>JAZKLR010000370.1:0-600000 GCA_037103525.1 Ganaspis brasiliensis | reverse complement strand
ACAAAATTGAATGCATGTTGGACCAATGCAAATGTTTTTTGGGTCGCTGATTACGAATATGTTAATGATTTTTAAAATTCAAAATGACGGATCCAATATGGCGGACAAAAATTTTTAATTTTTAAGAAAAATAATTAAACTCAGTATACACGGGTTTTTTGGTCGCTGATTACGAATATGTTAATGATTTTTTAAAATTCAAAATGGCGGATCCAATATGGCGGACAAAAAAATTTTATTTAAAAAAAAATTAAAATCAGTTTACAAGGGTTTTTTGGGTCGCTGATTACGAAAATGTTAATTTTATTCCAAATTAACTTAAATTAACCTATATTGGCGGATCCAATATGTCAGAAAAAAAATTTGTATTTAAAAAAAAGTAATAACACTCAGTATGTAACGGTTTTTTGGGTCTCTGATTACGAATATATTATTCATTTTTCAAAATTCAAAATAGCGGATTTAATATGGCAGACAAAAACAAAAAATTTTTGCCAAAATAAATTAAACTCATTTTTTAAGGGTTTTTTTGGGTACCGAATAAGATTAAATTTGCCTGTGAAGATATTATTGAAATGAAACATTATCTACCAACTCTCTTTTGGAATATGACCATCAATTAGCCACTCATGTGAAGCGTTTACAAACTCTCACCACGCGGAGGTTGATGGTCTTGAGTCTTTTTTTTATTATTTTTTGTAGATTTTTTTGGTAGATAATGTTTTATTTCAATAATATTTTCACCGTCAAATTTAATCTTATTCGGCACCCCAAAAAAACCCTAAAAAGATAAGTTCCATTTATTTTGGCAAACATTTTTTATTCTTGCCGGACATATTGAATACGCTATTTTGAATTTTGAAAAATGAATAATATATTCGTAATCAAAGACCCGAAAAACCGTTATATACTAAGTTTTATTATTATTTTTATAAATAAAAATTTTTTGTCCGCCATATTGGATCCGCCATTTTGAATTTGGAATAACATTAACATTTTCGTAATCAGCAACCCAAAAAACTCTCGTAAACTGAGTTTCATTATTTGTCTTCAAAATTAAACATTTTTGTCCGCCATATTGGATTTGCCATTTTGAATTATGAAAAATCATTAACATTCGTAATCAGCGACCCAAAAAACCCTTGTATACTAAGTTTGATTAATTTTTATAGAAAACATTTGCATTGGTCCTACATGCATTAAATTTTGTTATTTTTTGTGCATAATCCTCCATTTTAGCGCCGCCATTTTGAATTTCATGTAATAACTAATGCATATTTTTAAAGTTTGAATAGTTTGTGCCATTTTGTGCTACTTTATTGCATACTGGAAGGACGTTTTAGGTTAGAGATTTTGATTATAAAAAAAGTGTCGATTTTTTCGTAACCGCAGGCCGTGTTTCATATGATATTTATAGTATAATATGCAGTGAACCAAGATCGTAAATCATAATTACAAATAGGTAAGACTATAAGGAACATACATTGTAACATACATTGTAATATACAAAAGTATTCTCACTAGGGTTATGTGCATACATTTCTTTCATAGACATGGATTAAAGGAACAAAGAAGTTACAAAATTCAAAATATGCATTACTCTATAAATTTTTGTGAATTTATTGAGTTTAATATTCATAGTATATTATGAATTTAAAGTGATTTTCTCCAAATAGTGTCTAAATAAGATTTATCTTTACAGTTAAATAAATTGGACAAATACGAATTATACACTCAGAAAAAAATTTGTTTGTGACAACCAAACTTCAGTTAAAGAAACAAATTTTGGTTGAAAAAAGAAAAATTTGGTTAAATCAACAAAATTATTATATTGTTTCAATCAAAATTTGGTTGTTTCAACCAAAATTTGTTTCTTTAACTGAAGTTTGGTTGTCGCAAACAAATTTTTTTCTGAGTGTACCAGTATACTGAAACCTAGGGTTCCGTGCATATACAAAACAAATGTTTTGGGTCAAGGAAATAACAAGATTTTTTAGCAAAAATAGAGGAGTGGTCCCCAATATGGACAGGGCCCCAAGATGCACAATTCGTATAAAAATTTTATTTAAGGTTGCAGCGCATAATGTTGTTTGTCAGTTTTGTTGTTTGTATTGACGAAGTTTCTGATGCACATTTAAAGAAAAGAATCTAGTTTGTTTTTCTTCTACACATACCACGTGATTTTGTGTCTAAAAAAGTTTTGTTACAGTTTTTTCTCAAGTTGGTAAAGTTAATTAAATTTGTTATTTAGAATAAGTTCTAAACGTTATAATATTATTTATTTATTGTATAATAATATTCTAAAATGATTTTACTAATATTCTGTTTGTATACAAATTTTTACTAAGGATTAAAAAATGGTGTTATGTACCCTAAGATGGACAGGCGCCAAATTTCAATGTATTTATTTTAATATTTTCGATTTTACACATTTTTCAATAATTTTTTGTGACAAATAACTAAAAAAAATTATTTTCCACCATAAAATGTGATGTTATCGTTAGAGAATTTGATATATCGATATTTTTCGATATTTTATGACTTTTTACTGTTAAGGGGGTTAACCCGTGTAATGGCCGTTTTTTAAACTGTTTGTTGGGCATTTTTTTTTAAGAGCCATTAAAACTTAAAACTTTGAATTTTCTATCGTATATTCAGTAACTATTAAAGTAAATTTAGAAATTTTTTGAATTTAAAATAATAAAAACTTTACGTGATATAGCGCGGGGAAGTAATTCATGTAAAAAAAAGTACAGCATTGGTCGCCACGATTCCGACCGTCTGAGTGATCTGAAATCAAAAAGTAAAATAGTATATTATGCATCAAGGGAGGGAAGGCATGCCGTATGCACCTGCGCGAAGAGATTTTTTTTCACTGTTCGGAAGTTTCTTTTACCTCTAACGTCACTAACCTAAAAACTGTGAGTTCGGCCCCGCTTGAGGCGAACGAAAACACGAGGTTTTCGTGCATGTGTGGTAGAAAAGGATTTTAATCTGTGTCACTGTAGCTACAAGATAAACTAGGATTATTTAAAAATATTGAAAAATAAAATTTTTACACTATTTTGAATTTTTATTTCTAAAAAAAACTCTATTTTACACCTGTTTTGTTGTTTAAAAAAAAAACGAAGTGACCTTTTTTAATTATCCTAGTTCAGCTTGTTGTCTCACATGTGCTGAGCATAACCTATAACTTTCAAGGTGATCGGTCAAGTACGAATAATGTTAATAATATTAAAAAATTTTTTTTAGGATTCTAAAGTTTTTCTAGTTGTACTTATTTTTTACTTGTATAAATGTGTATGAAATAATAAAATTCGCGGATAAAAAACGAAAGCGACAAAGCTTCAATGCTAGTTGAAAGCTCGACAGCGTGCTCGAACATCATGCGTTCACACTGCAGAAACTTTTTAAGAACGACGAATATGTTAAAAACGGTTTACCCACATATGCTGCATGTGTTATAGGTCCGATATATGAAAAATAAAAAAATTCGATTTTTCGAATCTTTATTTATTTTATTTTATTTCTAGATAAATACAGTAAAATGATTTAAAATTAGTTTTAAGATTTTGGTATACTGATTTATTTTTACGTGAAGATTACTGGAAAATTATAGCGAACATGATCTGGATTGATTGTTAAAACGTTGTCGATGAAATACTGCAAATTTTCGAAAAAAGTTTTTTTGGATATAGTTTCGAAAACGTGTGACCTCCAATTTTTTTAAAACTTGGTATACTTACGTATTTTGATGTGCTGATTACGAATATAACATTAAAATTTGGCGCGAATTGCATGGGACTGCCTCTAACTTTTAAAGTAGTAATCTTCGATTACTTATTAAAGCAACAAATCACGCATTTATATCAAAAGAAGTGTCCATAGTAAATAGGTAAGAACTTTATACTTCAAAGGCAAGAGCTTCACGCTTTTTTGTACTGAAGCGGGTGCAACGAGAGACTTCGCAACGCCTACTTATCCCTTTTACCCATTTCATTGCACCCGCTTAAGTATGAAAAAACGTAAAGCTCTTATCTTTGCAGTATGACGTTCTTACCTATTTACTATTGTTGAAAATGTTGAACAGAGGTTCGTGGGTGAGAAGGAAACTTAAGTTATTATTATTTACTTTCCTCTTCTAATTGAAAACCCTTTGTTTTGGTCATACTGTTACCTCCGTTCCTGATTTGACCTAATGAGATTTTACCTACCTGAGTTACAAAGGGAAGGTCTAAATCCCTTTTCCTTTTGGTTTTCCCTTTCGTTTTTGCTTTTGTTTTTTCAGTTTTGAGGAATGGGAGGTGCTGGACAAGTATCTACTTGACAAATCTTAAAGTGATTGGCCTAATCTTGCGACTCTCTAACCGGTGGGAATTTGTGGGTTTCAAAAAGGATTCAGTTTAAGTTTGTCCGCGGTCTAGAGTGAGTGTGTTCAACCGTTTCGCCTCGTGATTGGAGAAGAACCAGTTGGCCACCAAGCTACCAAGGATCCATTACCGGCTTCTGCTGAGGACAGCTGTTCAGGAATTGGTTCGCTTAATTGTATTTATTCATGTACGTTTAAGGTTATTTTCGTTTTTGGTTTATAGTTCTATTATTGCGTATCATTTGTGGTTTCGAAGTGTTTCATTAACCCATGAGTCATTCGTTGGCTTGACGACAGTACGTGCTCTCTTTGTGAGATTGTCGAAAGGTGGATCACTGCTCGAGTGAACCATTTACAGGATCGTTCGTCGATCGAATGAGTTGCATCCTTTGTTCCAAGTCATTGCACCTTGCCTTAAACTTGTAACCGACCGTCGAGGTCCTCAAATAGCATAGTGTAAGTCCTGCATATACCTAGTTTGTCGATCGCATCTCTTTTAAAATTGTGGAATTGCATCTCGTCTCCTTGAATTAAAATTATTTAATCTTACTTTTAATGTGTTCGTTTTTTTGACTTTCCTTTCCTCCCCCTTATGCTACATCCTTACAATATCAAAACATTAAATTTTGGTCCTTCGAGCCGGATCCTTGATTGTGGAAGGCTCTCATTTTGTCCCTGGCACAAACCATGGTTCCAAGTAATATTCAAGCTCAATTTGAGCTCCAAAAATGCTTTCGGCTCAAATTGTCAGTGCTATCCCCGAACTGCTTGGTGACGGGCAAGTTCCCATTTCCCGACACCGTCTTGATGCACGACTGTCAGCCTTGACCAATGAATGGCAAGAATTTGCTGGGACTCACAAAATATTAATCTCTGACATTGCTGAATTGTCTGAAGAGGCCAGAATGCTGGTTAAATGCAGTCCTTATTTTTCCTTGAATTTGTTAAAAAAAACTAGAGAGGCCTTTTTAAACGCTTATGAAAAAATGACGTCTTTATTCGATTCACTGCCAAATAGTTCGAACCCCTCCGGCTCCTCTGGAATTGCTATGCAAAGTCCTTCGATAGCAAATACTCACCGCAACCCCTAGATAGAATTACCCAAATTTGATGGAACTCTCACCGACTGGCTTCAATTTAGGGATATTTTCACATCGCTGGTTCGCAACAACAACACGTTGTCATTAATTGAAAAATTGCACTACTTAAAAACATGCCTGACAGGTCCGGCTGCCTTGCTCTTAAAGCATACGACTTTGATGGGTGAGAATTTCGAGAAATCTTGGGAAGATTTAATTAATCATTATGACAACAAGCGCATATTGGTGACCTCCACTCTGCATACCCTATTCTCTCAAAAACCCATTAGCCATGAATCAGCCTCAGATTTGGAAAGTTTGTTCACCACGGTTCAACAATGTATTCGCTCCTTAGACGCATTGAACCAGCCTGTTCAACATTGGGACTCGGTTATAATTTATCTGACTACCAGATGCCTTTATTCAACTACTCTTCGAGCTTGGGAAATGGAATTAGGCTCTACCACCGAGTGCCCAAAATGGAATCAACTTAGCGAATTTTTGCTACGGCGGATGAGATCATTACAAGCATTTGACAGTGCTTTACCTGCAGGTACTTTTAACCAAGATCCCCCTAAACCTCCATCTCAAATAGCTAATCCTCGTCATTTGAAATCTCACACTATTCAGAACTCGTCTACGGTTTACAGCAGGACCTGTTCCATTTGCGGAGCTAGTCATTTCGTTTACAGTTGTCCGGAATATTCGTCGAAGTCTCGAGAGCAAAAGATTAATCTTCTCAAACAGAAAGCGTTGTGCTTTAATTGCCTGGGCTCCCATTTAGCTGCTTCATGCCCGTCATATAAACGGTGCCTGATTATGAAGCACCCTGGTCCTCATAACCCGATTAGATCTCCTTCCTTAGATACATCAATGACCGAAACAAAAACACATCATCTATCCGCTTCTTCCTCCTCATCATGACAATCTGTTCTATTAGCTACTGCTCGGGAACAAGTCGAATTCGATCACAAAGGCTCCATTGAAGCTAGAATTTTCATTGATCCGGGTTCAGAGGTTTCATTAGTCAGTGAACAATTTGTTCAAATGCATCGTATTTCCAGGCAAAAATCTCTTCAATTAATCATCGGAGCCGGGTGTTTTTCAGCCGGTAGATCCAGAGGATCTGTTTGTCTAAAACTTAGATCTAATGTTGATTCCAGCTCTTCCTGCATCATGGCAGCCGAGATTTTGTCCAAACTCACTGGCCTCTTACCTTCAATTCAGATTCACCCTTCCTCATGGGACCATTTTAAAGATATGACCTTTGCTGATCCAAATTTTATGAATCCCTCTTCTGTTGACATTATCCTCGGTGCCGATCTATATCCTCTCATAATCCAGGACGGATTAAGAAAGGGAAACCCTGATGATCCAATCGCCCAACGCACTTGCCTCGGGTGGATCATTTCTGGACCTGTTAGACAATCCCATTCGATGACTCATGTCCAGGGATACCATTGCTCAGTGGAACAGGATTGTTCCGAGGTTCTCGAAAGATTTTGGCAACAGGAGGAACTCTTCGATAAAAAACCATCGTTATCTCCATCAGACTCCGACTGTGAGAACCACTTTAAGGAAACCCATACTCGGACTTCATCCGGAAAATATGTCGTTAGATTACCGTTGAAATCTCCAACACTCGATTTGGGGGAATCAAAGACGATCGCTCTCAATAGGTTGAATCGTCTATTTCAGCGATTCAAGACTGATGCATCCTTTTACAGTGAATATCATCAATTCCTCAAGGAATATCTTGAATTGGGGCATATGGTACCAGGAGTGGATAATTCCAATGCTCCTAGGCATCCTCATTATTTACCTCACTATGGGGTGCCGCATCCCACTGGTGCCAGGGGCAAACTTCGCGTGGTTTTTAATGGATCCAGTAAATCCAGTAATGGGACTTCTCTAAATGATAACCTTCACACTGGAACCAAATTACAACTTAATCTTATTGACGTCCTTCTCTGGTTTCGAAAATTCCGGTATGTTTTTTGCACAGATATTGAGAAAATGTACCGCCAAATCATGGTACATCCTGACGATTGGTGCCTTCAGAGAATTCTTTGGAAGGACCTTTTGGTAACATTCTCACTTACAGCCTAACTACGGTTACATACGGCCTGGCATGTGCACCATTCCTCGCTCTTCGAACCTTAAATCAGTTGGTGGAAGATGAAGGAAGCGCCTTTCCATTAGCCACCCCTGTACTCACCAAGGGCAGATATGTGGACGACATGTTTGGCGGAGGTGATTCCATAGAGCAGGAATCACTTGCTCTGCAAGTGGCACAGCAAGTAACCCAGCTCTGCAGGGCGGGCGGCTTCCCTCTTCGAAAATGGATAAGTAACCATCCTGACACCTTAAAAACCATCCCTACAGAAGACCAATTACCCGTCACACCAATTGCACTCGATAAGCCACCATTAGTTTCCACTTTTGGAATGTCATGGCAACCTACTGACAATTGTTTTCAATTTTCTCATGAATTTCCTCACAGTTTTTCATTGAACAAGCGCAAAATTGCCTCTCAAATAGCTCGATTGTTTGATCCGTTGGGTCTCGTTGCACCTGTGATAATAAAAGCAAAAATCCTTCTTCAGGAAGTTTGGGCTGTCAAAATTGGCTGGGACGAGCCGCTACCAACCCAGTTAACTCAACAGTGGGTGGAGTTTATTGATCAGTTATCGTCCCTCTCGCGTCTAACAAGTCCCCGCTGGATTGGCATTACTCTCTCATCTCAAGTTCAGCTTCATGGATTTGCGGATGCTTCCCAGTCCGCAATGGCATCTGCAGTGTACTTAAAAACGGTCGATGGCGCAAAGGCAACCACATCCCTGATTTGTGCCAAAACAAAAGTCGCACCACTCAAACGTTTAACCATTCCCCGCCTTGAACTCGCCGCAGCAACACTCCTTACCCGATTGACCTCTCATGTCATTCAGACTCTTGAATTAAGTAATATTCCGACATTCCTTTGGACCGACTCTTCCATAGTGCATACTTGGATCAACTCACACCCCTCAAAATGGAAAGAATATGTCCACAATCGTGTGTGTTTGATCCAGGAAACGCTACCTCAAGCTAACTGGAAATTAGTACCGGGCAATCAGAACCCTGCTGATTGCGCCTCCCGAGGTATAAGTGCGGATGAAATTCTAAAACACCCTCTTTGGTGGAGTGGCCCCTCCTGGTTGAGACTGGAGGTCGAAAATTGGCCTAATGGTGCCCCGACCACATTCCCAGTAGAGGTGCCAGAGGCTAGACCCACTATGAGCGCACATGCGGTCTGTTCATCACCTATCAATCAATGGAATCTACTGGATCGTTACTCAAGTCTCACTAAATTGCTACGTGTGACTGCGATGTGTCAGAGAGTCATAGGGAAGTTCCGTCATCCCTACACTGGTCCAATCACAGATCCATTAACACCTGAAGAAATTTTAGAAGCCAAATACTACTGGGTGCGACACGTTCAAGCAGCTAGCTTCAAATCTGAACTGGAATTACTCGCAGGTGGGAAAAACCTACCCAAGCAGAATCCATTAATTCGCCTCACTCCATTTGTCGATAATTCTGGGTTACTCCGACTCGGTGAACGGTTGAAGAATTCAGTCTTAAGCTACGAGAATAAACACCCACTTATCCTTCCACGACATAGTACACTCTCAAGTCTGATTATAACGGATGCTCATCATCGAACTCTTCATGGGTCTACCCAGGAGACCTTGACCTTCATCAGAGCCACCTGATGGATTGTAGGGGGACGAGCGCGCGCCGATCAGATCATTTATTCTGAAATATGTTCGATGCTCTATTCTACGACAAAAAACTGCCCAACAATTAATGGGGCAACTTCCAGCTACTCGGGTCACTCCATGTGAACGGCCTTTTGTGAACGCCCGCATTGATTATGCAGGTCCCTTTACCCTTAAGACTTGGTCTGAAAGAGCTGCGAAAACCTACAAAGCCTATATTGTCTTATTCGTGTGTTTGGCAACTTCGGCTCTTCACTTGGAAATCGTCACTGATTACTCAACAGAAGCCTTCTTAGCGGCGTATCGACGTTTTACATCTCGACGTGGAATCTGTGCCACGTTGAGTAGTGATTGCGGCACGAACCTGAAGGGTGCCGACGCGGAATTAAGAAGATTATTCTCTAGAAACTCGGTGGAACTCGGAAGATTGGCATCCCTGATTGCAAATGATGGAACCAAGTGGTTATTTGGTCCTCCTGCCGCCCCACATTTCGGAGGAAAATGGGAAGCAGGAGTCAAATCAGTTAAGTACCATCTTCGCAGGACTATTGGCGATGCTCGAGTGACTTATGAGCAAATGACTACCCTTTTTAATCAAATAGAGGCCATACTCAATTCACGGCCACTCTGTCCGTTGACTGATGACCCAGAAGATTTATCGGTGTTAACCCCTCGACACTTCCTGATTGGGCAACCCTTGACGGTCATCCCAGAAACTACCCTAGAAGGATTCAATGTTAACAGGCTTACTCACTGGCAGCGGCTGCGTCAAATGGTGGAGAATTTTTGGACAAAGTGGTCGGGAGAGTACCTCCAGAGGTATCAAGCGCGATACAAATGGAACCAACCCATTACTTCCTTAAGTCCTGGAAAGATTGTCTTAATCAAAGACGAACGTTACCCTCCTAGCAAATGGCCACTCGGGCGAATATTGAAAGTTCACCCTGGACGAGACGGACTCGTGAGAGTAGCAACGATCAAAACACAAACTACCGTCCTTACCAGACCTATCGTCAAGCTCTGCCCTCTCCCTCTACCCACTAATCCAAATTGAATTATTCGTTAAGGTGTATAACGAAGGCGGGCGGAATGTTGAAAATGTTGAACAGAGGTTCGTGGGTGAGAAGGAAACTTAAGTTATTATTATTTACTTTCCTCTTCTAATTGAAAACCCTTTGTTTTGGTCATACTATTACCTCCGTTCCTGATTTGACCTAACGAGATTTTACCTACCTCCCACGGAGTTAGCTCAGTTGGTTAAATACAAGACTCTGCGGTCGTGCCAAGTCCAGCTTGCTGGGTTCGCGCCCCGATGAGTCTGGGATTTTTTTAACTCGTGAGATAACTTCAGTGGAAGGTTTGACGTCGAGGAATAATGATATGCACTGTCGATAATCGACTTGTGCAGATCACTAGAAAACGACTGTCGATAAACCGGTTGTATTCGGTGAGGTTTTTCTACAGTTTTCCCTCTCCACTGGCGAGAAAACCCAATATACCGGGTGGTCCAGGCAAATGCGAGTACTCCTAATTTCAAGCCGTTCTGTAGACGCAAAAACACTTAAAAAAGAATATATACAAGTACAATTCTAGGAACTCCCTACGGGGGACACTCATTGGGCCAGTAAGGTCGTTAAAGCGAGTGTATAATAACTAGATTTTACCTACCTGAGCTACAAAGGGAAGGTCTAAATCCCTTTTCCTTTTGGTTTTCCCTTTCGTTTTTGCTTTTGTTTTTTCAGTTTTGAGGAATGGGAGGTGCTGGACAAGTATCTACTTGACAAATCTTAAAGTGATTGGCCTGGTCTTGCGACTCTCTAACCGGTGGGAATTTGAGGGTTTCAAAAAGGATTCAGTTTAAGTTTGTCCGCGGTCTAGAGTCAGTGTGTTCAACCGTTTCGCCTCGTGATTGGAGAAGAACCAGTTGGCCACCAAGCTATTAAGGATCCATTACCGGCTTCTGCTGACAGCTTGGCGACAGTACGTGCTCTCTTCGTGAGATTGTCGAAAGGTGGATCACTGCTCGAGTGATACCATTTACAGGATCGTTCGTCGATCGAATGAGTTGCATCCTTTGTTCCAAGTCATTGCACCTTGCCTTAAACTTGTAACCGACCGTCGAGGTCCTCGAAGAGCATAGTGTAAGTCCTGCATATACCTAGTTTGTCGATCGCATTTCTTTTAAAATTGTGGAATTGCATCTCGTCTCCTTGAATTAAAATTATTTAATCTTACTTTTAATGTGTTCGTTTTTTTGACATTCCTTTCCTCCCCCTTATGCTACATCCTTACAATATCAAAACAACTATGAACACTTCATTTGCTACAAATGCGTAATTTCTTGCTTTAATAGGTAAGCGAAGATTACTGTCGGTACAAAAATTGTAGGCCTTGTTAAAAAACATATTTTACGTTTTATCCATTTTTTAATTTTTCTAATAGTCTTCGACAAAATCTGGACCCTGTCAGGGGGCAAGCCTCCCTTACCTTATCATGGTTTCGTTCTTTTTTTTTTTATTGTTTTTTGTTGTTTTTTGAAAACAAAATTAAGATGCTATCAGAAGTGGAAAGTATTTTTTAAATCGGATGCCGACAGGGTTTAGATTTTTTTGAAGACTATTAGAAATATATAATTATGGATAAAACGTAAAATCTTTTATTATATTAAAACGAAACCTTTGTCGTCAACAGAAATTCCTCGTTCAGTCGTTCTTCCACTTCCACTTGGTTCACTACTTTTCTTTATAAGCGACTTTTAAAATCAATTCACTTATCATCTTTTTTAACTATTAACATTAATATAACTTGGTCACTTATACAATTTAGCGTAGTAGTGTCTCATGATAGTGACGCATGCGCAGTTGATCAAAATGGTCTATTTGTATGCGCAGTAAATCAATATTATTAATTCTTATGCGCACTTGATCATTATGTTCATGACATTACTCATGCGCAGTAATGCTCTATGACAATAACACATGCTCAATAATGCAGGGTGGGACCTAACTAAGCTTAGTAGTTGTTACCTTTTTTTTATAAGTTTGACGAAAATTAAAATTTTATTTATTTACATGTGCAGAATGTCTTATGTATATTTTACTTTTTAAAATTATATGTTCTACGCAAAGTATATGACTTTTTTGTTTACATTTTTGTTGGCTTCCGTTTACGTTTAAATTGTTAGAAATACATTCTGTTTAGAGATTTTATTAACGACGCATGTATAAATTATTTTGAAACCTATTGCGCATCTGTAAAGCTTACAGAAACCTACTGCACATGCACAACTACACGAAAAAAATAACTTCTGAAATATTTATAAACTTTATTCTTAAATTTGAGGCAAAGAAACAAATTTAATAGTAATTCAAACCTAAAGATTTTAGGTAAATAATTAACTAGTTCCTGAAAATTTTTTAAAGATTAAATGAAAAGTAAAATTTATATTTTAAGTTCTTTCGGTCTTATTTTAAACATGTCATTTACCTGTAGATTGGTAATTTAAATGAATTATTTTAAAATACACTAAAACCTGTGAGGAGTCGCAAGCTCGGGGGTAGGGTGCACTCCTGACAGGTCGCGAGAACAAAAGAAATTCCGAGAAATGTTATGCTGCCGTCTCCCAGCTCCACCTCCTAATCACCAAATAAAGTAAACAGAAATACTCCTGACAGGGCGACTCCTTAAAGGTTTTAGTGTATGAAATAGAAAAATCATACGCTAGAAGGCTTGAACTCTCTCTAAAGTCGCCCACTGTATCCACTAGGCCATTTACGCAGTTGGAAGTCTTTACAAATAGGTTATATTCAAAATCTTTTAATTCTTAAAAAATCCCCCAATACTTTGTTATAATTATATTTTATGTAAAAACACTTTAAGGTTTGACGTCGAGGAATAATGATATGCACTGTCGGTAATCGACCTGTGCAGATCACTAGAACTCGACTGTCGATAAACCGGTTGTATTCGGTGAGGTTTTTCTACAGTTTTCCCTCTCCACTGGCGAGAAAACCCAATATACCGGGTGGTCCAGGCAAATGCGAGTACTCCTAATTTCAAGCCGTTCTGTAGACGCAAAAACACTTAAGAATAATACATACAAAGGTACAATTCTAGGAACTCCCTACGGGGGACACTCATTGGGCCAGTAAGGTCGTTAAAACGAGTGTATAATAACTAAAAAAAAAAAATAAAAAAAAAAATAAAAATTTTAATATTAATAATATTTAATAACATTATTTATTAGTTATTTAAAATTAATAATGCAAACTACTGATTACCAATTGAGAATTCATTATGAAATTAAGGTTTTTGTTACAATGCAAAACAACATATACATGGAAAATAAAACTTAAACTACCCAGATAGCCAAGCGTACTAATCCAAAATACCCGGTATACCGGCTTTGTACTTGCCATGTCCCTTTGCATTGAACTAGTATTATACGAGTATAGCGTAATTATTTTGAGATACTTGCATTAAAATGGTACAGTACCAGTATGTGCATACTCTTTTTTATTCAACAGTATGATGTACTGGCACTGTACTAGTATTATACTCTTACTAAGTACTCAAACTGACAAATTATTTTTTAAGATGGCGGAGTAGTACGACTCTGGTACGACTCCATATTTATTTAGTATGCCGTACTAAGTAAAAATATTAAAGTTTCTATTTATTACATACAAGTTTGATACTAGTACGATACTAGTACGTCGTACAAATGTAATAAAAATGTTCATACATACTGGCACTGCACTAATTTAGTATCAGTACTTAGAAAATCAGTACCTTTATACACGTATGGTACTAGTATAGTGCAAAGATACATGGTGTGTACAGGAATTGTACGCTTGTTATCTGGGTAATATTTTATAACTTTTTTTTTAATGGTTTCACAAAACAAAACAATAACTTCCTTTCAATGTTTCAAAACAAAAAATTATGCTTCAATTAAAAAAAAGATTGGTTTCATTTTCTTTAATAATACAAAATATATAATTTTTTTTTAGAGTAAAAAAAATATAATTTATTAATAGTTTTTAAATGTACTAACCATATCACAGTAAATAATCAACCTTTAAAAATTAAATGGGATAATTATTGAAAGTATTTATTAATGAAAACATTAAAAAAAATATAATTAAAATATCGAAGTCAAAACTGACGAATTGGTCAAAGGTGCGGATAAGTTCTATTACGTAGAACGTAACCTGCACGTATTGTTAATTTTAACAAATATTTTTTTAATTTATAACCGAACTTTTGATATTTGAAGCATGGTTTTTCGAAGCACATTGTTCACAATTGCAATACCAAAAGATTTATCCATATCTTTAAATGATAAGTATATGTTTTCGGAATTTATAAAATTATACTTTGGAAGGATGAATTTGACACTGATTTAATATTGATATTAATATAAAACTAATTTATTTAAAATTTTGTATAAATCATCGTTATATTAAAACACTCCCTTATTAAAAACAATTTTAGTATATTATTTGTTTTAAACAAAATTATTAAACAATTTATTTTAATATTAAGAATATTAATATTACTAATTATTAAAAAAATTCTTAAAACAAAATTATAATCTTTATATATAATTTTCAAAAGATTTAAAAATAACAACAATAAAATAAGTGATAAGTTCATGATAGTTTTTAATATTTAAACTTAGATAAGCAATTTCTTTATCAATAAATATAATTGAGCGAGCGCTAACGAGCGAATTGACATCGCTAGTATGTTTATTAAGATGGCCTACAATCCTGTATAAGAAATTACTTAGCTCTTGTCTACAGACAGTGTCAAAGCGAGAGAGACAAATGCATTAGGTAGGTTAAAGATTGAGAAAGATACTAGATATTTCTGTAGACGCTGCGTCTACAGGAAAAGAGAAAGATGCATTATGTAAATTAAAGATTGAGAGAGATACTAGATATTTCTGTAGACGCTGCGTCTACAGGAAGAGAGAAAGATGAATTAGGTAGCTTGAAGATTGAGAGAGATAGTTAGCTATTTCTGTAGACGCTCAAAGGCGTAAGTTCAGGGGCTTAGGAGGATCGAGCAGAATAGACCAATCAGATAATTGCCCATATTGGAAAGCAAGTTCTGATTGGTTTGTTCTGTTTCCTTTATCCCCGAAATTGAGAGACAAAATACAGATTGTTATTATGAGGCGCCTATGTGCAAACCCCTGCATGTGTGATGTCTATATCGTTTCCAGTAATTAGATGCACCAATGCATATACATATATGCACATATGCATAATATAAGTGATTGTCATGTCCGAAGTTTATTTTGGAGTAAAATTACAAGGTAAGTGTTAATCTTAAAGAATGAAGTAGGTTTGTTTACATGTCAAACATAACCTTGTAGATTGTTTATTTTGTAAATGTAGGTGAGAGGGTAATACAAGTATTATTACAATAATATTACCGTGATATTAAGGTAATATTACAAATATTTATTTATTTATTTCAATATTTATTTATATCAGTGTAATATTACTTGTAATATTACCTTGAGGCGGAAATTTCAATATCACTGTAATATCACCCCGTGATATTACGAATATTACAATATAATGTCACTGTGATATTCATATAATATTACGTGCTGCTTGGAATGTAATAAATCATTATAAAGAAAATAGATATGTAGGTCTAGTTAAGGCTGCATGGAGAGTTTTAAGTAAACATTTATTCAAAAAAAGCCGTAGCATATGTCGTTTACCGCTGCATTTACCGAATGAACCAAACGTTTTTATTCAACAAAAACAAGGAAGTCAAGAAATATCATTTGATTTTAACAAACATATACAGTTATCTGATTATTTTAATTTAAATAAATGTAATGTTAATGCTCATAAATTTTTTTTATCCCATATGCACGAACTTGACGCTATGTTATGCCTCAAAGTCGGGTCGAATCGGAGCTCATTTCTCCTGAGCGGTCTAAAATAATTTCTTGTTGACGCTAGGGCCAACAAGAAATTTATTTTAGCCCACTCAGAAGAAATGAGCTCCTCTCACTTCTCTTTCTCGGCCTAACATGCGTCTTGTTCGTGCATTAGGAATGAAAAGCATCGTAAGCTACACGGTTAAAACTTGCCATTGTTAACTGCACGACTGAGCTTCGGCAACTGTCGGCTTTCGTCGGCACCTTCGGTAATATACGTATGTCAAAGTGCGGCAGTTATTGCCAGGTAAATATATGTAATAAAACAGGAGTTTGTCTTAAGCACTCGTTGAGGACAGACGTGTTAATGAGTCGTGCGACGAATTAGTAAACTAACAGTGACTCAAAAGTTTCAAGTTACAGAAGATTTAGAAATAAATTTTAATTATATTTAGAAACACTAGTTACAAAATGTAGATTAAGCAATAAATATTTCGAAATATTGAATAACTCTTCATGGGTTCCACTTTCTGATTTGGCGCAACAAGCTAAAAGTTTTTAAAGGAAATTCGTAATTCTGCAGTAAACGTGAGAATGACAACAAATAACTGTAAAAATGTAACTACTTCTAAGCCTTGGTTTGATGCGGCCTAGGTAAAGTTTAAGGAATTGGTCGGGGTACTTCTGAAAACATCTAGGGAACAATTATTTAAACCAGTTTCTTTGTCTCTATACATTGCAAAAAAAAAGAAATACAAATATTTTTTAAAACAGTAAGAAGAAGACTATAAATTATTGTTGGTTAAAAAAATTTCTGAAGCAAAAGATTCAAAAATACTCTGATATTTAATAAAAAGTCATATATTTAAATCAAATAATGAAGATATAATTGAATTAAAAGACTAGCACGATTTTTTTCAAGAGTTCCTTGGCACACGCGGCAGTACGTTGAGCAATTCATTTAAAACTCAAGAGCGTAATCCTAATTTAGATTCCACTATTAAAATAGATGAAGTTGAAGCTAGTATAAATAAATGCAGGGAGGGCAAATCTGACTGCCCAGATGGGCTTGGATATGAGTTTTTTAAAAATTTACCGCATAAGTGGATGCTAGAAATAAACTCTCTTTTTAACAAAATCTTAGATTCAGAGGAAATTCCAAAACCTTGGGCTGAAATACATGTAAGAATGTTATATAAAAATAAAGGAGATAAATCTGACCTAAATAATTACAGACCACTAGCACTGGTAAATTGTATCACGAAGATTTTTACTCAGGTGTTGGGAAAAAGGCTGACAGACTGGGTTGAAAACGTGGGACTCCTATCGGAACATCAATCGGGATTTAGACGGAATCGTAGTTGTATGGATAACACAGTGCAACACCAAAAATCAAACCGCATCGGACTACTTTTTTCTGAAAATATACCTAAACAATAACAAAACGCTCCCTGAGTTTTTAAAAGTTAGCTCGAATTTCGTTTTTATGACCGTTTGTACATTTCAAGTTTTATTCCCAAATTTTGACTTAAAAATTATTTTCTTTCTTAATTATTCGCTTTATATCGTCATGATTCTTTATAGAAATACTCTCAATGTACAAATAAACCCTTTTATGCACAACATATGTTTCAAAAAGGTAATTGTTTAGATTAAATGTAAAAAAAATGTCGATTTTCAAAAATTTTTCATTCAAATATTGAAAATTTTTTAATTTCTTGGTACTTTCTTTGCTAAAAATGTAGTGAAATATACTAGAAAAAGTAATTTATGGAAGACAAACACTAAAGTGAACTTGAAGTTTCTTTATTGCATAAAGAAAATATTTGTGTACGTGATATTCACAAAAACTTATTTGGCGTCCTATATGGGTTCCTATATGGATTCTCATATAGAATCCATAAAGGTTCCGAGTAAGATCTCATATGAGAATTCGCAAATGGGGCGCATGTGTAACAATTATAGAAAACTACTGCGAAAGTGTAATTATCATATAAAACAAGTGCGCATGAGTAACTATCATAAAAAACTTTGTGCACATGTGTAGCTAGCATATAAAATAGTAAGGATGTGTAACTGTCATCAAAAACTAGCTTGATCACAATATTCATCAGAAAAATTGTTAGGGGTCCCAAGATGGACAGGGCCCCAAGATGGACATATCGTATAAAATTTTTGTTTAAGGTGACAGCGCCTTATGCTTTCTGTCATTTTTGTTGTCTGTATAAACAAAGATTTTGATGCACACTTGAAGAAAAAAAACCAGTTGGTTTTCTTTTACACATACCACGTCATTTCGTGTCTAGAAAAGTTTTGTAACAGTTTTTTCTCAAGTTGGTAAAGTTATTTAAATTTATGATTTAGAATGTTTACTTAACGTTATAATATTCTTTATTTATCGTATAATAATATCCTAAACTGATTTTACTAATTCAGTGTTCGTGTATATATATTTACTGGGGATTAAAAAATAGTGCTCTGTACCCTAAGATGGACAGGCCTTCAATCTCAATGTATTTATTTGCATATTTTCGATTTTACACTTTTTTTCTTGGAGCCACTTTTTTCAGACCGAAAATTTTAACAATTAGAAAAAATGCTTTAAAAAATGTCTATGATCAAAATAAAATTGTATTCCTGTAGCCATAAGATACCTTATAAATTGTACTTTCATCCGGTATAAAACATTTTAATATATTTTATTTGGTTTAGATCTTACAGCAATAAATCGAAAGGGTGTCCAACTTGGGGCCTTCTCCCCTATATATTTTTTTCCTGAAAGTATATCTATCTTATAGTAAATTCCTCGCTAAGTTTGTAAAAGTTAGCTTGAATTTCATTTTTATGTCAGTTTGTAGTTTTTAAGCTTCAAGCTATTTTGGGGCCTAAAAATATACTCAAACTTTGACTGATAAATCGATTTTTTTATTGTTTTCCAATTTTGTCTTCATAATTCATTCCCCGTGAATGGATAAAGATAAAATGATTTGTACTAAACACTATCTTAAAGCATTTTGTACTGAAACTAACATATATTTAAAAGGATTTCCTTTATATAGACGAAGAAATAATAAAAGAAGAATATTTTTTTACTGCAATAAAAACAGTCAAATGCCAACTATCAAGGCCATTGTAGATAATTCATACATTGTTCCTTATAACTCATATTTAAGTTTAACATTCAACTGCCATATAAACGTAGAATTATGTTCTACAATTAAATGCATTAAATACTTATTCAAATATTGTCATAAAGGACATGATTGTGCAATAATAGGTTATAAAGATGGTAATCAAGAAATTCGTTATGATAAAATTCAACAATATTTAAATACACGCTATGTATGTCCACCTGAAGCAATGTACAGATTATTATTAGAATTCAACATACATGAACAATCTCATGCTACATATAGATTAGCTGTTCATTTACCAAATAAACAACAAATATATTTTGAGGAAGGTTTAGAGGGGTTAGCTATTAATATATTTAAAGATACAACTTTAACGGCTTGGTTTAAATTGAATAAAAGGGATCCAGAAGCATGTAATTATTTATATACTGAAATACCTTATTACTACAGATTTATAAAAACATCAAAAATTTGGCAACTTAGAGAGAAATTTGTAAAACCGTTAATATGTCGTTTGTATTTTGTTAGTCCGAAAGATTTAGAGAGGTATTTTTAAGACTTTTACTATTGTATGTACGTGAAGCAAAATCATTTAAAGACGTAAGAACTTATGAAGGAGTTACTTACAATACATTTACAGAAGAAGCACGTGCAAGGAATTTGACGATTGATAATAATGAATGGGATAATTGTTTAGCTGAAGCTGTAACTATGAAATTTCCTAAAGAACTTTGTCAATTATTTGGATATATTTGTGTTTTTGGATTACCTATATGAATGCTATACACTTATGGAAGAAATATAAAGAGAACATGGTTTTTTATCAAAATATACCTATTGAAATATCAAATCAACAATCATTAAGTACAATTGAAGAAGTGCTTTTATATCATGGGTTTACATTAAGCCATTTTGGATTGACAAGTATTAATCAAAATATTTTAGAAAAATATAGTGAGTCAATAAATAGAAACGTTATAATTTTAAGCAGTTTAAAAAAAGAGGCGGAAATTCTTATTCGAAGTTTAAAAAATTTACAACAAAAAGTTTTTGAAACAATTATGACAGCAGTTCATAATAACGATTATATTAATAGATATATATTTCTTGATGGACCAGGTGGTAGTGGTAAAAGTTATTTGCACAATAAAATTATTTCTGCATTGGAGAGGGAATAATATATAGTTTTGTCTGTCGCATGGACTGGTATAACTGCTAATTTTTTAAAAGGAGGACAAACTTCTCATTCTATGTTCAGATTCCCTATACCTTGAATGAAGATTCAACATGTAATATCAGTGGATTATCTAAACACGCTGAACTTATTAGACAATCTAAACTTATTATTTGGGATGAAATTACAAAGGCCCCGAAATATGCATTACAAGCTATGGAATGTATGTTAAGAGATATAACCAACTGTAGTAAACTTTTTGAAGGTAAAGTTTTATTAATTTCAGGAGATTTTAGACAAATTTTACCAATTGTGAGAAATGGTAGTCGTACTCATATTATTGAGTCGTGTGTTAAAAATAGTAATTTATGGGAACATTTTAAATATATGTCTTTAAAAACGAATATTAGACTAGACAAAAACCAGGAGCAATTTTCAAACTGGTTACTGCAAGTAGGCAATGGCGAAACGAAAAATTTATTTTAAAAAGAAAATGGAGTTGTAAAAATTCGAAAAGAATTAATTTCAAACGGTAATTTAATTGAAGAAATTTTTGGATCTGATATAAAGAAAAATGATACATCTGTTTATTCATCATGTATTCTTTCACTAACTAATTCTGATGTATTAAACATGAATGAACAAATTCTTTAAATTTTAGAAGGACAAGAAATAGTGTACTAATAATGTACTAATAATGTTCCTGTAGAATTTTTATATAGTTTAACACCAGATGGTCTACCTCCGCATAAAATATCTTTAACAATTGGAGCTATAATTATGTTATTAAGAAACATGAATCTCGTTCAAGGATTATGAAATGGTACACGATTAGCAGTAAAAGATCTAAAAAAAATGTTATTTCTGCTGAAATAATTACTGGAAAATTTACAGGTGAAATAGTGTTCATACCTCGCATAGATTTGTTGCCAACAACAGGTACATATCCTTTTAAAATGATGAGACGTCAATTTCCAATTAGACTAGCCTATGCTATGACAATAAATAAATCTCAAGGACAATCTTTTAATAAATTTTTTATATATTTACCAATTTCTGTATTTGCTCATGGACAATTGTATGTTTCCTTATCAAGAGTAAAATCAAAAAAACAACTTAAATTATATGCATTGAATGCGGCTAAATTTAATAACATAAACGCTTAAAAAAAATGTATATAAAAAATATTGTTTATCATGAAATATTATAATTTCATAAAAAAATAGTAAAAAAAAGCAAAAATAATAGCAAATTAACAATGGCAATAATAATAAAGAAAATTAATAATAATTGTACTAAAAAAATATATATATATATAATTATATATAAATATTTTATAAAAATAATTATTATGAAAGGAAGAAGAAAGTGTGGTTGTGGAGTGGAGGTCTGCTTCCTTTCATTTATTTAAATGAGTTTTATTTTATTAAATACATTATTGTAAAAATCTTGTAGTGCTTTAAAGCACGCATTTTTGTCGTTTTAAAAAAATCTATATATTATAAAACAACGGTAATATTTATAATGGCAACACTAATAAAAAATAATAAATGTAAATGATAATAATAAAAAAATATATATTTTGTGGACAATATCTTTTTATTTATTTAAATAATTGTTTTCATTATTATTTTTTTAATTTCTTCAGTACAAAAGAGTGTGAAAAAGAAATCGAATCTTTTAATAATGTTAATGTTTATAATTTTTTTCAATTATATACTTAAATATATTAAATAAAGTATTTATATACTTTAAATAAATATGTATGTTTATTTAAAAAAAAATTATATTTGAACAATATTTTATTAAAATTAATAATAGTATTGAATAATAAAACAAAGTATTGCTGTTCCACGCGCGCAGTAGCGCGCGTTTATTTTGCTAGTTTAATATAAAAACTTGTCTTTTTTTTAAATATAGGGGAAAGTGGCCATCAATGTACCGGGTTTTTTTCAAGGTCATAGTCCTTATTCAATTTCCTCAATTTCAAACACTTCTTTGCATCAATATAAAACTACAACACTTCTCTAGGTAATGCACACATATTATACACGATTTATTTTGACTAAATAATAAAATTTAGAATTTTTCTAAACTAACCAGCTATTTTCATTTTTAACAACCTGGGTACACAATGAACCACTTCTATAAAAACACTAAAAATATTCAACAATAATCATATTGCAATTTTCACTTTGTAAAAAAAAGTTATTTTCTATCAAATACTATAAAAAATTATTACTTAACTCTTTTTAATTGATAATGTATAACATAAATATACCTCAAATTTAAGTTAACTAGCTAAAATGGCATTTTAGTTTTGCTATGTTGAGAAGAGTACTGATAACATTCGCTGTAACATGCTGTACGCATGCCTAGTTTTATAATCAGGCATACCTTTCTGGAAATCAAAAATACATTAAAATTCCAGGTGGTTTATTGTTCCCCGGAACTTTGAATCAACATGACATTTGTAACAAAAATGGTATTTTATAACTTAATCCAATATTTCAAAATCTTTATCTCATTAGAGTATTGCAGTTAAGGCCCGATACAAAATAAATCGTAAGTACATTTATTTTTAACTTGTCTTATTTCAATTAAAAAACGTGTTTCTATTTTAGGTAAATTTTTTCTTCAGTGCATCAAAAACAGTTTTTTTCAGTTTTCTCTATAAAGAATAAATCCACACGTCTTAAATTTATGGACGTTGTGTGTTTACGCAAACTTCATTTATATTTAAAATTAGGAGAATTTTTATTTAATTGTTTCTGAGAAAATTGAAATAGTTCATTGAAAAAACTGGTATATTGATGGCCACTCTCCCCTAGGTTGTTTAAAAATAGGATTCTTTGTACATTAACAATATTTCTACAAAGAATTATGAAGATAAAAATCGAAAACAATAAAAAAAATCGACTTATATGTCAAAATTTGAGTATATTTTTAGGTCTCAAAATAGCTTGTAGCTTTAAAAATACAAACTGCCATAAAAATGAAATTCAAGCTAACTTTTACAAACCCAGTGAGGGTTTTACTATTAGATAGTAATACTTTTAGAAAAAAATGGTCCGATGCGGTTTGATTTTAATGACCTGAAAATTTTTGCACAGTGTTATCTATTTACGTTGAATGCTTTGATTCAGAATCGACTCAGTATGGAAAAAGGAAAACTATTCTCGCTTTTCATTGATTTTAAGAGTACTTTTCCTTTCATTAATCACAAATTATTATAGGATCAATTATACAGACTTGGAACTGGTTCTAAATTTTTAAATGTTATAATGGATTTATACAATAATGCCAATATATCGATTAAGAGAAGAAGGGGTATTTCGGACTCGATGAAGGTTACGAAGGGAGTTTTACAGGGGGAGGTATTAAGCCAAGTTTTTTTTGCTTTGTTTATCAGGGATCTGGAAGGGTTTTTGTTGGATGAAGCAATAACGGGGGTATCAATCATTCACTAGGTAGAAATTCTTTTGTTGGCCTACGCAGCTGATCTCGTAATTTTTGCAAATTCTCAAGTGCAAATACGAAAAATATTAAGAAGCCTATACAAATATTGTCAAATAAATTTTTTGGAAGTAAACATTAAAAAAACAAAGATTGTAATTTTTCGGAAAGGGGGATAATCACATAAAACTAAGTACAATTCTTTTGTATACGGACGTAAGGAAATAGAAATTGTAAATAATTATGGGACCTGGGAGTTCCATTTTCTGAATCAGCGATTTTTGTTGGGGCGATAAATAATGCGTACAGTAAGGCTAATATTAAACTGGGTAATGTAGTGCCATGCCGATAAAAAATAGATTAAATCTGAGTGATTGGAGAACAATTGTTAAGCTCTTTAAATGTCTAAACACAAGCATGGGTTTTTTGTGCATGTGTAGTAGAAAAGAATATTAAACTTTATTAAAAAGAATGTTTATTTTTTAAGAATAAAACGTTTAACAGAGAGTAATCCTTCGTTAAGCAAACGTAATTGGTGTGTTTAAGTAAATAGTGTTTTTTTCAGTATAGGAGAGTTATCAAGTTAGAACGATTTATCTGTTCCCCTCCCTCAAGTAAAAAAATTCGCAAGAGTATCACACGTGAGACTCGCTTGAGTAACTGACAGAAGATTCGCGTGAGATTCGCGTGAGCATCTCACGCTTTACAATTTTCCGCATTCTATGAAATGACTGATATTTCTTCTGAACGGTCAAGTATCCATCACGATTTCACAATTTTGACCAACATTGACACACGCCCCCACCCCGAAACTATGTCTAGGTCGGTTCCTCCTAACATCTTCGGGAAAGTAAACCTTAAACTTCAGGAATCGACTTCTAGAAGGTACCCAAGTGTCCAAACGATGTCTAGGTCGGTTCCCCACAACATCTTCGAGAGAGTTAATCTTAAATTTTACAAATCGACTACTGTTAGGTACACCACTGCCCCAACGATGTCCAGGTCGGTTCCTCACAAGATCTTCGAGGAAGTTATCCTTAAATTTTACAAATCGACTTTTAGAAAATAAACAAGTGCCCCAACGATTTCTAGGTCGGTTCCTCACAAGATCTTCGAGGAAGTTAACCTCAAATTTAACAAATCAAATTCTATAAGGTACACAACTGGCACAACGATGTCTAGGTCGGTTCCTCACAACATCTTCGAGGGAGTTAACCTTAAATTTTACAAATCGACTTTAAGAAGGTACCCAAGTGCCCCAACGATGTCTAGGTCGGTTCCTTAAAACATCTTAGAGGAAGTTAACCTTAAATTTAACAAATCAAATTCTATTCGGTAGACAACTGGCCCAACGATGTCTAGGTCTATTCCGCACAACATCTTCGAGGAAGTTAACCTTAAATTTTACAAATCGACTTTTAGAAAATAAACAAATGCCCCAACGATTTCTAGTCGGATCCTAACAACATCTTCGAGAGAGTTAACCTCCAATTTTACAAATCGACTTCTAGAAGGTATGCAAGTGACCCAAAGATGTCTAGTTGGTTCCTTGAAACATCTTACAGAAACTTATACTCAAATTTTACAAATCGAATTCTATAGGGTAAACAACTGCCCCAACGATGGCGAGGTCAGTTTCTCACAACATCTTCAAGAGAGTTAACCTCAAATTTTACAAATCGACTTCTAGAAGGTATCCAAGTGACCCAACGAAATCGAAGTGGGTTCCTTAAAACATCTTAGAGAAAGTTAACCTTAAATTTTACAAATCGAATTCTAGAAGGTATCTAAGTGACCCAACGATATCTAGGTCGGTTCCTTGAAACATCTTACAGAAACTTATCCTTAAATTATACAAATCAAATTCTATAAGGTAAACTGCTGCCCCTACGATAGCTAGGTCGGTTCCTAACAACATCTTCAAGGGAGTTAACCTCACATTTTACAAATCGACTTCTAGAAAGTACGCAAGTGCCCCAACGATGTCTAGGTCGGTTCCTCACAACATCTTCAAAAGAGTTAACCTCAAATTTTACAAATCGACTTCTTGAAGGTTTCCAAGTGACCCAACGAAGTATAGGTCTGTTCCTAAAAACATCTTAGAGAAAGTTAACCTTGAATTTTACAAATCGAATTCTAGAAGGTATCCAAGTGACCCAACGATGTCTAGGTCGTTTCCTCAAAACATCTTACAAAAACTAATCCTAAAATTTTACAAATCGAATTCTATAAGGTACACAACTGTCCTAACGATGTCTAGTTCCGTTCCTTACAACATCTTCGCGAGAGTTAAAATTAAGTTTAACAAATCGAATTTTATTGAGTACAATACTGGCCCAACGATGTCTAGGTCGGTTCCGCACAACATCTTCGAGAGAGTGAACCTCAAGTTTAACAAATCGAATTTTAATAAGTTCACAACTGGCCCAAGGATGTCGGTAGTCGATTGTTTTGCCAGAGTCTCGATTTACCAGAGTACGATTTGACCCTGATTCTGCCAACTTCAGAGTAAACTTTAGTTCGACGCATGTGGCATGAAATAGAAACATAATAGAAGTACAATTTTCGTGTAAAAGAAACGTGTAACGTGTACATTTGTTTACGTTTTCACTTTTAAAAAGTTTAAAATGTAATTTTAATCAAATTTAATTAATTGAAGTGTTTTAAAGGATTAAAAATTGTGTGTGGAATGTGCAAGGAAGATATAATATTCGTAAGTTTTTATAAATAAATTGTATTTAGGTTTTTATTAAATTTAGGTTAAAATATTCTAAACATGAAAGTTAAAAGGTTAAGGGTAATAATATAATTATTTTCAGACTATTTAACTTCAAAATAAATATTAGAAGCAGATGTTCTACAAAATCCGCAGAATAATTATCCATAGCAGTCGTCAAATTGGTAAGTTTTTACAAAATACACATGTTTTGTATATTTTTATTAAAATATGATTATTAGTGTAAAAAAAACTTAAATTGTAAAAATACATTAAAATGAATACTAATTGTAGTAAATAACTAAAATAATTTTTTTCAGAAAATATCTCTAATACAGCAATTTTTTATTGAAAGTTGGAAGACTAAAAAAGAAAGATACAGCGTCAACTGGATTCGAACATCAATGTGAAACATTTCTCCCAAACTAAAGTTTTATTAAATACATTTAAATATTTTTTTTTAACAAAAATTAATTATATGCAATAAAATATAAAAAGAAATTAATAATATTTATTATTTCACAGGATATCAAGGAGAAGGAACAGTTTAAAGACGAAGAAGCCAAGCTTCCACGCATCATTTAAAACAGCACGAAATTTCATCAAATTCATCATCAAACTTTATTTGCTCGTAAATTAATGTTCTTCGTTTTTAAAAGCACTTCAGTATTTAAATTTGCCTTTTAAATTAACACAATTAAATATATTAAATACAAACAAGTTTCTAAATCTTATTTCAGCATAAAATTTTTATAATCTTCGAATTAAAAACGTTATTTGCCCTATTATTAATTTTTTCGTTTTTAAAAGTACTTGAGTCTTTAAATTTGCCTTTAAAATTAACACTATTAAATTTATTAAATACAAACAAGTTTCTAAATCTTATTTCAGAATAAAATTTTTATAATCTTTAAATTAAAAACTTTATTTGCCCGATTATTAATTTTTTTCTGTTTTAAAAGCACTTATATCTTTAATTTTGTCTTTACTTTTTATTAAATACAAACAATTTTCTACATTTTATTTCAGAATAACAGTTTTATAATCTTTAAATTATAAACTTTATTTCCCCGGTAATATATTTTTTTCGTTTATAAAAGTACTTAAATCTTTAAATTTGTCTTTAAAATTAACACAATTAAATTTATTGAATACGAACAAATTTCTAAATCTTAATTCAGAATAAAATTTCTACAATCTATAAATTAAAAACTTTCTTGGCCCGATGATTAATTTTTTTCTGTTTTAAAAGCACTTATGTCTTTAATTTTGTCTTTAAAATTGGAATAATTAAATTTTTTTAAATACAAACATGTTTTAAAATCTGCTTTTAGTGCAAATTTTTGATAATCATAAAATTAGAAACTTTATTTGCTCGGTAAATCATTTTTTTCTTTTTCAAAATAACTATAATCACTAAATTTGCCTTTAAAATAAACACAATTAAATTTATTGAATACAAACAAATTTCTAAATCTTAATTTAGAATAAAATTTCTATAATCTATAAATTAAAAACTTCTTTTGCCCGATTATTAATTTTTTTCGGTTTTAAAAGCACTTAATTTTTTAATTTTGTCTTTAAAATTGGAATAATTAAATTTATTAAATACAAACATGTTTTAAAATCTGCTTTTAGTGCAAATTTGTGATAATCATAAAATTAGAAACTTTATTTGCTCGGTAAATCATTTTTTTCGTTTTCAAAATAACTTAAATCACTAAATTTGCCTTTAAAATTAACACTATTAAATTTATTGAATACAAACAAATTTGTAAATCTTAATTTAAAATAAAATTTCTATAATCTATAAATTAAAAACTTTATTTGCCCATTAATTAATTTTTTTCGTATTTAAAAGCACTTAAGTCTTTAATTTTGCCTTCAAAATAAATATAATTATATTTCTAAAATACAAACAAGATTCTAAATCTTATTGCAGCATAAAATTTTTATAATCTTTAAATTAAAAACTTTATTTGCCCTATTATTAATTTTTTCGTTTTTAGAAGTACTTAAGTCTTTAAATTTGCCTTTAAAATTAACACTATTAAATTTATTAAATACAAACAAGTTTCTAAATCTTATTTCAGAATAAAATTTTTATAATCTTAAAATTAAAAACTTTATTTTCCCGATTATTAATTAAAATTTTTGATACTCATAAAATTAGAAACTTTATTTGCTCGGTAAATCATTTTTTTCGTTTTCAAAATAACTTAAATCACTAAATTTGCCTTTAAAATTAACACAATTGAATTTATTGAATACAAACAAATTTCTAAATCTTAATTTAAAATAAAATTTCTATAATCTATAAATTAAAAACTTTTTTTGCCCGATTATTAATTTTCTTCGGTTTTAGATGCACTTAAGTCATGAATTTTGTCTTTAAAATTAAAATAATTTTATTTATTAAATACAAAGAAGTTTCTAAATCTTATTTCTGCATAAAATTTTTATAATCTATAAATTTAAAACCTTATTTGCCCGGTAATTAATTTTTTTTTGTTTTTAAAATCACTTAAGTCATTAATTTTTTCTTTAAAATAAAAATAATTAAATTTATTAAATACAAACAATTTTCTACATATTATTTCAGAATAACAGTTTTTAATCTTCGAATTATAAGATTTGTTTCCCCGGTAATCAATTTTTTTCGTTTATAAAAGTACTTCAGTCTTTAAATTTGCCTTAAAAACTAACACAAATAAATTTATTGAATACAAACAATTTTCTAACTCTTATTTCAGCATAAAATTTTTATAATCTTTAAATTAAAAACTTTACTTGCCCGATTATTAATTTTTTTCGTTTTTAAAATCACAAAAGTCACAAATTCACAACATGAATTTTGTCTTTAAAATTAAAATAATTTTATTTATTAAATACAAAGAAGTTTCTAAATCTTATTTCTGCATAAAATTTTTATAATCTATAAATTTAAAACCTTATTTGCCCGGTAATTAATTTTTTTTTGTTTTTAAAATCACTTAAGTCATTAATTTTTTCTTTAAAATAAAAATAATTAAATTTATTAAATACAAACAATTTTCTACATATTATTTCAAAATAACAGTTTTTAATCTTCGAATTATAAGATTTGTTTCCCCGGTAATCAATTTTTTTCGTTTATAAAAGTACTTCAGTCTTTAAATTTGCCTTAAAAATTAACACAAATAAATTTATTGAATACAAACAATTTTCTAACTCTTATTTTAGCATAAAATTTTTATAATCTTTAAATTAAAAACTTTACTTGCCCGATTATTAATTTTTTTCGTTTTTAAAATCACAAAAGTCACAAAATTTGACTTTAAAATTAACACAATTAAATTTTTTGAATACAAACTAATTTCTAAACCTTAATTCAGAATAAAATATCTATAATCTATAAATTAAAAACTTTCTTGGCCCGATGATTAATTGTTTTTGGTTTTAAAAGCACTTAAGTCTTTAATTTTGTCTTTAAAATTAAAATAATTCTATTTATTAAATACAAACAAGTTTCTAATTTTTATTTTTGCATAAAATTTTTATAATCTATAAATAAAAAACCTTATTTGCTCGGTAATTAATTTTTTATTTTTTTAAAATCATTTAAGTCATTAAATTTCCTTTAAAATTAAAATAATTAAATTTATTAAATACTAACAATTTTCTACATCTTATTTCAGAATAACAGTTTTATACTCTTTGAAATATAAACTTTATTTCCCCGGTAATTAATTTTTTCGTTTATAAAAGTACTTAAGTCTTTAAATTTGCCTTTAAAATTAACACAATTAAATTTATTAAATACAAACAAATTTCAAAATCTTAAAATTAGAATAAAATAAATAGAATAAAATAAATAATATAAAACTGTTATTCTGAAATAAGATGTAGACAATTGTTTTAATAAATTTAATTATTTTAATTTTAAAGGAAAAATTAATGACTTAAGTGATTTTAAAAAAAAAAAAAATTAATTACTGGGCAAAATAGGTTTTTAATTTATAGATTATAATAATTTTATTGTGAAATAAGATTTAGAAAATTGTTTGTATTTAATAAAATTAATTATGATAATTTTTAAGGCAAATTTCGTTTTTTTTTCGTTTTTTTTTTTTTTAATTTAAAGATCATAAAAATTTTATTCTGAAAAAAGATTTGGAAACTTGTTTGTATTTAATAAATTTAATGTTGTTAATTTCAAAGGCAAATTTAAAGACTTAAGTGCTTTTAAAAACGAAAATTAAATTACCGGGCAAATAAAGTTCTTAATTTAAAGATTATAAAAATTTTATGCTGAAATAAGATTCAGAAACTTGTTTGTATTTAATAAATTTAATTGTGTTAATTTTAGAGGCAAATTTAAAGACTTAAGTACTTTTAAAAACGAAAAAATTAATAATAGGGCAAATAAAGTTTTTAATTGGAAGATTATAAAAATTTTATGCTGCAATAAGATTTAGAAACTTGGTTGTATTTAATAAATTTAATAGTGTTAGTTTTAAAGGCAAATTTAAAGACTTAACTACTTTTAAAAACGAAAAAAATTAATTAATGTGCAAATAAAGTTTTTAATTTAAAGATTATAAAAATTTTATTCTGAAATAAGATTTAGAAACTTGCTGGTATTTAATAAATTTAATAGTGTTAGTTTTAAAGGCAAATTTAAAGACTTAACTACTTTTAAAAACGAAAAAATTAATAATAGGGCAAATAAAGTTTTTAATTCGAAGATTATAAAAATTTTATGCTGAAATAAGATTTAGAAACTTGTTTGTATTTAATAAATTTAATTGTGTTAATTTTAAAGGCAAATTTAAATACCGAAGTGCTTTTAAAAACGAAAAACATTAATTTACGAGCAAATAAAGTTTGATGATGAATTAGATGAAATTTCGTGCTGTTTTAAATGATGTGTGGAAGCTTCGCTTCTTCGTGTTTAAACTGTTCCTTCTCCTTGATATCCTGTAAAATAATAAATATTATTAATTTCTTTTTATATTTTATTGCATATAATTAATTATTGTTGAAAAAAAAAATTTAAATGTATTTAATAAAACTTTAGTTTGGGAGAAATGTTTCTAATTGATGTTCGAATCCAGTTGACGCTGTATCTTTCTTTTTTAGTCTTCCAACTTCCAATAAAAAATTGCTGTATTAGAGATATTTTCTGAAAAAAATATTTTTTGTTATTTACTACAATTAGTATTCATTTTAATGTATTTTTACAATTTAAGTTTTTTTCACACTAATAATCTTATTTTAATAAAAATATACAAAACATGTGTATTTTGTAAAAACTTACCAATTTGACGACTGCTATGGATACTTATTCTGCGGATTTTGTAGAACATCTGCTTCTATTATTTATTTTAAAGTTAAATAGTCTGAAAATAATTATATTATTACCCTTAACCTTTTAAATCTCATGTTTAGAATATTTTCACCTAAATTTAATAAAAACCTAAATACAATTTATTTATAAAAACTTACGAATATTATATCTTCCTTCCATATTCGATGTCTAGGTCGGTTTCTTACAATAGCATCGAGAGAGTTGACCTCAAATTTTACAAATCGACTTCTAGAAGGTACTTAAGTGCCTTAACGATGTCTATGTCTGTTTATCACAACATCTTCGAGGAAGTTTACCTTTAATTTAACAAATCGACTTTTAGAAGGTACGCAAGTGACCCAACGATGTCTAGGTCGGTTCCTTAAGACATTTTCAGAAACTTAACCTCAAATTTTACAAATTCAATTCTATAAGAAACACAATATCCCCAACGATGTCTGGGTCGGTTTCTCACAACATCTTCGAGCAAGTTAGTCTGAAGTTTTACAAATCGAATTCTATAAAGTACACAACTGCCCCAACGATATCTAGGTCGGTTTCTGACAACATCTTCGAGGTAGTTAACATCAAATTTTACAAAGCGACTTCTAGAAGGTACCCAAGTGCCCCAAAGATGTCTAGGTCGGTTCCTCACAACATCTTTAAAGAAGTTAACCTCAAATTTTACAATTTGACTTCTAGAATTGACCCAAGTGCCCCAACGATGTCTAGGTCGGTTCCTTAAAACATTTTAGAGATAATTAACCTTAAGTTTTATAAATCGAATTCTATAAGGTACACAACTGCCCCAACGATGTCTAGGTCGGTTCCTCTCAACATCTTCGAGGGAGATAACCTTAAATTTTACAAATTGATTTCTAGACGTATATAATTTCCCCCACGATGTCTAGGTCGGTTTCTCAAAACATCTTCGAGGAAGTTAACTTTAAATATCACAAATGGGCTTCCAGGTAGTACTTAAGTGCCCCAACGATGTTCAGGTCGAATCTTTATAACATCTTTAGGTAAGTTAATCTTTCATTTCAGAAATCGACTTTTAGACGGTACCCAAGTGCCCTAACGATATCTAGGTCGGTTCCTCACAACATCTTTAGGGATGTTAACCTAAAAATTTACAAATCGTCTTTCTTACGGTACGTAAGTGCTATAACGATGTTTAGGTCTATTGTTCAAACATATTTCTTCCTTATAATTGTAATCTAAAGTAAATTGAAGTTAAATTTCAAATCTAATTTTCGTTTATATAAAAAATGTTGACTTATTAAATTTTAAAACATTTATATGTTTTTATTTTTATTTTTTTTATTTTTTTACTTAACAGTAATTAATTTTCTAGTTAATAGAGAAGAAAATTTTTATATTTGATTTTGAATCCTAATTAGAATACAATTGAATCAGTTTGTGCAGTTACCGCTCAAGTCCATAAATTGTGATTGTTTAGGAATCAATAAAACCTGTTTTTTTTTTAAATGTAAGAATTTTTTTAATTCTGCTTTTTGCATTTTTTGCTACTAAGCTCTTAGTTTTAAAAGTTAATAGAATTAATCCATGTTTCAATTAATATAGGGTTTAGAAAAATAAAATAGCTTTTGATTTATGCGATTTTTACACAAAGTTATATGAAAAACACAAAAAATGTATCGAATCAAGTTAAATGTTGCAGGCTTATTAAATTTTTAGTAACATTTATTAAAAAGTTTTATTTTGTTTAATTTTTATTACTATTTTTTAAAAAATAAAAGTTATTTAAAACTTTCTTTTCAACATTTTCTTAACAAATTTCACACAATTCAGTATTTTTTTCCTCTGCCTTGTTTTGAGTGCATTTTGTATAGAATATAAACTGTTTAATATAAGTCATTTAACAACGTCTAAAACACGTCGAAAATATCACAAGTAAATATTATTTCATCCATTGCTCATCTTTGTGAGCAAATTGGAGTCATATACATGTGCTTTTTCTATACGAAAATTTGATTTTTTTAAGGGTTTAGAGTTCAGTAACTTATGTAATATTTTTCTAGATTGTACAGCTTCATTTAAAGATTTTTGCTTAAAAAAGTGATTTTTGAAATAAATTAACTTGTGCAGTTTCTGCAAAATCTGATTCATTTTCTGTTTAACGTAAATTTTGAATTTGAAATTTAATTGTAAAAATTAAAAGTCATTTAAACTAACTAAATTGTATTAAATATTTATAAATATATATATATATATATTGTAACGCTTTTTTATTACTTTAAACAACCTTTTTAATTTTGTAACGAAATATTTCTCTATAAACACAATAATTAAGCTTTACTCTATTATTCAACAAACTCCAAAAAGCAACTAAACAAATTCTCCAAACTTGAATCACATATTATCGGCGCTATTTTAAAACGCGAATAAACTTTAAACAATAAATCAAAAATAGTCTTAAAACTGTACTTACCACAATTCCGTAATGAATAAAAAAGATCGTTCTTTAAATAGCGGTAACTTAATCCAAACTTAAATCCCTTACCAGTTTCTTAATATTTACTCAATTATAATCTTAATCCCAATAAACTCTAAAGACTCTATCGTTACATGTGCAATCTAGTTCCCTACTAAATTTGTCTAGGCGATCCCCGGAAGGGCGCCAGACAATTTTTGTATCGCCGGTATTGTCAACCGGACTAAAATCTCAAAATCTCAAAAAACCAAAATCCACAATAAATTCAAAGAAACTTAAATAAGATCGACTAAACAAAAGCATTAATAACTAGATTTTAAGCACGTGCCAGTGTCGCTCAGTTAGGCAGGTTGTGGAGAGAAGGTCGGGATCAGATTTTCGAGACTAGAATGGAGCATTTTATAGGTTCAAAAAAACACAAAATAAAGACTCTAAATTAATCAAAATAACAAGAATATATTGCGAATAATAATAAAAATAGTTTACAAAGTAAAAATAATGACCCTGATAATTTAATATTTTGAATTAACTTCGTTTAACAATAATAGTTGATCGGGGCTCAATATTTGAGCATTTACCGTCAAATTAATTAAATAAAATATAATAAAAACTTACAGAAGATTTACTTCGGCGAGAATCATACCTGCACTCCACACACACGCTAGTTTTTGAAGCTCACAGACTTTATTCACAAATTTAAATAAGACTCACTAAACTGGAACTCAAATTCTGTATTTTAATTGGAATTCGAAAACTAGAAACGATATTCCAAAACTGTGACAAGACTGGACGACTAGAACCAAAGCGGAAAACTGTAGCTTACAAAAGGACGCTATCGGCGTTCACATGCTGGTAGCTCGTAAGCTGAAGGTGTTCACTCGATGACGATCCGGAAGCAAGAGAGCGATTCTGATTCACACACAAACTCATATATTATTCGGGGGTCACGTGACGAGATCTTTCTAGTACTTCTAGCAATTAGTAAGCACTTCGCCTCATAGATTGCGTTAGGATTCCCAGAAATTTACTTTGCACTAAATTTAAATTTAAAATGACTCTAATCTAAAGCGAGAAATCCCTGGTAGTTGCTTCTCCTGGGATCCAGGTTATGACAGGGTAACAAAAGTAGCTTCCACCGCAGGATAAATGTGGCAATTTACCCACGGAGGCCTGCCAAAAGCTTCCTCCCCCAGACGACGCCACATCGCCCAGGAAAGGCCTGCAAATTCCCAAAACGAACACAAAATCCCAAACACTAAAACCCTTTAATGTTACAACCTGAACCCCATCTAAGTGGAGCGCCAGTATCTCAACTGGACTTCTGCCAATCTACTAAAAAGTCCCAAAAACTCTAGCAAAAATTACAACTCAAAATAAATCTCAAACTGAAAATCAGGAGAAGCAAAAAGCAATAAAAACTCAGAAGTGACTTATTCTTTTAACCCCAAAAATACAAAATCATTAAACGTAAAAATTCAAAATTAAATATTAACAAAAATTACCAAACATAACCCAAAATACTCTAAACTTAAGCAATCTATTTGGCCTGTGCCTTGTAACGGGATTAACCAAAAAAATAACGTCACAACTCGCCTCTCCCCGAAAAAGACTTTGAACTAGAGCTTACATAATTTCTTAATACGGAATATAATTAACTTGATCTGGAGCTTCCTCTTTTTTTTTTGTAAATCGTGGCGATAATCTTTAGCCGAAGAGTTCATTGATTATGATCTTATACTAATAATCGGAGTAAAATAAGACTTACAGAAATAGTGAAGCAAAAGAAGTGATTATAAATTGATTAGATTAATGGCATAGCCGTTTTCATTGTACACCGGTCGATCACAATTGCAAAAATAAATGATAATATTAACCTGTAGCTTTATTCAAACAATATTCACTTAACAAATTATTACACTTTTAAAATACGGAGGAACTTTCTTTTAACTGTAGCGTTTAATTAATAAATACAATAGTACTGTAATCGATAGGGCGTTCGAACGCCATTTAAGACTTTAGGGTTATTTACTCGTAACAATTGTTACAAAAAAAATAATTATAATAGGCTTTTTGCTTATTAGAACGTTGTTATAAAAATCGCACTGATGCTTGACACTGAAGGTGCTTAAGAATATGAATTCGCTAACATTTGGTTGGTCGGTGGTTATTTTTACACTGCTGTACCGCGTTAGAAAATTAAAAAAAATTATTATAACGTTTTAACCTAAAGAATATATAAATTTTTTTTTTTATAATACCATGAATAGGTTGATTTTTAATACCATGAATTGGTTATTTTTTTTTTAATACCATGAATTGGTTAATTTTTTTTTAATACCATGAATTGGTTAATTTTTAATACCCTGAATTGGTAAAAAAAATTTTAATACCATGAATTGGTTAATTTTTTTTTTAATACCATGAATTGGTTAATTTTTAATACCTTGGGTTGGTTAATTTTTAATTAAATCATAAGATAATCCACAAAGGAAACTATTATTCATTTAGCTAACGATGAACCTAATGATGAGGTAACTGATTATACAAAAAAAATAATGATTTTTAAACCAAATAGAAATTATCATTGGGCACTTCTCGGATATTAGTAAAAATACAAAGAAAAGGAGGAAATAAAATTCCAAAAACAATAAAAAAAATAAACCCGAGAAGAGAAAAAAAATAATAAACTAAACCTTTGACAGAATAAGGAGCCGTAACCTTTTACTTCCAAGTAAGACAGTTGCTGCCTCAGTCTTGGTCTTCTTCCGGTTCCTGGTGCTGATCTCTCGGGCGTCGTGGAACGTTTCTTCCGTAGTCTGGTACGTAGGGACCCATCTCTCTCCAGATTTCTCCACAACGTGGACAAGTCCTTGCGGTGTAGCCTCGTCGTCCGCACATATTACAGAAGACTTCTCTAGCCTCCGGACAATTACTGTAAACATGTCCGGCTCGACGGCAGTTCCAGCATAACCGGTCCAACGGTACTCTATTATTCAGGGTCCCAACACCTGGTACACGATGAGGGGGTAGCTGTTGAATCGCCTGTTCGACGTGGACTGCACACCTAGGTTCACGATCGAACTGTTGTCTTTGTCTTTCTAGCTGGTATTTAGTCTTACCACGTTCAATACAACTAGATTGTGGGTAAGCCGGCCTATCAGTATTCATAGAACACCTGGATCTTGGAACAGGAGAATCCCTTTCAGTCCTCCGCTGAATATCTTGCCCCTGCCGTTTAGATTCGGGCTTAGGTTGATCGTGCCAACTGCATCCAGGTTGTGGCTCTGCTGACCTATTAACATGACTTGAGCCGATAGATCTCGAGGTTACGGAATCTCTACGAGTTTCCTGTTGACTACTTGGCCCTTGTTGCCTATCTTCGAACTCGGACTGATCATAATTTTGTTTAGGACGACTACCTCCAGGCTGTGACTTGACTGGTGGTTGGACTTTAGCTGCTTCATTTGATCCTGTAACCGGTTGGTTACTAAGAACTTCCTTCGGATTATGTTGTTTGCCTTTTGATGTAACCTCTCTTTCTGTCTCTTTTTTATGCCAACTACAGCAGACTGGATCTGGGATTGGGACAGCTCGAACAGGAATGGTCGTGTAGGGAGGACCTGTCTGGGTGCCGATATCTAGCCGAATAGGTGGTATATAGTCCAGGAAACGTACTTGCACTCCTCGGTCACAAGTTCGTACTCTAGTTTGCGTCTTGACGTTTCTACTATTACCGAAGTTTGAAGGTCTCGTCTCCGATACGATATTTACGTCATTGATCGTTTGACAAGTAGCGTCATCAGACCCATTGACCTGGTTGGCTGACTCTTTCGGTTGCTCATTTAGTCCCTTTGTAGTGGAAGGCTCTAGAGTTACATCTGGGTTTGTTGCGGTTAATGATGAGGATGGGGCCGATTCGTACAAACTATCGTCATCGTCGTCGGTCCGTGGATCGTCCTCAGCTATTGGATTCCCAACTACTTCACTTGATTCGTCGAACACTACGGTTACGTCATCGGAATCTGAATTGGATTCATCCTCGGCTGTAGAGATCTCAGCTTCGCCTTCCTCTCCTGCAGCTTCGTCGAAGTCTAAGGCGACTAAGTCGACGACTGCTTCCTTGAAGTCTATTCTTGTGTCGGCGCCTCCTCGGATATGGGATCAGGATCAACCAGATCACAACTAGGCATCGTGACGGGAACTTGTTAATCTGTAACAACATCACTGGTTGGAGCCAAGACTAGAACATTTAATCGCGAGAACGGGGAATCACTTGAGCTTTAATCCTTCGGTGAAACGTGGAATGTCTGTCTTTAACAAACTAGAGCTAGGGATAAAATCCCAAATTTAGCTAGAAATCTAAATCTGTAACCAACTGTAGCGGTTGATTAGGTAAACTAGAACAGGGCCCGATTAAGGGTGAAGCCCAAACTCTGGAACTAGCCAAAAATTATGGCACTTAACTGCATTCGGATTGTTAAAAAAAAAATTAAAAAAAAAATGAATACGATAATTTTCCTCAATTGTGATTAATACAAGTTTGATTCAAGAGATACTAAACTTAAACCATCAACAAAACAAATTGAAAACCATAAAATCAGAATATTAAAAGTTTCAGCAAATACACGCAAACAAAAAAATTTAAAATACAAAAAAAATAATAATCGTACAACCCTTCTACATTTAATATTGTCAAATTCTGATATTGCAACAAATGGAAATCAAGTCTTTAGTAAATAAGGTTTTTAATTGTTTAGTTATAAATAAGAAAAAAAATATTAAAAGATTCAAAATTTAGTCACACCATATAATAATTCTCTCCTTTTTTTTATTAAAGAAACAGTTGTAGCAGGTGTCACTAAAGTTTGAAGTTTAACCGATTTTATAATTTAGTACAGATTTAATAAGATTGACAAACTTATAGAATTTTACTTTGTTAATTAGATGAACTATAGCACCGTATTTTTAACCAAAAGATTTAGTTAAAGACACCGCTTTTGTTTGGCTCATAATTTATGACGTAAAGAAAGGAAGGAACAAAAAAAGATATGGATCAAATATATTAAATGTTTACCAAAAACACTTTTTAATTCCGATTATTTATAATTATCACAATAAAGTTTACTATGAATCGAATTAAGGTTAGGTTTTGACATATTATAAAATTTTCGAGCAGCGGTCGAGAATTGAATAAACTAATAAAATTCTAACGCGTTATTCAGATCATCTAGGAGATTGTATATTAAAAGAAAATGTAACTAAGGACTCCTTCTTTTGTCCTTGTTTATTATTACAGACGTAAAAATAAATACAAAAGAGTTGAAAAGAAGCGAGGGGTTCAAAGTTTTGTAAAATTCAGGTACAATTTCAATTATTCAAAATTTCTCACGATATCATGTTTTAAATTACGGTTAGGATTTGACATTTTATTAAATTTCCGTGCAACGGTCGGGGAATAGATAAACTAACAAAATTTTAATTTATCATTTAGATGATTTGAAAAACCGTAAATTAAAGGATAAAATTGATTAAAATTTCCCTTTTATTTTTGTTTGTTTACTTATCCGAGAGGAGGGCAGCTCAGAAGACACGTGATTTGACAACTACAATTAAACATCTTAGTGAGACTTTTCATTCCGTCGAATTGAAAAGCCGTATATGAAACTAAAATTCAGGTTATTGTATTTAACTTCACTCCGATCCGGTTAGTTTTGTCTTATTAGGGAAATTGAAATGTCTTATATCCTCCATTCACTGTGATATATGACTTCATCACTTTACGGGGTAATTTAGGGTTATGTTTAAGGAAAGTGGGTAACAAACCGTGTGAATTTCCTCCACGAGCAATTCGAATTCCAGGATAAAAATAAGTCCAGTCAGCTGAGAATCGCCAGAATAACTTAAAAATTAAAGCTAATAAGGGGAATTGAAACAATCTTTAATTCAGCTGACACTTTATGGATATTTCAAGAGAATTCACAGTTCACTGGGAGTCGTACTAAGAACGAAGAAAACTACACGCGGGGAACGAAATGTAACACGTGGACAAAGGAGTCGCGTCGCGAGTCATTTTATTAACAGGTTTTACGGGCATTGTTGTCTACAAATAACACTTACTGGATCAGCAGAACGGTGAAGTAAATTCTTTATTCCTTTCGTGCTCAGTTTAATTTGTTCAGTGTGGTATTTCAGTCCTGTATTCTCAAATTCGGGAGCAGATAGCAAGAGCAGACTCTAAAATGGCGAAACACTTTTCCGAAAAATGATCTACGTTTTACGTGTCAGCTTGAGTTCTCTCTCGCCCCTTACTTTCAGGGTGGCGCTGATTGGTCGTTTCATTTCGGGCCTGTAACGTTGAGCCAATAGGGAGAAATACCCTTTGGACAAAGTTAAGAACAACGCACACTTCACGCACTAATTCAAAATTATTCTTTGGATTTTATAATTTCGCGAGTTCAACTTTTCTCTTTGTTTCTCATTGGGCTAAACGTTCTTATTGTAAAAAGTTTTTAATTCAGACTTTAATAATATTACTAGACAATACAAAAATCTACTAATTACACCAACCATTTTTTTTTTTTTTTTGAGTGAAGAATTTTGAAATGTATCCGGTTTATCTGAGATATTTTGAATAATATTTTTCGGATCGTTGACTTTAATAATATTACCTCATTGGGAAGTCCCCTGAGAATAAAATTTTTCTACTAACACAACTAATGTTTTATTCTTACACTAGAAAAACGGTTACTGCAGACCCCTTATCTTTCTTTTTGTTTTCGTCTCTGGAGCTAGTTCACTATAGCTGAATACTATAAATAATAAATTACACTCGGCAGTAAAATTCGCAGATTTTGAACTGTAACTCATTTGAAATAATATCGGATGATTTTGAACAAATTTCTGTAATCAAATTGATTTTTATACTGGAGCAAATTTCAGATCTAAAGGATTATTTAGTGACAAATTGACATACTTTGATAGTATGTCCAATATTAAACTGTAGCAAAAATTTTAAACTTAGACAATTTATACTAGAGCATTTAATTGTTAAATAACATATTATTATACTGTAATAATATAAAATTTACAAGTATTAGACTGTAGCAAATTTTTACCGATTTTTGATTTTCTACGGGAGCGAATTCTTATTATTCTGGAATATTCCAACATTATTTTATCGTTACTATAAGCTCGAAATTACTTCGGCTAATACTGCAAGTTTCAATTCTTCTTTATGGTTAATAATATTTATTTTATAAATAACTTAGTTTATTTTTCTAGAATTAGTTTTCTGCAAACTTGATATCCAAATTTATTAGTACTGAACTTGACTGTAACTAAAATGCTCAATTCTTTTTCTCAAAAATATGCCACACGCTTTGGGCGCCATTTTGTAACGCTTTTTTATTTCTTTAAACAACCTTTTTAATTTTGTAACGAAATATTTCTCTATAAACACAATAATTAAGCTTTACTCTATTATTCAACAAACTCCAAAAAGCAACTAAATAAATTCTCCAAACTTGAATCACATATTATCGGCGCTATTTTAAAACGCAAATAAACTTTAAACAATAAATCAAAAATAGTCTTAAAACTCTACTTACCACAATTCCGTAATAAATAAAAGAGATCGTTCTTCAAATAGCGGTAACTTAATCCAAACTTAAATCCCTTACCAGTTTCTTAATATTTACTCAATTATAATCTTAATCCCAATAAACTCTAAAGACTCTATCGTTACATGTGCAATCTAGTTCCCTACTAAATTTGTCTAGGCGATCCTCGGAAGGGCGCCAGACAATTTTTGTATCGCCGGTATTGTCAACCGGACTAAAATCTCAAAATCTCAAAAAATCAAAATCCACAATAAATTCAAAGAAACTTAAATAACATCGACTAAACAAAAGCATTAATAACTAGATTTTAAGCACGTGCCAGTGTCGCTCAGTTAGGCAGGTTGTGGAGAGAGGGTCGGGATCAGATTTTCGAGACTAGAATGGAGCATTTTATAGGTTCAAAAAAACACAAAATAAAGACTCTAAATTGATCAAAATAACAAAAATATATTGCGAATAATAATAAAAATATTTTACAAAGTAAAAATAATGACCCTGATAATTTAATATTTTGAATTAACTTCGTTTAACAAGAATAGTTGATCGGGGCTCAATATTTGAGCATTTACCGTCAAATTAATTAAATAAAATAAAATAAAAACTTACAGAAGATTTACTTCGGCGGGAATCATACCTGCACTCCACACACACGCTCGTTTTTGAAGCTCACAGACTTTATTCACAAATTTAAATAAGACTCACTAAACTGGAACTCAAATTCTGTATTTTAATTGGAATTCGAATACTAGAAACGATATTCCAAAACTGTAACAAGACTGGACGACTAGAACCAAAGCGGAAAACTGTAGCTTACAAAAAGACGCTATCGGCGTTCACATGCTGGTAGCTCGTAAGCTGAAGGTGTTCACTCGATGACGATCCGGAAGCAAGAGAGCGATTCTGATTCACACACAAACTCATATATTATTCGGGGGTCACGTGACGAGATCTTTCTAGTACTTCTAGCAATTAGTAAGCACTTCGCCTCATAGATTGCGTTAGGATTCCCAGAAATTTACTTTGCACTAAATTTAAATTTAAAATGACTCTAATCTAAAGCGAGAAATCCCTGGTAGTTGCTTCTCCTGGGATCCAGGTTATGACAGGGTAACAAAAGTAGTTTCCACCGCAGGATAAATGTGGCAATTTACCCACGGAGGCCTGCCAAAAGCTTCCTCCCCCAGACGACGCCACATCGCCCAGGAAAGGCCTGCAAATTCCCAAAACGAACACAAAATCCCAAAAACTAAAACCCTTTAATGTTACAACCTGAACCCCATCTAAGTGGAGCGCCAGTATCTCAACTGGACTTCTGCCAATCTACTGAAAAGTCCCAAAAACTCTAGCAAAAATTACAACTCAAAATAAATCTCAAACTGAAAATCAGGAAAAGCAAAAAGCAATAAAAACTCAGAAGTGACTTATTCTTTTAACCCCAAAAATACAAAACCATTAAACGTAAAAAATTCAAAATTAAATATTAACAAAAATTACCAAACATAACCCAAAATACTCTAAACTTAAGCAATCTACTTGGCCTGTGCCTTGTGACGGGATTGACCAAAAAAATAACGTCACAATATATATGTTGTGTTTTTACTTTATATATTTCGACTTAGTTCACAAACAGTTTTGGTATGTGCTTCCTGGTTCCGACGTTCAACGCAAGCTTGCAGGCATCTAATTGGAAGATGAAATCACACGGCAACGTTAAACTTTGCGTCGCTGGTGTTTACGGTATTTCTCTCCGAAAGCATTTAAAGCTTAGGGGTGGTAAACCATATTTGGAAGATAATCGAATTATATTTTTTTTTATAGTGTATTATGCATCGAGGGTTGGAAGACCGTGTTTTTTTGCAAGCACAAATGTTCGTTTGTTTTGCATCCAAATGTTCGGAGAACATTCGGGAGAACTCCCGAGGTGCATATGCTATTTTCTACCACATATGTACGAAAAACTCATGTTTTGTACTCGTTAAGCGATGCAATACTCGTAGTTTTGAGGTTAGTGGCGTCAGGGTAAAAAAACTTCCAAACAGTTCACTAATCTGAAAACTGATAATTCTGCCCCGCTTAACGAGAACAAAATCATGGGTTTTTTGTGCATGTGTGGTAGAAAATTAATTAATTAATCACAATTTAGTAAAATTTAATACAAGGTAAACTAATTTTAACAAATTTGTAAATATATGTAGTTAAAATTGAGTGGCTAAAATTGATTTCAAGTCAATGTGTTTACATAACCTAAATTTTAAAAATTTGTTAAAATCGATTTTATTGTTTATAGAGTGAAATAAATTGATCCATAACAGATAAAGAATAAGAGGAACCTATTTATGCAAAATAATTGTTTATTTTTACATGTTCTTTGTTTATTTATATTGCTTGAAAAAATTTAAATTATTTCTATTCCGTCATTAAATAAAACATTGCTGTCAATAGAAGTTTATAGCCATAAAGTTTCAAAATTTTATTTCATAATTGGTATAATCAAGGCATCATACATCACGGTGGTCAGGAAGCAAGTTGAGGCTCATCTAAAATGACGATGAAAACTAGAATTGGGAGCTTTTTCCTTTAGACTAGAACTATCAAAAAATCGTAGACAGAAAATCGAAACTGCTCCTCTTTGATTTTTATTGATAATTGAATTATGAAAAAAAATATATTTCATATCAGGTGATTATTTGAACATTATTGCGTCCTCATACAAGAAGTATTGTTTTACTCTCAAATTCTTGATTTGCAATTTCTTGACTGATGGCGAAAATGAAGTTTTTAAAAAATGGTAGTGTGTGTGGGTATGTCCACATTGCACTTGGCCCGATATCTCGAAAACTATAATACTTAGACTATGTTTTTTTACGAAATTATAGATCCCTCAGGGGCAGGGAGAAAAATTATGATAAAGAAATTTAATATTTATTTTAATAAATAAATAAGTTAAAACCCGACCGATCAATTCTAACTATTTTTTTCGCAATTTAAAAATTTCGAAAAAATCGTTTTTATGCAAAAATGCATTTTTTTAATAAGTTAAATATAAGTATTTTATTCGTTTTATTTTTTGAACACGCATTGATTGAGCTATTAGCTAACCCTTTAGTGCAATTGAATCAAAAGTTATTAACATTTTAAAAATAAAAAGTTTTGAAAATCTTCTTGTTTAATAATTTTATTACTATGCTTTATTACAAGCTTTAATAAATTTTTATTATCATGTAAGTGATTAAAAAACACATCGAAATACCTGTTTGCAAACCTTCTAATGTAATCCTGTTCCGAGTTATCAAGGTTTCAAAAATTAAAAATTTTTATAAAAATTAATTCTTTTATGTTTTTTTGCTTTTTATATAAGTTTTATGAAGATTAGTTTTTGCTCGTTTTGTAGATAATTCAAATATGCATCAATTGGCCTTTTTAACATTTTTTTGCGAGCTATTAATTAAAACTCAGTGATGTTTGTAGTAATCTCTATGAGGAAGCAATGTTTTCAAAAAATGTATACTAAAAAATACTCACACAAAATAAATACTTGAGGTACAACTAGGCAGCGGTTTTTTACTTAACCTTTATAACTAAGAATTTGTGAAATGCTGGAATATGCAAAATAATTATTTTCGTATCGAGGGCGCAAAACATGTGATTGCAGAGAGGGCGAGATTAGAAAAACCAAGGGGATCTGAAGCGCCCGAGGCGAAGCCGAGGTCGCGGGAGGATCACCTAGGTTTTCCTAATATCGTCCAAGCTACAATCACCTTGCGCCAGTGGTGCGAACAACGATTTCTGTCCTACTTGCATGGTAAGTATGACATTGAGGGCACAAGCGGCAAAACCTTCAGCTAATTAACAATTAATGAACGTATTGTGTAAATACCATAAGAATGTGTGTGTCGTAGAATACTACTGCGCATGTGTAACTGTCATAGAAAACTATTTCGCATGTATAAATATCGTTAAATGCTACTGCGCATGTGTAACTGTTATAGAAAACTACTGCATATGTATAAATATTATAAAAAGACACTACGCAAGTGCAACTATCATAGAAAACTACAGCGCATGTAATACTAGCATAAAATTTACTGCGCGTGTGTTCATAATTTTTGCGCCCGCTTCAATGACGTCAGCGGGCGGGAAAGTATTTTGCGCCCGCTTTTATGACGTCAGCTGGCGGGAATGTATTTTGTGCCCGCTTCGGTGACGTCAGCGGGCGGGAGAGTATTTTGCGCCCGCTTACCATACCCCGGGCGGGAATGACTCACTTTGCGCATTAAGTGCCCGAAATGACATACTTTCCGTGCATGTAGGACAAAATAGTTATTTTCGTATCGAGGGCGCAAAACAAGTGATTGCAGCGAGGGCGAAATTAGGGAAACCGAGGGGATCTGAAGCGCCCAAGGCGAAGCCGAGGTCGCTGGAGGATCGCCGAGGTTTTCCTAATCTCGTCCAAGCTACAATCACCTTGCGCCAGTGATGCGAACAACGTTTTTTGTCCTACTTGCATGGTAAGTGTGGCATTGAGGGCACAAGCGGCAAAACCTTCAGCTAATTAACAATTAATGAACATATTGTATAAATACCATAAAAATTTGTGTGTTATGTAATACTACTGCGCATGTGTTCATAACTTTTGCGCCCGCTCCTCTGACGTTAGCGGGCGGGAAAGTATTTTGCGCCCGCTTCTATGACGTCAGCGGGCGGGAATGTATTTTGCGCCCGCTTCGGTGACGTCAGCGGGCGGAAATGTATTTTGCGCCCGCTTACCCTACCACCGGGCGGGAATGACTCACTTTGCACCCGCATTAAGTGCCCGAAATGACATACTTTCCGTGTATGTAGGACAAAAAATTAATTTGATTACGGATTCGTCTTATCCACATAGACTAAAAGCTGTTACAGTCGAATTTTTATCTTTACATATTTAAGGTATTAGTCGCGTAAAATGATTTTCGTCAATTTTTTTTAAAACTTTGTATCTGTATTCATGAGGTATTTATCTATTAAATGAGATCTATCCTATCAATTGAGGCTTCGGATCAAAGAACAGGTCTCCGCTCGAAACGCCTGAAAGTGTTGGCCCCTGGACAATTTATGAGGCAAATTTTTTAAACTCAAAAAATTAATTTTTTTTAATGCAGAGTTGGTTAGAATCCAAAAGGACACATTTTTTTCCTTTTAACTTTTTTTCTGTGATGCATATTTTTAACAAAAAAAGATAAAAAGTGAAATTTTTGTTTTCACGAAATCAATTGTTTTTTAATGATTTCATCGTCAAATCTCGGCCAAATGTTGTTGGAATTAATTGAAAATTGGTATAGTACTTCAGTATATTATAAGGATGACCACGGTTAAAACTATAATCTTAAAAAATTTAATTGTTTAATAATATTTAATAACAAAGTGATAAGTTAGAAAATACGCATTTCTAAATTTCACATGCGAGGAATTTTGCGTTCTGTTCGAGAGTGTCAAAACTTAAAGCGAAGAAGTTTCGTGTTTATGGTTAAAGAAGTATTTTACCAAGTTTCAAAAAGATTGTTTAACTATTAGTGGAAATAGAACGGGTTTTTTAAGCAGCGCGCTGCCGTCAAAATTCACGCGAGCAACTCTCTCAGCGCAGCAGTTCCGCGAGAAGTCAAGCTGGGTAAACAATCGCGATTCTTCACAAAGAACTTTATTCAAACAATAATTATCGCATATAACATTACGTTGACAATATTAATTTATCAAATTCAGTAATTTGTTTAACATTGTTTTATATAAATACTCAGAATGAGTTTGTTTTGCACAGTTCTTAAGTGGTCAGCTTAGGTTTTTTAGTTTGATATTTATTTAACTTAATGTGGCTTATTATTTTGTTAAGATTTTTTAAAGAATGTATCTTGTTTACAAAAGAATAATTAAAAACGGAGAGTTTTTAAAAAAAATCTATTACATTAAATGTTTCTTAAGAAATCTATTATTACATAAACAGTTTCTTAAACTTAAACACTAAATAATAATAATTATATTTAAATAGTTATTCAACTACGACTGAATAAATGGAGAAAATAATCGCCTAAAACATTAGTTAAACGTTAAAATTCATAGGTTATTAAAATACTGTAGTTGGTTTAACGATTTGTATACAAATAGATAAAATTTAATGTTCTTTAGTAAAGCAATTAAGTGTTAATCTTTTTTGAGTTCTCACATTAGATATTATTTTTTCTTGTATTTTCTGTTCGCTTAGTATTTTTATTTTTTATTTTTTTGCGATTGTTTTTTGCTTATTAAATTCTGACGTCTTTTTTTCGATTTTTTTGCGATCGTGTTTTGCTTTTTAAATTCTGACGCCTCCTTGATTTCTGCGGACCTTTTTAAAGACTTTAAAGGAGTATCAATTTTATTAGAAACAGATTCAAATAAGTTAGCAAAGAATTCTTTTCCTTTTGGGCTTAAATATTTTACAAGAGCTTTTACGTCTTTTATTTTCTCCTTACTTATCCCAACAGGAGGACCAGGTGGTGTACTTAATAAATCATCAAATGTCAAAGTAGTGTCCAACAAGAAATCTTTTGGCTCTTTGACATAATTATTATTGAACACATTAACATGGCCATTAGGATAGTAACAAATCTTTACACCGTTTCTAATACGCAATTCTTCTGGAATATTTACTTTCGATGGGATAAGTATTTGAAATTTTTTACTGTCATTTCGCCATCTTTAATAACGGTAAAGGGTGGCTTTTTCGAATTTTTCACAAGTTCGTAATAATCTTCAGCAGTTTCTATAGATTTTATTTTTTCTTTTTTTGGCCATACAATCCAAAGTTGCGATCGCAAGAACAATAAGAATGTCCTCGTACTGGATACAAATGCACTATTTCGATTTGTAGTTTTTTTGCAAGTAAAGACAAAAAGCACAATGTAAAATAATTTTTATTTTGTCCACCACAACTGTCCGAAAAAAAAAATTTTATCATAGCAATCAAGTTTTAGCTCTCTTTGAATAGCATCGAAAATAAAATTGCTTACCGTATTTCCGCCTTTTTTTAGATTTCCCTCTAGAAAAAAATTAATATAACTACGATCATTGCCCAGAACATTTGCATTAAAAATATGTAACCATATAAGTCTCTTGTAAAATTGGTCAGAAACCGGTATTTTAGGTAGAGCCAAATTCTGACCAAAATCAAATTCAATACATAATACATTCTTCTCTGCTAACATAACTTTTTTAAATTATAATAATTTTCTACATTCTTTTTATGGTTTTCGAGTTCAATATTATTTTCCTTATTAAATCTGTTCTCAGAACAAAAGTCGCAGACATCAGTACGTGGTTTTGAAAATGTGTAATCCAATTCATGATTAAAATATTTAGTGTAAGTAGATTCGTTTAACGGAGGACTTGACGTGCCTGTTTTTTCAGCATAATATTCAATGAATAAAGCGTACAATTTTTTAATAGTTAAATCTGAATTCTCAAAATATAATAAATTTGATTTTTGATCACTATAGTGCGATTGAGAAAGAAAAAATAAAGAACAGTGTTCTCTAATCATTTTTTTCAACTCGTCAGTTAATCGAACAACGTGATTCTGATGTTTGCCACGATTGTCTTTAAGAGATTCATTGTTTATCATTTTTTTTTAATTGAAGGAAACCTATTTTTTGTGATTTCTAACAATTCGCATAAAAATTGTCGACAAATGAAAATATTTTCTGACAAAAGGTGAAACGAATATTCCCAAGTAACAATTTTTTTCGGACGATCTTCGGAAACCGGAGACTTCATTGTTATCAAACCACTTAATAGTATATTTTGTGAGTTATAATCTCCTGCTAATTTCCAAAATTTTTTGAAAAAATTTTCTTGAGCGTCTATCTCAATATTCTGGAAGCACTTCCTGAAGCAGCAACTTGTAACAGGCTTAAATATTTTGGCAGGAACAACTTTCTTTGACGTCGAAATATATTCCAGTCCCTATAATAAGTAGAAATAAATGTTAGCTTCATAATATATATTGTTAAAATATATAAATATATAAAATATATAAATATATAAAATATATAAATTATAAATGGATTTTAAATTAAGGTCGTGGCTATTCGTCAAAAAAGTTTGTACATATAGCTAAAACTTATTATTTAAAATAAATGTCCCTGTGGCTCTAATGGCCATATAGCCGCATGAAACAATTTAAAGTGTGTGGAGACAAAATGCCAAATTCATGTTAAAATAGTTTTTTAAAAAAAGTTTCTGCGGTGGTTTAGTGCCATCAAAAGTAGAATCTAGACTAGCTATTCGTACAAATTTTCTGAGCAATTAGACGTTTCATAAAATTTAACATATTGTAAAAAATATTTACCTCAATTCTGGCTGTCTTTCGTAAATTTTGAATCCACTTTTCTTCATTTCTAGCTTTTTTTCTACTAACCGTAGTTTTAATATTATCTGATATTTTTACATAAATAAATTAAAAAATGTCAAATTCACTTTACACGTATATTCACTGTTATTTTTAAAACCGAAATTCTCGAAATGAGTATAAACTCATTATTTTGTGTTCGCACTAAAATCTTCTTGCTTTTATTTAATTATTATCAGAAAAGTAAAAAAGAAATAAATGCATAAATTAAACAAAAACAGTAAAAAGTATCGCTTTTTGAAACGCGAATGATCATTTTCTTTTTACTATTGTCCGTGAGAGAATCGCTAACTACTTTGTTTACAAACAGGGCCTTCCAACCTAGCGAAAATGTTTACAAACAACACCTAAGTCTAAAAAAAAACGAAACAAGTTTTCAGCCTAAATACGAAAAGTATAACAAATCATTTTTAAAAACCTTAACACAAACATTTCAATCACATTACATACAGAATATTTTATAAATGTGTTTTGCATTATGCAAGCAAAAATAAACTTATAATTAATCAAAATAAAACATCATTTTCGGGACTCTTGACTTCTCGCGGAACTGCTGCGCTGAGAGAGTTGCTCGCATGAATTTTGACGGCAGCGCGCTGCTTAAAAAACCCGTTGTATTTCCACTAATAGTTAAACAATCTTTTTAAAACTTGGTAAAATACTTCTTTAACCATAAACACGAAACTTCTTCGCTTTAAGTTTTGACACTCTCGAACAGAACGCAAAATTCCTCGCATGTGAAATTTAGAAATGCGTATTTTCTAACTTATCACTTTGTTATTAAATATTATTAAACAATTAAATTTTTTAAGATTATAGTTTTAACCGTGGTCATCCTTATAATATACTGAAGTACTATACCAATTTTCAATTAATTCCAACAACATTTGGCCGAGATTTGACGATGAAATCATTAAAAAACAATTGATTTCGTGAAAACAAAAATTTCACTTTTTATCTTTTTTTGTTTAAAATATGCATCACAGAAAAAAAGTTAAAAGGAAAAAAATGTGTCCTTTTGGATTCTAAACAACTCTGCATTAAAAAAAATTAATTTTTTGAGTTTAAAAAATTTGCCTCATAAATTTTCCAGGGGCCAACACTTTTAGGCGTTTCGAGCGGAGAGCTGGTTCTTTGATCCGAATCCTCAATTTTGACCACTTTTCAGCTTCAAAATATAAATTCAAAGTTCATACCTTTTACATGCAATAGCACTAAATGCATGTAAAAATTGTCTCTTATATTCATTTATATAAAAAAAGTCGTGAGATTTTTAAATAAAACTACTAAGTTACACATTGAGATAAAATTAATCATTTAAAAAAAATTAACTTTTTGACAACGCCGAATAAAAATACAATAATTTAAAAATTCAAAATTTTTTAATTTCACGTGGTTTCATTGAAAAATGTCGTAAACGTGTCAGCAATACATTACGACAACTTATGGTACATGACTCAAAATTGTGAAAATTACATATATTACATTAGAAGAGGTCACAAGGAAGCAAGCGAGTTAATATAAAAGTGTATTTATTGTTTTTTTTATTTTGCGGGAGTTTCTTTGCTTCATTCTCTCGGTCCTAGGAGACGAAAATCACATTTAGAGCTCGAAGATGGTTAGTTCACACCCCTTTTTTGGTAAAAACATACATTAAGCTTACGAAATCTAAAATTTTTTCACAATGTTCGCCTTTCAACCAATCACGGTTTTCAAAACTGCGTTGTAGCTAAAATTTATGTCAAATAGAGGTTGTCTAATCCATGAGCTCCAATCGCTCTCGGAACGAAATACCGTAAACAAAATATTCTCAAATATTTTATAAAATTACTTTTATTGTTTCGCAAAACCTAATTGACTGAACTCATATTTGACTGAACTTATAATTGCCCGAAATTTAATTATCCGAATTCGTAATTCTCTTAATTTGCATTTGTCAGAATTTGTAATTATTAGAACTTTCATTTGTCCTAACTTTAAACTTCCCGAATTTGTATTTGTTATAATTTAAAACTTACTAAACTCGCATTTGCGATTTGCATTTCTTAAAATTTTCAACTTTTTGAAATCGTATTTTATTTATTTATTAAAGTTCCTAGGGCTAAAGTATTTGTTGGTATTTCTAAACTCCAAACTTGTGGTTGCCTGAACTTTGACATCACTGAAATTGCATTTTTTAAAACATTCAATTACTAGAAATTGCAATTGTCCGAACACTAAATTTGCATTTTTTCCAAACTTTGAAATCACCAAACTCGTATTTAGCAAAATATTAAACTACCCGCATTTAGAACTGTAAGAACTTCTAAATCCCTGAATTTCCATTTTTCTAAACTTTAAAATAACCAAACTTACATTAGTCAAAATTTTGAAACACCCGAATTTGTATTTATTCGAACTTTCAAATCACCAAACTTGCAATTGTCATATATTACATCGATCTATCTTGAATAAAATTTTTTTTATTTTTACTTTTTTTATAAATGCTATTTTCTTTCTTCCGATATTTGCTTACAATTTATTTTTGACAATTGTCGAAAAAAAGGAAACTGTGAAAAATTAATATTTAGTCAACATTTAAGGAACCTCAAGTTAAACAGATCTTTCTATTTATCGTTCAGGTAATTTTCCAATAGGAAACTAACGATTAGCGCATTAATGAAACCAATATTGGACCACAGTTGATCAACTCTTGGGATGATAATGGGTTTGCCAGTCATTGTCAACCATCATTGGTTCAATATTGGTTGCCAATCATAATGCCAATATATAAAATTTTTTAAATTAACAATATAAAATTTATATTTTTATAAAAAAAAATTTATTTATTGTTTAAAAATTTATTTTTTTAACAAATATTTTAAATTATTTATTAATGCATGACAAGTATTGGTACAATAATTGGCTTTCAATATTGGTCCATCCTTGGAAGCCACTGAATAACCAACAATCTTATTTTACAACTCTATATGGAAATAGAGTTGTTAATTTAACCTTCAGCCAATATTTGGCAATGAAGATTTGAGTGTTAGACACATTAGAAATGTATTTTCAGAGGTAATAGAGCATTAAAAATTGTTAATTTAACATTTTAAATATTTTTTAAAAAGTAAGGTTTTTAAAATTTTTTTTTAAACTTAATTTTTTATTAATTGTATTCCAAAATTTTAATTAACAATTTTTAATGCTCTATTATTTCTTAAATTTAAATGAAACCTTTAATACTATCTGTTCAAGTTTTACTATTTGTAAAGATTCGTTTTAAAATTAATTCAAGTTTTTGGAAACTAACTTTAAGTAATTATTTATTGAAGAAAATATCTTCTGTTTAAAGCCAGTGAAAATATACCTATGTCTATTTTCTATAAAATTTAAGTAATTATATTTGAAATTACTATTTAAGATTAATATTAATTTTAATATAACGAATTTTAAAAAAATTCAATTCAACTTTAAACTTTAAAAAGTTTATATTTTATTTTTAAAAACAAATTTTAATTTTATTTTAATAAAAGATATAGACATGAAAAAAAATAAAATGTAAACTAATTTAAAGCTTAATGCCTAGACACAAATTTTTAAATTTTAAATTTAAAAATCAACACCGTTTTATAAAGCTAAATTAATATGAATTTTTTTTTAAATTAAAATCGAAAAATTATATTTTTGATGTCATTAATTTTTTTAAACTTAAATTTTTTTTAATTGTATTCAAAATATTAAATTAGCCATGTTTAATGCTCTATTATTTCACTAATTTTAAAAAAAGCTTTTAATTATTTTCTGTTTAAGTTTTATTATTTGGAAAGATTCATTTTAATGATAATTTAATTTTATGAAAACTAACCTTAAGTAATTATTGTATTGAAAATTTTTATTCAAGTTTAATATTAATTTTACTATAACTAAATTAAAAAAAAAATTAATTTATTTTGAACTTTAAAAAGTTTATTTTTTATTTTTAAAATCAAATTTTGATTTTTTGTGCTCATATTTTTTATATATTCTGGATAATTATATTTAGAAAGTCATTTTGTTAAAATAAAGAATTTAATAAAATGATTCAAATTTAAAATTTTTTTACATAAATTACATTTTTTTCATTTTTAATTTATATTTAAATGTAGAGAATTTGTTTCTTAGTTTTATCCAAAAAAATTATTATTTTTGCATGTGAAAAACGGAAAGCATAACAAATAAAGTTAAATCTTTATTACCTATCATTTTTTACAATTTGTTAAATTTTACTTTAAATTTAAACAGAAAAAATTGTGAGTTTAAAATTTAAATACTTACATGAATATTTGTATTTATGTGACTTAAGGTTACATTATAATAAAATGAAAGTCTTCTTTAATATTTTGTAATTGTTTATTTATTTTTTAATTTTAACTTTTTCGTTCTCTTTATTTTACAAGCAAAGTTTTAATGTGATTATTTTCATTAATATTATTTTTAATATTAAATGTTTATTTTTTATCAATTTAATTTCTTTCTGATTTCTTTAAAACTAATTAATTTATTTATCATTTCTATAACATGAACATCGATTAAAGTAGATTTAGGACAACAATTTTTAACCTTTGGACACACTTTTAAGAGTTTCTCAAATCTTCAAGAATTGAACACTTATTTATGGAGGATATTTATTATAAGTATTTCTTTATAATTAAGCATATTACTTTTTGATAACAATCAGAAAACTATACAAATTTAAGACTTTGTATAGTTTTTGTATTATTATATTTCTTTTCTTGTTTTTGATTATATGCATCAAAAATTTAAATTCAAATAGTGGAAGATTCCCGCCGCATCTATGCTGCGTCTGCGCGCCGAGGATTCTCACGCGTTTGTGGTTTCGGTAACTGGCATAGGGCGGGCATCGGTCAGCCTCTCTCACGATCGAGTTTCTTCAGCTCTTTTATATAAGGCCTGATCCCGTACCTCTGAAAATACATTTCTAATGTGTCTAACACTCAAATCTTCATTGCCAAATATTGGCTGAAGGTTAAATTAACGACTCTATTTCCATATAGAGTTGTAAAATAAGATTGTTGGTTATTCAGTGGCTTCCAAGGATGGACCAATATTGAAAGCCAATTATTGTACCAATACTTGTCATGCATTAATAAATAAATTAAAATATTTGTTAAAAAAAATAAATTTTTAAACAATAAATAAATTTTTTTTTATAAAAATATAAATTTTATATTGTTAATTTAAAAAATTTTATTTATTGGCATTATGATTGGCAACCAATATTGAACCAATGATGTTTGCCAATGACTGGCAAACCCGTTATCATCCCAAGGGTTGACCAAGTGTGGTCCAATATTGGTTGCCAATAGTTTGCCAAGAAAAAACTGTTGGCCGCCAATCGTGGGACCATTATTTAGCCAATGGTGATCATTGACAATTTCCCATTGGGTTCTAACGATTTTCGTAACAAAATATAAAATAGAATCCAGAACAATAGTAATATAATTATTACAACCCTATTCCCGTTACATTATACTCTATAAGCTGCCCTTCATTTATTCATATGTTAAAAGTACACCATGACACGGCGCGCGTAGCGCGCAGTTTTTGTTCTAGTTTTTATAAAGACAATTTACGAAATTCTTAATATTTATTAAGATAATTAAAAGAAACTAAATTTTTATAGGTTTTTTTATGGTTTTCACAATGAAAATAAAGTTAGCGTAAATTTTCACTACGATATTCGTAATCAACGCTCGAAAATATAGAAGTATATTTACACGGAGAAAAAAACTAACTTTTCTTGCATGAAACTGCCTCTTATTTTTAAAACCATGTAGGATTCCACAAAGCATAACATACGGGTTAATATATGGGATTGTATATAGTTTCCAAAATGGAAAACAAAAGTTAAATAGGTACTCATAATGCCGTTTTAATGTGGATATTGGTCATTATAATGGTGATTTTTAGTTTTCAGCGTTCTCCTACAAAGTACTCAGTTCTGGTAAGAAATGTATACAACATAAAATATGTATTAAGATGAGGGCTACAACTCTTGAATTAAGCATTTTTTTAAGTAACGTATATTTAAGAAGATATATACAGAAAACCATTTTTTGGGTTTTTGCATTTTTTACCATGATAATGCAATTTGTGCCAAATTTCAATACCATAGACGCAATCAGCGCATCAAAATACGTAAGTATACCAAGTTCTAAAAAAAATTGGAGGTAACACGCTTCCGGAACTACACCCGTCTTTTCCCTTAACTTTGACGTTATTTGAGCTAGAGGGCTAAAATTTGGTACACCCCTGCTCATAAATGCTGTCCTTCCGGTTTATTGTTTGTTTATTGTTATAACAATAAACCGCAAGGACAGCATTTATGAGCATGGGTGTACATTTATATATTTTTACGTACACTAAAACTTTCAAAGCGCGCAAAATTATGATCCTCTCGTTTCTTTATTTTCTAGTTTGCCAATTTCCCAATAATCAAGTCTACAATTTCTCAAATTACACTAGTTTACAAATTTTTCCTTAATGTTTGATAAAGTTTGAAAAAAGGCAATATTTCTTGATGATTATGCACTGCTTGTATAAATATTATTTGTATTTTTTCGTTTACCATCGCTAAAAGTCGAAAAAAATTGTTGTTTTTAAATTTTTTTAAAATTTACACACATTCATTTCTTCTAACAATTTGTATAAAAATTTTCTCTATTTATTTAATATTTTGGTTGAAAATAAACTTTTTGATGCAAACTTATCCGTTTATAATGGGTCACATCTTCTCGAAGTTGCATTCAGCAATAGTCACCTATCATGTCTTGTTCCCAAAACCCTTCGTATCGCTTTTGAATTGCAGCGTTGTCCTGGTGGAATCTTTTCCCCTGCTCACCGTTTACAGCTCCTAAGTTTGGAGTAAAAAAATCAAAATATTCTTAAGGAAGTGCATTTTCAAGGAAAATGAACTAAAAACGGTGAGCAGGGGGAAAGATTCCATCAGGACATCGCATCAATTCAAAAGAGATACGAAGGGTTATGAGATCCAGACATGATAGGTGACTATTGCTGAATGCAACTTCAAGAAGATGTGACCCATCATAAACGGATGTGTTTGCATCAAAAAGTTTATTTTCAACCAAAATATTAAGTATATAGAAAAAATTTTTATACAACTTGTTAGAACAAATAAATGTGTGTAAATTTTAGAAAAATTTAAAAACAACCATTTTTTTCGACATTCAGTGATGGTAAACGAAAAAAAAACAAATTATATTTATACAAGCAGTGCATAATCGTCAACAAATATTGCCTTTTTTCAAACTCTATCAAAGTTCTATACGTTACATTTACCATTTTTAATATTTCTCGCAATAACTGAGAAACGAATAGAAAAACAGGTTTTTTTGTCAATATCTTAAAAACGCTTCTTTGGAAAAATGTTTGGTGGTCATTTTCGTTTTCAGAGATCCCAAATTAGCCTAAAAAACACATTTCCAAAATAGTACCAAACATGACGGAAAAATTTGAAAACTAGTGTTACCAGCTTACAAATTTTTCCAATTTTCTAATTTATCAATGTTTTTACTTTGCTAATTTTCCCATAACAATGTACTTTTTTTAATATTTTCCAGTAACCCTTTTTCCACTTTTATAAAAAAAATTCCAACTAAATTAAACTCTTAAGCTACTTGCTATACCTATCTTATTATTATCTAGCCTAAATAATAATACTGTATGACATAAATCTTTCTCTAAATTAATATGCTGTTTATTAAGGAAAATTATTAGGGCTAAGCTCTAGCATAGGAGTCCAACCCTCTTTTTGGTCATTTTTTGAGTTTTGTTTTTGTAACCTCACAATATTCAATTTAAAATCCAAACATAATTTTCTCATAATCTGCTTGCAAAATTAAACCATTATACTAAATTTTAGCCCTCTAGCGTAAACAATGGCAAAGTTACAGGAAAAAACTTTTTTGTTTGAAAATCTGCAGTTTCTCCTTGATAACGCTATGCCCATCAATCCAGATCATGTTCTATATACTTTTTATGTAATCTGCACTTAAAAATATAACAGTATACCAAATTTTAACAGTCTCTGTCAAATAGTTTAGAAGTTAAGGGTGCAAAAGGTTCACTTTTAATGCATTTTTGCAAAAAAAAGTTGTTATTTCCTTGTTAACGCTATTAACATCAACTTGAATCATGTTCTTTATATTTTTTCTGTAATCTACACGTGAAAATACATAAGTGTGCTAAATTTCAGCCCTCTAGGTCCAATAGCTTAGCCGCTAAGGGGAGGGGAAGAATGGTTATTGGCTACGGACGCAAGGGTCTTGATATAAGGGTTTCGTCAAACATCGAAGGTGCACTAAACCCTTAAAAATATATGCATAAAGCTCAGAGATAAAGCTCTCTTCTGGCTGCGACTAACTCCTTAAGGCCATGTCCCAGAAGTGCAATGTCCAATCAGAAGGACACGTTTCTTACACGTACTTATGGTTCTGAATATTTAATTATTTTGAAAAAGATTAATTGTCGGTAAGTAGAGATCATTCGGTAGAGATTTTAGCTGCGCGCTCGAACAACCGAGCTTGAACCAATCAGATTGCTTCTCTGGATGCAAAGTTTCTATGCACTGTTTTCTCAACGACTTTTTCTTACTTTTTAATCCGACAAGTTCTTAAATTCCGAAAAGAATAATTATATTTATGTAAATAAACAAACTGGACATATATAATATGCTTTTCAAAATAAAATAAGAAATAAAAGCAGTAGTCAATTGCGCGCTCGGGCAACCGAAGTCGAACCAATCAGAAGTCACCATTTCTCTTAACAGTTCGCGTTTGACATGTCGAGAATTAAACCGTTCAAGTTCTTTTTCTCTTAAGGAAAACATTGTTTTCTACCTAAAATTTATATCAAACAGTTCCTTCTTCTAAGCAAACTTTAGATAAACAATATTATGACACACAAACTTTTAATTAAATTTACGCGGTAAGAAAGAAAATGTGAAAACACGTCAAGCTCTCTTCATTTAATAACAATTTATTTTTTTATATTCAGCTTTTATAAGAAATCGTACATTTTGGGCCCAAAATATCTTCCAAATATAATTTACACTTTATGTAATCGCACTTTATTCGAACATGAACTCTTAAAATCTATTAAGATTAACTTATTAGAGAAAAAACTAAGAAAAAGTCGTTGAGAAAAGTACAAAGAAACTCGACAGGTTGAGAAGCAATCTGATTGGTTCGACTTCGGTTGCTCGAGTGCCCAATTGACTATTGCTTTTACTTCTTATTATATTTTGAAAAGTATAATAATTGACATGACCAGTTTGCTTATTTACATAAACATAATTATACTTTTCAGAATTTAATAGCTTATTAGATGAAAAAAGAAGAAAAAGTCGGTGAGAAAATAGTGAATAAAAACTTGACATGCAGAGAAGCATTCTGATTGGCTCGAGCTCGGTTGTCTGAGCGCGCAAGTGACTACTGCTTTTATTTCTTATTTCATTTTGAAAAGCATATATATTATATATGTCTAGTTTGTTTATTTACATAAATATAATTATTCTTTTCGGAATTTAAGAACTTTTCGGATTTAAAAGTAAGAAAAAGTCGTTGAGAAAACAGTGCATAGAAACTTGGCAGGCAGAGAAGCAATCTGATTGGTTCGAGCTCGGTTGTTCGAGCGCGCAGCTGAAATCTCTGCCGAATGATCTCTACTTACCGACAATTAATTTTTTTCAAAATATTTAAAAGTCAGACATTCATGACATACTTTATGACTTTTTAAGATGATTCCCAAAGTTTCAAAAAGATATCTGCATTAGTTTAGCCATAAGTATACGTGTAAAAAAAGTGTCCTTCTGATTGGACATTCCACTTCTGGGACATGGCCTTAAGTGAACTTTTAATACGGCATGTGCATACTTTTTTTTAACAGAGTCAAATTTAATCTTTTGCAGGAGAATGTAATTTTCTATACGACAGTTTGGGAGACCGGTGTAAATCCGGTCACTAGCGATTTGACAACATGAACTCATAAGATGCAGATATCGATACTGTAAATCGTACCTTACATTCAACTTATGTTAACGAACTTTCGTTTATTTTCATGAATTGAACATAGAATTAGAGACGGTTAAGTGTTTTTAGAGGTGTCAGAAAAAAAACGTTCTTCGGGTTTTTAATTTTTTTGGTCCCCGGTAAAAAGAGGTTAATTAAAACGCATTAAAACGTTTCAATGCGCTTTGATTCCGTTTTTGTATGAATGCCTTCAAATGCCCAAAAACAAACCAGTAGCCATATTGCACGGGAAAATTGAACATGTGATTGTTATGTTTTACTCTGATTATTGTCTTTATCAATATTTTACTTTTTAAGTTTAAATATGTTAATAGGTTAACATCAGCTAAATAGTAAACCAAAATAGAATAAAATATAAGCACTAAATTCAACACTTAAAGTCATTTTCGTATTTTGTCTTACATGCAACAAAAAATCACAAAATGACTTTAAAACTTATGTTTGCGTTCACTCCTTCACTTTGTTTAGGTAAACTATTAGTATTAGACACAAAATCACTTTGTTTTTTACTTCAATAACGCGATTTAGTTAAAATAGATCGAACAACACGAAATAGAAAGATGCCACGACGACGCGCTGCAAAGAATGAACAAGTTAACCCCTACTGTAAAAACGTGCGTGTGATCTGTCGTAAGAAGGTAGGTATGTACTTACATGTGTACGCATATAAAATCTCAGGTGACACAGACGAGATCTCGCATAAGATCTTATGTAAGAACGTAGGTACGAACGCACTTAAGTTTTTATATTAAGTTCTGTCATGCGCCGCGTATAACGTTACTCAATATGAAATTAAAACAGCGTTCTTATATGAGTTCTCATCTGCGTACGTATGTAAGAACACAGGTGCGAACACACTTACGAACTCATGTGCGAACACACCTAAGTATTAAATTAAATATTTTAAATTAAATATATTATTAAAAAAAAATTCTCGCCAACGGGATTCGAGCCCATCTAACCTCAGCCTAAGTACGCCTTAAACCCCTCGGTCACCGTAGTTATAGAAACAACTTTACAAAATCTTAGTCATGTCTTTCCAGAGAAATTTATGTATTAAACATGACTAAGATTTTGTAAAGTTGTTTCTATAACTACGGTGACCGAGGGGTTTAAGGCGTACTTAGGCTGAGGTTAGATGGGCTCGAATCCCGTTGGCGAGAATTTTTTTTTAATAATATATTTAATTTAAAATATTTAATTTAATACTTAGGTGTGTTCGCACATGAGTTCGTAAGTGTGTTCGCACCTGTGTTCTTACATACGTACGCAGATGAGAACTCATATAAGAACGCTGTTTTAATTTCATATTGAGTAACGTTATACGCGGCGCATGACAGAACTTAATATAAAAACTTAAGTGCGTTCGTACCTACGTTCTTACATAAGATCTTATGCGAGATCTCGTCTGTGTCACCTGAGATCTTATATGCGTACACATGTAAGTACATACCTACCTTCTTACGACAGATTACACGCACGTTTTTACAGTAGGGACGATAGCAGAATAGCGTCTGTTTAATCTGCTGACATAGGCATAGAACCGCATTAAACTTCTTGAGGCATTGACTACGTTCAAAATTGTTTTCTTGAAGGCATTGAATGGCATTTAATTTGATACATAATCAGAAAGCATTTAATGACATTTGCATCTAATTCCTGGTGTTTCGCTTGACGGTAAAGAAACGCATTCAATTTCTTTCATAAAATTTGTTAGCATTCAAAATGATTAAAATGAAACAAATATCAATTAAGGAAATGCGTTAAATGGCATTTGAAGGACTGTTTCTTTAAATGCCAATTTATGCGTTTTAATCAACCTCTTTTTACCGGGTCATTATTTTTTAATCTTAATTTATTTAGGTAAGTTTTTTTGATGCTTTTAGACATCCTTTTTTGAAGTATCTACATAGTTTTGTTTAGTTTCATAATGATTTAATTAAAATTCTAATATGTGAGGAATACATTCAGGGTTAAGTCGGTCACGTGACGTCGGGGTCAGATTTCCCGTATTACATTTTATTAATAATAACATTTATAACTTCTTAGATTTAAAATTGTAACCACATTTCAATTTTTACTTTCTCTTATTAAAATAGAACATTATTTAAATTTATATATGTAATTCATGAAATCTATATTTATTATTTATTAAACCAATATTTAATATTTATAAAACTAATAATTTATTAATTCTAAAGTCAAAATCAATTTATACTTAAGACAGGATTAAGGCGAATTTTAATATTTAAAAAATAAAACTGTCGGGGTTACCCTAAATTATTGAAAAAATCAAGTGACCGGATTTTCTCTGATGGGAAACCTGATTTACCGCGGAAAATTGTAATTTTGAAATTTGGTATATGTGAATTAAAAATGATTGACAAGTAAAACTAAAAAAGATAAATAATAAACTCTTGTATTTTCATAGTAGAAATGATAAGCTTTCGAATGATATAAATTAACTTGGATTTAGAGAATAATTTTCAGATTTTTACTTATCTGACCAAAAGTGACCGGATTTACCCCGGTCTCCTTTATGTTAAAAAACTTGAATTATAAAGGATTAAAAATGAATAATATATTCCGCTTATATAAAACTATAAAATACTTACAGTTAATTATCTAACCCATTTCCAAAATAATAATTTACAAAATTATTAACAGCATCCACAATTGGACCTTCTTCGCTTCTACATATCTGGTCCACGTTGTTCTCATCATCAGCGTGTATTAGATCTTCATTTTTAAGCATCCCAACCTGATAATTTTCTTCTTTAACTTCTAAAACGTACATATAATAATAATTAGATCACTATTTTCATTAACCAAGAAAAAAATATTAATTTAAAAATATTAAAATCAACCGTTATGGACAATACTTTAAAACAAAAAGTCGATTTTAACAGCAAATAAATAGTTATTTGTTTGGCAAGGGCACAAAAAATAGAGAAATCGAGATTCGTGCGTAATTCGCTGAACGAGCGAAACAAGTGCTACAAACGCACGATTCGAGATTTCCCTATTGTGCCCGTGCCTCACACGATATTATTTGTACCCCCTTTAGTTAGAAACTCGACTTTTGACAGACACACCTGTGCGACAAAGTACGGTTTCCAACGAGAGGTAGTACAAAAATGATATTTAATATGATCTTGCTAAATGTTTCCCACCCTTCACACTTCGTAGTCGTTTGACGCCTAAGTTATGCCCGCGCCCCTCAGACGATTTCAGGAACATGTGATACATGAAATTCAAATTTCGTTTAAAACCTCTACACATAAATACAAGTTATACAGCACTGACAGGTGACGTGCGCACATTGGAAAATAAACGACTTTGAAAAATGACAGCTCCCACAAATCGAACGGCTATGAAGGATAAACGACTACGGAGTTGACCGACTAAAGAGTACTCTAAAGCAATAATTCTCCTATATAAGAAAGCTCATGGAATGTGCTACATAAGAAACGAGGCGCTTGCTATTGGTTGGAATTTAGAAGCGAGGCGCTTGCTACTAGCTGAAGACTCAACAGTTTTGTAAGTTTTAAAGGTTTCAAAAGAAATAATGTGATGCGAACAATAATAATCATTGACAATTGGTTATTTACAAATTTCGTGTTTTTTCAAATTTGCTGTAGTGATAATATTTGTTGTTTGTGTTTAAGTTTGTGCTAAAGAAGTTTCATTTTGAGGTGAGTTTTTTCTTTTTTTTATATATAATAATAATCTTTTATTCATAAAATAAAATAAAACGAATACACTTGATAGAAGACATTAAGTCTATACAAGAAGAGTTCCAATTTATATAAATCACACAATCATTCAAGGCCATAAGGGTCGGCAGATAAGGTATTCGCGATGCTTTAGAATCTCATTGATTAAAAATAAAAAATTTTTAATAATTTTTATATCCTGGGATGACATAATCGATAGCCAAAAGTAGTCAGGTTCAATGTTCGTAGAAATAACAAAATATTTAGATCGGATCTAGTTGAACGCTGGGCATATAACCAGCATATAGTAAAAACTGTCTATATCGCTATTACAAAGTTCGCATAAGTTACATGATTCTGCTATATTGAATTTAATTCCTTTAATATAAATGTAAGTAGAACGTTTATTGAGCAATCTAACGTTGGCTAGTATTTGTTTAAAGTATATGGGTGCACGATGTTGCAGATAGAACTGAGTGGTAATATCTATTGTGATACTTGGATAAATTAAAAGGCTCTTTGAAGCCTGACGATATTCCCGATCACTCAGCAGCAAGAACTGCTTATATTTCGATAACATTTTCTTAGATTCCCTCTCAAGTGACTCCAACGATGGGCTCAGCCAGGTCTCACATGCATCACATTTTTCAAAAAAAGCCTTAATTTGTAGATACCAATTAAATTTTGAGTTATTATGTTGTAGGACGGCCAGTTCTCCTAATTTTTGTAAACAAAGATTAGGATATCGACAATGATCCATTTTGAGGATTTTATTTAGCCATGACAATACCATTCGAAACACTAGGTAGGAAAGTGGCAAGCTCCCAACCTCTACTCTAACCGCGTAGTTAGGCAGGGTAGTTAATTGGTAGATATAATAATTTTTTATAGAATCGCAGCTGAACCCTCTCGATTGTGTCCAAGTGAGGACTCCAAATGTATGCTTGATATAGGAGAACGCTCAGACAGAGACTTTTAAAGAGTCTTTCATATGTGTTCCATGAATCTGCTTTACTTAGATAAATTGTTTTCAAAGTTGTTTCCACTGCCGTGTTCACTGAACTTATAAAATACTTTGTTGCTCTATTAAAAGATAGTGTGCTAGTTAGAGGAAGTCCAAGATATGTAAAGTTATCTACGACTTCAATTTTCTGTTCTCCAAATTGAAATGATTTAAAATTAGGTCTCATTAATTTGTTCTTTTTAAAGATAACGATTTTAGTTTTTTTGACATTTACTGTTAATTTTTTTTTACTACAGGGTAAGAATTCTTCAAAAATATCACGATTTGCAAGTGGTCCTCCGATTTCTTTAAAATCGTGGGAAATAATAGTCTTATATAAGTTACATTTAATCCTAAAGGGATTTTGAAAAATTTTCAAAATGGCGGCCGCTACGCTATGTTGAAAATCTTAGTTGCGTTTTTTTCAAAAATTAATATCTCCGAAACTTTTTTATGGATTTTAATCAAATTTACAGACAATATAGTTTAAAATGTGTAGTTTAATTTTATGTTATGACCAAAAAAAATTTTCAAATTTTGACTAAAAAAAAGTCAAAAAAATTTTTTGATTCAATTTTTAGTCATTTTGGACCAAAAGTTGAGATTTCTATTTGCGATGAAAATATTCGCTGTATTTTTACCTTTATTTAAAAAAAAAAATCTTGGAGACTTCAATAATTCTCGAGATATTGCATTGTTTGTGGACCAGTGCAAAGCTTTAGCGGCAGCTTTGTTAACTATACTATGCACATAATGTGTGATGATATATTTGGTAAGCACGGAAACAGCCAGTGACTATTATTTCTGGTATTTTATATTTTTTTAAAATGTAATTTACATAGTCGTCATAATTCTTAAGAGTATGAGAATGTAAGATTAGCTAAGTTTTTAAATAGTTCCCTTTACCAGGATAGGTTTATAATTTTCGTTTCCTTGATTTTTCAATTTCAAATTCAAATGTTTCTGTTGAATTTGAATATTCTCTACATAAAATTTTTTTGTCACTAATTGGTACAAATGAGTGAAAATCTCTGGTACCTACAATTCTTTCAGATTTGCTAAAACGATTTTTTAAGCTTCGAGCTTTTTTGTCGTGTTCCTTTTTAGTGCAGAACAACATTGTTATATTTGGTAAAGCATTAGTACCCCACTCGTATAAATCGTGGGCCGTCATAATTTGTTTACTACTTTCACGTTGCAAACTAGCTCGACCAACTTCGCGTTTAACTGTACCTCCTATACCGTCACATGGACTTTTACTATGAGAAGTAGCAAGAAACTCCCAACGCGCTTCAATTCCGAAATCTCGTTTATGCTATGCCAGATTGATAAAATTGCTTTTGTTTTTGTACTGAGCTGCTGCGCCATCTGAAAAATATATTATTTTTCGAATAAAATGTTTACCTTTCAACTCAGTTACTAATTTTTCTATAAACAAGTGAACAGCGTTGGTATTATGCTCTAAATCTTCGGAAATAACGACATAGCTTTCGCATACTGTTTTATTATCTTTTTTTAAGTAAACTACTGCAGGGTGGACAGTTATTTGTCGTTTATTCAAAAATTCACTCTGAACAGCATTTTGAATTATTGTTTCATAATTTTGAGCATAATCAAGCAATACTACAAATTCACCTTCTTCCAGAGATTTTTTAGTGTCTTTAAGAAACTGGCTTTGTTTTTTCGCAATAAAATCGTGTTTCAGAAGATTATTTAGATGAGAAGATAATTTTTCTAAATAAGTCTCAATAGCGTCACAAAAAGTATCCAATGAAGTGCGATCAGTTGATGTCCAACTATTGTAAGTGATATTTTCAACAAAATTATCCTCGAAAAGTTTGCGAAGTTTTCTAATTAAAGGTATGACACCTGGACAAGATTCACAGGATCCTAAGTAGCAAGAAGTAGTATTGGAATCGCAAATTATTGATACCAACATGGTCTTATATGATGACAAGAAGCTCAAAGTTTCATCGTCAGCAATAAGTTCAGCAAGATTAGCACCATCAATTAAAAGTTACGTGTTTTCGTGAAGTTTGCAGACACAAATGGAGTGGGTACCACTAGTGCCAGCAAAAATACACTCCTTTGGACGCAATTTAACAAATTTCGAAAAGTCTACTTTTAAATTAGGGAACTGAGATTTAAAACTTGCATAAACTTCTTTAAGATTTCCTAAAATTAAACGCTTCTGAAATAATTTTCGAGTGTCATCATCTTGTTTTACAGACACACAGTCTTTTTTCCCCGGCAAACATCGACTAACATCACATTCATAATAAAAGTCTCGAACTGCTTTAACCGTCTCAGTTGGTAATTTTCTACCTGGTTTTGGATTTGGTGACGATAAAATGCCATTTTTAGCATGTAATTGCAAAGCTATTCTAGCAAAACTGTAAGGTACTTCAAATTCAGAAGTGACGTCATGAATGCTCCAACTCTTTGGAAGAATAGTTAGAAGTTCTATTATGCGAGATTTTTTAGGCTTTTTTTCCAGTTCTTCTTTAATATCAATGATAAGGTAATCTATTTTTCTTTTATCGTCATTATCTTCAGTATGCTGAAATACCACTTTCAATAAATTTTCGAAAGCCACTTGAATTTCACTTAATTTTTGCAGTTTTGCTGATTGTGTTCGAAGATGTTTACTAACTACGACTAATTCAAAATCCAATATCTGCAAAATATCATTTAATTTTGTTCTGTTTTATTTATTTTCAACATCAAATTCTATAGTTTTTATGAAATCATCAGCAGAAGGATCTTCGAGTTCTTCGAACTTAATCGCTACATCATTTTCCTCATTAAATTCATTTAAATTTTCATTATTAACAGAAAAATTACTTTCAATCCCTGCAGCATTTTCTTCATTAGATTTATGTGAACTTTTGTTATGAAATGAAAAATTACTTTTATTTTTTATTTGTAAGCGACAGCTATCACAAATATATTTATCTTGATCAACTGAAAACATATTGATAATTTCTTTTGAAATAAGCCGAAGCTTTTTTGGGTCCACAGAACCATGTGGTTTTTTCTTTAATGGGTTAAAGCAATGTACCCGCGGAATTGTAGGTCGTTTAAGAAGAGGAAAACAATGTTTTACTTAAATCTAATATTTAAAATTACTACTAAAAACTACGCTAGAAAGAAAAAACCAAAATCGAAAAAAATAAATGCAATGAAAAATAAAGTAATAATTTAAAAAGAAAACGATTAAAAGAATGAATATTCTACCTTAAAGAACAAGTCAAGACTTCCACCAAGAAACACCTGAAGACGTGCGCTGAAACAATGTTAGAAAAAAGAAACAAAAAGCTCAACGCGTGCGCACTATCTCTTGCCTATGAGCATTAATAGGAGTGGGGCGTAGTGAGGAATGTTATACGCAACTACTTGCACACTATGTAGCGCAGCACTACTACTAAAGCTTTGCACTGGTCCACAAAAAATGCAATATCTCGAGAACTATTGAAGTCTCCAAGACTTTTTTTTTAAATAAAGGTAAAAATACAGGGAATATTTTCATCGCAAACAGAAATCTTAACTTTTGGTCCAAAATGACTAAAAATTAAATCAAAAAATTTTTTTGACTTTTTTTTGGTCAAAATTTAAAAAAAATTTTTTGTCATAACATAAAATTAAACTACATATTTTTAACTATATTGTCTGTAAATTTGATTAAAATCCATAAAAAAGTTTCGGAGATATTAATTTTTGAAAAAAACGCAACTAAGATTTTCAACATAGCGTAGCGGCCGCCATTTTGAAAATTTTTCAAAATCGTTTTAGGATTAAATGTAACTTATATAAGACTATTATTTCCCACGATTTCAAAGAAATCAGAGGACCACTTGCAAACCGTGATATTTTTGAAGAATTCTTACCCTACAGTTTTAAGGCGTTAAGTATTTTATGTAGTTCCATTGGCGTGTCAGTTAGGAACACTAAGTTGTGCGCGTAATCTAACGAGATCACCTCCGTCTTACAGTTGATGGAAAGGTCTCTGCAGGCTTGTTTGTGGAGAAAATCATTAATGTCACTTATAAAAAGTATGAATAGTAAAGAGCTTAGGACTTCACCCTGAAATACGCCTCGATTGACATTGACTGATAAGGTTGAATTGAATCCTACTTTAATTAAATCCATTGCTGATTTATAAAAAATGTGTATGATATTCAAGATTTTGGAGATTACACCTACATCAGATAACTTTTGCCATAACAGGTCATGTTGCACAGAGTCAAAGGCACCTTTGAAATAAAAAAAATTGCATATACTATCCCATTAGGATAGCTGAGATGAATCTGTATTAAAGAAAGCAGTGTGAAAAGATTATCCGTACAGCTTCTTTCCGATTTAAAGCCAGACTGAGATTCGGGTAGCAGATTATGATCTGTAACCCATTTAGAAAGCCTACTATAAATTATTTGTGTACAAATTTTTGCAAAGCAGTTTACTAGTGTTATCGGTCTGTAGTTGCACGGATCATCAATATCTCCCTTCTTGTATATCATACTTATTGTGAGTGAACCGCATGAGTCAGGTACCTTTTCTGCAATCATTATTTTATTAAAGAAAATTTGTAAGTAGTTAACCCAATTTTCTGGTAGTGTTTTATAGAAACTGTAATTTATTTGGTCTGTACCAGAGGCCTTTCCATCTTTACATCTTTTCATCTATTTATACTCTTGACAATTTCATCTATTTTTATCTGACCATCAAGCTTACGGTTATGAATATTTCCAAAGGTAAGAAGACTGTCAATTGATGAAGTATACATACTAAGGAGGTGACGATGCCACGTATCAATATTAATAACATTATGATAAGGACCCTTCGAACGAAACCTGTTGATTGTGCCCCAGAATTCTTTAGAGTTACGAGCACTTGCTAATATTTGAATAGAATTGGTTTGAAATGCTTTCTTTTTTAGTTTTAAAATTTTTTTATAGTTATTTTTTAATTCAAAGTAGAGAAGTCGTGTGTGTTCAGAGAAATTCGATTGTTTGTAAATCTCTTGGGCAGAATCAACAAGCTTTCTGGCCTCAATACATTCTCTGTCAAACCAAATATTGCTTTTGCCTCTTTTATTAGTCCCTATACCATGCTTCATTCCCAGACCACTAGCCACTTTAGTTATTGTTGTTGTAATGATTGTATTTAGAGTGTTTGGATCTGTGTGTGTCATTTGAGACTCCATTTTATTAGTCATACTTGTGTAATAAGAGGGAGACTTATATTTATTAAAAACTAATTTATAATCATTACTTTTCTTATTTTTTAAATGTATATACTGGTTTTGACTTTTAAAGTGAACTAAAATTAGATAATGGTCTGAGGGCGTAACAATAGGACAAACATTAAAACCCTGCAAAACAGACAAACAATTATGACAGCACCAAGCTAGGTCTATAACACTTGAGCCCATAGGACCTTCAAGAGTGTAAGCTCCCATAATATCATCAGGTGAGCTCCCGTTTAACAGTATCAATTCATTTAGTTCCATACAGTCTGCGAGAAGTTTACCCTTTCTATCTACAATTTTATCAATTGAGTTACGTAGGGTCACAACATTAGCGTCCAATTGATTTAAACCGTGCATTCGACTATTAAAATTGCCAACGACAATCAAAGGTACATTTAGATGTTCTTGAGAAATTAAGCTTAGAATGTTGTTAAAGGCAATTAAAAAAATATCTATTTTTATAGACAGCCGAAGATAGACAAGACACAGGATAAAAACAAAGTTTTTTAAAGTAACCTTCTCACAAACATAGTCATCAGTTAAAAGAATAGGTTCCACATTATAATACTTATCATTATTGCAGATAAGAAGACCGCCACTTGCTCTTCCAAGAAGACCCCTTTTTTTTGCTGGTATATGTATAAAATTGAAGTTCTTCAGAAAACAAGGTAATGTTACGGTATCCGATGTCATCTAGGTTTCACAGATTCATACGATGTCTGCTTCATCCACGGTTTGATCCAGATCAGTCAGATTAGTATATCCATGAGAGTTCCAAAAACATATCTTTCTTGTAGAATATGTTTTACGGTTTAATTTTATTTCAGAGTTTAACTGCTATTTCATCTTATCAGTGGGACCTGCAGCATCTTTCAGAGAGTTTTGTTGAGTTTTTTATCTCAGCTGTGTTGGTATCATCGGGTTGTGAGATGCGTGAAGATCTCCTGTTAGGGTCATTCTCTCCAATAAAATATGTTTCCAAGCACCTGACAGTGGTTTTTTTAACATTGTTTTCTTTTTTCGGACGTCCGGACCTTTCTGCTGTTTAACAGTATGAGTAGTAGGAGTCTGAGTTTCGGATGGAGTATGGAAGGAAGGTTGAGATGAGTGAGATGGAGTTTCTTGAATTTCATATTTTTGGATCAGGGAATCAATTTCACTCTGACTTAAGTGTTTATTGTCAACAAGAATTTTATTCCTCTTGAAATATGTCTCGTAGCTCAGAGTTCGGAGTTTTTTAAGGTAGTTCTCCGGCTTTAGGGCCGCACAAATACTATAAAAAAATAGATAAAGACAAATAAATAAAAAACAAATAAATAAAATTTGAAAACGTAATTTAAAGCAATATGTTAGTCTCGTGACACTTCACATGTGCTTCAAACGGAAGAGTGTTGGCAATTTGCGACCGCTGGATTTCCTTTCGCTTGTAAATTCAATGGAAAATCACTTTGGTTTCGAATTTCAGATTAGTATAATTAAAAAATGAGCATTGATACCCCTACTAAAATTTTTTTTATATTATTTCTTTTATTTATCCCTATAATATACTAGTTTTTGAGAAATATTTAGAGAAAAGTTTTCTAGATATTAATAAAAGTGTGCCATTTTTATACGTTCAGCATATTATTCCCATGTAAATGTTGAATCTTTGAAGCTAAATATCTCAATTTTTAGCATTGCAAGGGGCCCTGAGGTTTTTACCACACATAAAGCATACAAAAAGGAACATTTATTCAAAATTTCAGAAAATTTTAAAGAAAATCGATTTGCCAGAGAACTACCTTAACACAGATAAAAATATGTCTACTTTCATTTCTTCCTTCCTTGGTCCTGTCATTCGAGATTTTTAAATCAAGCTTTCGAAATTCAGCAACTTTTGTTAAAACTAATTTTACCCATCGATAGGAATTAAATTTTATTAAAATTGGTCTTTTTCCCTCTATTCTTCTAAGTCTGTATATATCGTCTGGTAAATTGTAAACAATGAGATTCTTTCTTCTGTGTTGTTGATCAAATACTGCTAATTTACTCTCCAAAATACTGATTCTCGAATTGCAGTCAGATATTTCCTCAAGATTTTTATCATCTTGTTCTCTTAAAGAATGCACTTTCTTACTCAGAGCATCATGAGCAGCTGTAAGTGCATTAATGCTTGTAGTAAGGGTCTCAATTGTTTCACATAGAGATGAAAAGTCTTCCGGCATTGTAGAAGCAGGGGGAGAGAAACTAAATTGCACTATCAAAAAACTAAATAAAATAACACAGCTTAGAATGATTATATAATCGCACAGAACTCAGAATCACAGACACACTTTTAATAATTTGACCAGAATTATTGTCAGACTTTAGCACGTTACTTCTAAATTATATCGGTGTTTGACAACACGGAGCGAAACACGTCTGTATCCAACGACGGTCCGTATGGAACTCCCCTTTTCTTTTTTATATATTAATAAAGGGAAAAATCTCTAAGACTTTTAACCTTACTGTTTTTCATTTTTTTTTACATTAAAAAAGTCTTCAAATCACAACTAACGTTTACCAAGAATTTATATATTTTTGAATGAGATATATAGATTATTGTTAAATCATTGTTTTGAATTAATATTTTTATTTTATATTTATTTTACTTTAATAAATTTCATTATTCCATGTTTTTGAAGATGTAACCTCCACTGTTCTTTTAATATATTTTAATTTTTATTCTAATTTGTAAATGAAAAAAAAAATATGTTGGCGGGTTCCATTTCAAATCAGGCAGGATGTCCACTTGTGATTACAGAATGTGATAAGGATGAAATATGTTGATTTTAAATAGAAATTAGGTGACACATAGTTTTGCAAATTGCGAAAAATAAATTTTTCCTTGAAATTATGAGCATTTGAACTTTGAAGACTTTTCAGTAAAAAACTCAATTTTTTTCTTTAAATGTTCATATTTCTTGATCTATTTAGGATATTTAGGTTTTCTTTCCAGATTCTGATAGGGTTTTTCAATCTCTTTCAATATCCACAAGAAAAATTTTAAAAACATTAAAAATTGACAAACTGACAATGGTTTCTTAAAAATATTAAAAAGTCGATTATCTCGGAAAACCCACACTTATAGTTTTTGCTGATTGTTTTTTAACTTTGTCTTATTATATGGAATACTAGCTTTCGAGCCCGCCTCTGGCGGGCACGAAATCTAGTGGCGTGCCATCAGCAGTATTTTTTTACAAAAAGTATTTTCTGACAGAAAGAATTTTTTGTTAAAAAGTATTTTCTTACAGATAGTATTTTTTGAAAAAAATGATTTTCTGACAGAAAGTATTTTTTGCCAATAAGTATTTTCTGACAAAAATTATTTAAAAAAGAATTTTCTAAAAGCAACATAATTCTCTTCCAAAAATTATTATATTCTAATATATTTTATTAGATATACTTCTCATTAGCACACACCCGAACAGCACCAGATGTTCCAGCAATATTGGCAAGGTTGAGGCAAGGCACTTTTACTTTGCCTCAACCTTGCCAAGTTGTTGATCTGATAAAAATACGCATGTCATGTTGTAAAACTTTTTTTCATCAAAATAAATATTTTTTGAGAAAAACCTAGAACCAAATTAGCCTGAATCCCATTCAGCCTAAAACTATCTTGACGAAAACGCATTCAGCCTAATCCCATTTACCCTAAATTGTATTAAGCCTACATCCCCTTTAACCTAAAACGCATTTAGCAAGAAACCAATTTAACCTAAAATGCATTCAGCCTAAATCCCACTTAAACTAAAATGCATTTAGCCTAAAACCCATTTAACTGTAATCCCATTAAACCTAAAATGCATACATCCTAAATCCCATTTAACCTAAAATGCATTCACAGATTAAAACCCATCTATCCTAAAATGCATTTAGCCTAAATCCCATTCATCCCCAAAAGCATTTATCCTACATCTCATTTGACCTAAAATAGATTCAGTATAAATCCCATTTAACCTAAAACTTATTTAACGTAAATACCATTTAACCTAACTGTTATTTAAACTAATTTCTATTTAACTTCAATCGTATTTAACCTAAATCCATTTTAACCTCATATGCATTCATCCTCAATCTCATTTAACCCAACATGGAACCATCATAAACCCCATTTAACCTAAAATGCAATCAGCCTAAATCCCATCAAAACAAAAATGCTTTTATTCTAAAACCCTTTTAACCTAAAATGCATTTAGCCCAAAATCTATTTAATCTCAAATGCATTCATCCTAAATCCCATTTAACCTTAAATGCATTCAACCCACATCATATTTAACCTAAAATGCATTCAGCCTAAATCCCATTTCACCAAAAATGCATTCCGCCTATATCCAATTTAACCTAAAATGCAATCAGCCTAAATTCTGTTTTACCTAAAATGCATATAGCTTAAAAAAATTTGGCCTAAATCCCATTGAACGAAATTTATAATGTAAAATTTAGGCTAAACGGGATTTAGGACTAATAGTTTTAGGCTGAATGCCTTTTTGGATTTAATGGGTCATAGTCTGAATGCATTTTAGGTTGAATGAGATTTAGGTTAAATAGGATTTAGGCTAAATGCATTTTAGGTTTAATGGGTTTTAGGCAGAATGCATTTTAGTTTAAATGGGATTTATGTTAAATAAGTGTTATATATAATGTGTTTTAGACTGAATGCATTTTAGTTTAAATGGGATTTTGGTTAAATGTAATTTAGGTTAAATAAGATTTATTATGTTTAATGGGTTTTAGGCAGAATGCTTTTTAGGTTAAATGGGATTTAGGTTAAATAGGATTTGAATTTAATCTTTTAGTTTTTCTGATTTTTATTTTTTTGACCCAAAAAATTCAGATTCAACATTTTTTTTGCATGTGTCATCTAAAATTACTTTTATTAATGTATTTCTTTAAATTTATTGCAATATGTGTTGTAAGGAACATAACAAAATTAATGCAAAAAGATTAAAGCCATCTAACACAAAGTCAGTAATATAAAAAAAAATGTAGGTTTTTCAATTTTTATGATCCAGAAACCAATTTTATACTTATATATCTCAGTTATACGATATTTTTTGTCAAATTATTCTAAAATATGACGAAATAACAGGTAATACTCAATTATAGAAAGTTTATCAGCAATTCATAAAAAAATGCATAATTTAAAAATTTTCGATTTTTTGAATTTTTTGAAAAAAATGTATATTTTCCTTTCTTATCAATATTTTTTAAGTCTGTAAGTTTATAAACCTAACTTGGGTCAAGACCTAACACTCTGCTAAATTTGGTTCCAAACCGTTCAGCTGTTTCTAAGTGATGCGCGAACAAAGGTTCTGTGGGGATTCGCCTTAAGGTTCCCCTCGCTCTCCCCTTCTAATCACAGGTATGGGTGCGTTTGAGCATGGAGCGCCTAGAATCAGAACTTGTCGTAGTGTTGAGCTGGACAGACGTGTTTGGAGTGCTGAGTGTGTGTCATGGCGGAATCTCAGCTTAGTGTATTTTGACTGATAATTAATAAAATTCCATTAACTGTGTACTTGAACTTTGTTTTGATATTTTCGTCCTTCTGATTGTCGAGACGTTTATGGAAAATCAGAGGAGAGCAACCTAACCTTAAAACCCATAAATTGGTGACCCCGCACAAAGGACATCGGTTCATGACATTTTTCTGGAATGACACGTATCCAGTTTTCTACAAGGCATCTCTACATCAAGAATCATAGTTCTCAGGGACTTTTCGAAACCAAACTGTTACCATCGCCAAACTGGAAAATTTGTAGAACTGTTTGAAGATTTTTCTTCCTCGTGGTGAGTCAAACATAACCACGTTTTTCTCAAGTGAAAACTCCTGCACTCCGTCAAGAAGATCCTGGTCGATCCAAATCCAGGTATTCTCAACACAAAATAAAAATTATTCTCTCTGATGTTGTCGTTCTTTTTTTGGAAAATTTAACACAAAAAAGACGAGAGAAATAAATTAATTATCCACGTGGGAGCAACACAGGAAGTTAATTCCGGAACGCAAGATTTTCAATCGAGGTGTTACGAATGAGCCAAGCAGAGAGGATTCTTCTATGAAATCACAGGCAGTGATTATTTTTCCTTCTACCTGGAGCTTGGAAATATTCATCGTCGCCGAGAAATTGGAGTTTCCAGTTTCATTGGGCAGTCACATGTTCGTCGCCATTTTCTTCTGATGTCAGCGCAGTATCCAGATACCAGTATGAGGTTAATTCTCAACATGGAAGTTTTCAACATCATCAACGACAGGTCAACAACATTGTAAATTAGTAATTTTGTATATACTTCCGAATACCCCATACCTCCGATTTTAATAAAACTTGGTATGCCTAGGTAATTTCATGCGCTGATTACGAAAATCATATTGAAAATACCCGACAATTTTTACTTTCGTGGTAAAAAACATAAAAAACCTTAAAAATTAAAGTTTTTCGCATTTATTTCTTAAAATATTGAAAATATCAAAAATTGATTCCTACAGAAGTTTTAGGTCTTACTAAAATACACATTTTATGTCCACACCATTTTTTGCTGAAACCGATTAGTTTACGAGAAAAATGCAAAAAACTAGAAATCACCACAAAAGCAGCCTATACACACATTATATCAAGATTAGGGATATTCGAAACATCTCAAATATTTCTTAAGTAATTTGATGTGCTGATTACGAAAATCATAGTGAAAATTTGCGACTGGATCATTTCATGGAACATATCATAAAAAACCATAAATCCTTAAATTCATTGTTTTTGCATTTAATTTGTAAAAACCGCAGCCCAAAATGTTGAAAAATCTCTAATCGCTGCTCGACCCATGACACAGATCAAAGTATCATCTTTTCAACTTGACTCCGTTTGCTCTAACAGAGCCCAAAATGTTGAAAAATCTCTAATCGCTGCTCGACCCATGACACAGATCAAAGTATTAGCATCATCTAATTAGATTGATAGCAATAACTCTAATAAAAGTCAGAATGTTTAAAAACTTCTAATCGCTGCTTAATCCATGACATAGATCAAAGTATTAGTATCATCTAATCAACTTGATGCCGTAAACTTTAATAGAAAGTAAGTGCTTAAAGCATTCTTTAAATTAAAATTACGTCAAAGCATATTGATACACTAAAAACTTGATATATTGCCTTTTTTTGTTAGTTTCGGTACGTGTACCTACTTACACACTTCACCACGAGGAGGTCAAAAAAAGGTCTTAGAAGTGCATTTTTTTTTTTTTTATAATTTTTTTTTAATTTTTAAAAATTTTAAAGCTTTTTTTCAAATTTTTTCAATTTTTTTCAATTTAATAATTATTTAATTTTAATTTTTGAATTCACTTCAAATTAAGCTTCCCCTGGATAGATAGCTTTGATATCTTTAAGAAGTTGTATGAACGGATCTTGTTTTAATTTGTTGACCCTGCGCCGCCATAAAAATTCACATAAATGCTCATCCAGTTTATCTTTGTAAATTCCACCACGAGACAGAAAACGTCGCATAGAACGCCAGGATGACTCTATATTTTGGGTATGTGCACCAGTTTCGCTATTTACAAATTCTACTGAATGATTCACTGTAAAATGCACATACCCACGAGCTTCAAGATCGAAGTAACCCTTCCAACAGTCTGTGTGGATCTCTGTCCCTACTAACATATGTTTTTTAATTAATTGAAGCAAAGTTTCTTTATCCCTTTTGTTTTCAGGACAGATCTCCAATCGATAATTTTCAGGACTACCTCGCTCTATAAAGCCATGAGCCTTCAACGATTCTGCCTCGTTGATATTTTCGCCTTCCGATTTTACACTCGTCAATTTCCACGACTTTACCTTCTCCCCAATTGGGCCTTGGATTTCGAATTCACTATCAAGGGAAGCCATGCAAACCTCGCGACAATATGAAAATCGGTCGGCAATCGTTTCACTAGAAACTGTTTGTCCTTTAACTATACTGGATTCCCGCATTGTCTGTACGTAATCTAGTTTGACGGAAAAGGAGTATGTCAATAATACACAAGTGGCTATTGGAGTATGGCAGTTCTCAAACCATGTATTTATCGCTACTGCCTTCGCATGGTTGTACTTTCCCTTTTTTTGACACACAAACTCACCACAGACAAGTCTGTCTTCATACAGGGTCATATTATTTTTATGTGTAGGGCATTGCCTTTCTTTGGGTATTAAACCAATTTCTCTTAACCATTCTAAAGTTGTAACTTTGTTACACAAAATGCTACTTAGCGAGTAAACGTTATACCTTTTATCCATTCCTTAATGAAATACTCACACAAGAGCCACAGTAAGTAAAAAGTGAAATTGTATGCGAACTTAAAATAATTTATTTTCTTTTCAGGGCAACTATAAAGTATCAAACATCAATGAACTAAGTATGCCATGAAACAAAATGAGAAACTCAATTAATTATTTTTCTTTTTAGATCGACTATGAAAGCACCAAATATCAATAAGGTAAGTATGACATAAAACCAAACACAAAGCTAAAATAAATATTTTTCTTTTCAGATCCACTCTCAAGCACCAAACACCAGTTAGGTAACTATAGCATGAAACCAAATGCAGAACTAAAATAATTATTTTTTCTTTCAGATCAACTCTCAAGCACTAAACGAAAAAAAAATTATTTTAGTTCTGCATTTGGTTTCATGACATACTTATGTCATGAAACCAAATGCAGAACTAAAATAATTTTTTTTTCTTTCAGATCAACTCTGAAGCACTAAACATCAGTAAGGTAAGTTTGGCATGAGAAGCGACCAAATAGAAACCTTAGCCAGTATTAACGATATCAAGTTGAGCGTACCTCCGATTTTCATAAAAATTGGTATACTTACGTATTTCGATGCGCTAATTACGAAAATCATTGTACTAGGTACAAAAACTAGGTAAAATCTTTTTACCTAGTTTCTCCTAATTCCTCTCATGTCTTGGACAATCTAGGGGGGGGGGGGGGGGGTTGGGGTGCCATACTGAAAGTAGAATGTAGACAACGGTGGAAAAATATATAGTTCCGTTGGTTTCTACACAGGGGCTAGGGGCTCTGCCCCTATCCCTGTCAGGGGGGCAGGGGTAATCTCCTAATTCCTCTCATGTCTTGGACAATCTAGGGGGGGGGGTGGGGTGCCATACTGAAAGTGGAATGTAGACAACGGTGCAAAAATCTATAGTTCTGTTGGTTTTTACCTAGTTTCTCCTAATTCCTCTCATGTCTTGGACAATCTGGGGGGGGGGGGGGTGCCACACTGAAAGTGGAATGTAGACAACGGTGTAAAAATCTATAGTTCTGTTGGTTTTTATGATACTATCATAAAAATGATCAAGTTACCCATTTTTTTAAAGATGATTTTCGTAATTTGTTCATGCAATTACGTACATTACGTAATTGACGTAATTTCACGTTATTGTATATATGTACATAATTGTACGTAAATACGTAAGTTTACGTTATTACATAATTGTACGTAAATGCGTAAGTTAACGTTATTACAAAATTGTACGTAAATACATAGTAAATACGTAATTTGACGTTATTACGTAATAATAGGTAATGAATGTATTGCAGCGTAATGAACGTAATATTACGTAATAACGTAATTACGGCTGTAGGTAATTTAATATTGATATAATGTGGGTATTTTGTCGCTTCTATGATGATTTCTGGTTTTTTTTGCATTTTTTTCATTAATTAATTAGTTTTAGTAAAAAATGCTAAATACATAAAATGTGTATTTTAAAGAGGACTACAACTTTTGTAGAAAACATTTTTTGATATTTTAAATTTTTAAAGAAGTAAATGTAAAAAACTTACAGTTTCATGGTTTTTTAAGGTTTTTACCATGATAATAAAATTTGCGCTAGTTTTCACTATGATTTTCGTAATAAGCGCATCAAAATACGTAGGTATACCAAGTTTCATTAAAATCGGTCAGGGGTTCTATTCGGAAGTACACCCGCAAACACTATTAAGGAAAGTATAGCATGAAACCAAATGTAAAATGATACATTTATAACTTGACACAAGAAGTCCAAATTAATTTTGGAAATGAATTTATTCTTTTGGACCCCGCGGGGGGGGGGCAAGCCCCCCCGACTCCCCAAATTTATCAAACTTCCGAGCTTGTCAATAGTTTAGAGAGCTTCGCCCCACGCCCCCCACCGTGGCTCCGCCCCTGGTCCCCGTCGGGGATGGTGACAGCCCCCCTTAATCTATCTTTAGCGCCTTCTGATAGAATCCCGGCATGCCAAATCAACAGGTTACATCAAAATTGTGGGTAATAACTTAAATATTCATCACATTGTTTTGAAGTGGATATTGATCTTTTTTACGATGACTTTTTACTTTTCTGCGTTTTTCTCATAAACTAATCGGTTCTAGCAGAAAATGATGTACACATAAAATGTGTATTTTAGTAAGAACTACAACTTTTGTATGAATCAATTTTTGATATTTTCAATATTTCAAGACATAAATGCGAAAAACTTCAATTTTTATGGTTTTTTATGTTTTTTACCACGAAAATCAAATTTGCGGGTATTTTCAATATGATTTTCGTAATCAGCGCATGAAATTACCTAGGCATACCAAGGTTTATTAAATTCGGAGGTATGGGGTTTTCGGAAGTGCACCCGTAATTTTAAAAGGTAAAGTCCATTTTATTGTAACAAAGTATATGTTCGAAATTTTTCGTAAAATTTTAAGTTTTGTTTTTCTCAACTTTTTTTTTTGTCGAATAAACAGAGTAAATACATCTTGTTTTATTAGAAGTGACGGTTCGAGTTCACGATAAAACTTTTTAAATTTGTTTTTGTTAAAATATCAATTCGATAATGTTCAAATATACCGATTTTGGAGTGACAATGTGTGAGTAGTAATTTAGCGGTGCGCGACCAGCACTCAAATTCGATGTGATATTTAACAGTTGAATTGAGTTTTTCGGCATTAAGAATTTAATAGACGTGTTCAATTGAATTTTCGATTAAATGATTTGATTTACGATAAACAGTTTATGAGAGCTTTCTCGTGGGGTTTCGTTTTCGCGCGAATATATCTCAGATGAACGTTGATCCCCAGTTTTATCTGAAGATATTATAAAGTCGAATAGAGTGAAATTGCGAATTAAGTTTTGAACGTAATCGTGATCTTGATTTTATTATGAGAATTTATAAATTTTGTACGTTTTGTTCATAAATAATATGTTAAATAAAGATTGAAGTTAACGTGGTTTGACAAGACAGGCCGGGATGACAATTCATGGTGAAGTGCTGAATGATTTTTAAATTTGTTTTGGAATATATGCAAAATCAATTTTTCAAATTTATTGCTTTACTTTGTAGTCGACCCATGAAGATTGGTAATTTTCCGGCGTGTTTATGTTGAATCACAACAATATAAAAAAATTCACTTGTTGACGAGTTCAATTATGAGAACAGTTCACTTTTATCGAAACTTTATTTTTGATTGTCGGTCGCGTTAACGAACCGTCATCTGTCACATTCTAATTTGTTATATACTTTCCGTCGAGGAAATACTGGTAATATAGATTGTGTTAACCAGTGTTTAGTTATAAAAAAAGTCGAAAACAACTATAGGCGAACAATGGTCTGGCGTTTACGTTGTATTGGAGATGTTTCATTTTCGTGAGTCCTGATTCATTTTATTTTGATTATCGAACTGGTTGTATAATTTTTGGATTGAGTCCGCTTGGTGGTCTTTTTCGCGGGGTTCGGTGTATTGTCGAGCTTTTGCTGTTGTTTTTCCGTTTTTGTGGTATCATGAATTGCGCGGAGTGAATTTTTTATAATTAAACACATCTTTGAAACTTTTTATTACTCGGATTTTTATTTTGCAAAATCGATAATTTTTACATACGTGATTCTGATCCACATTTCTGAATAAGATGACAGTAAATACCAGGTCACAATCGCAGAACGGACAGGGGACAGACCCCCCTCCTCCGCCTGGACCCCCTCCTCCGCCCGGACCACCGAATGAGGAGGAATCTTCCGTACGAAATGGGCAACCTCCAATCGTTGACACCTCTCAGCGGCAGGACGGAGGACCCCCTCCTCCGCCTGTAGTGAATACACCCCCTAGTCTACCAGGGCCACCTAGACAGGGATCCGTCGTGCTGGGGAATGACTCACGTGAGATAGTAAATTCTGATTTAATTCGTAGAATGCAAGAACTAGATAAGCGCGAACGGGTTTTGAATAGACGTGACGTAGAGTATACACAGCGTGAACGAGAAACTGAATCGGCTATGATCTCTTGTCAAATAAATAATTTAAATAAGCAAAATAAATTTGGTAGTCATTTTTCTGTTAAACTTCCTCAATTTAGTGCAGGTGACACTGAGATGTGGTTTGCTCAGGTTGAGGCAGTATTCGAGAGGTATAAAATCGAATCGGAATCGGCAAAAGCTCAAATCATAATTTCGCAAGTTGACTCTGAAAATCTTCTATGTGTTAGACACATAGTTATGGCTAGTCCCAAACCTAACAATGCATACTCGCAGAATAAGAATAATTTAATATCCGACTTCGCAACATGAAAGGAATCTCGCGTTTTACAGCTAGTTCGAGGCGATGTTTTAGTAAGCGGGAAACCGTCTCACATTCTTAGCTAACTCAGAAGTTTAAATTGTGGTGATTACAATGATGATATTTTAAAGGCAATTTTCTTATCAAAATTGTCGCATCAACACCAACTTTTATTAGCGCCTTGCAATGCAATGCCATTAAATGAGTTAGCTGAAAGAGCCGATAGACTAATGGATATTAATAAATTAGCTGGTACAACCGCGGCTATTGCTTCAAATGAAGCACCGCAAAACGTTAAGGAAGACAAAGTTGAAGTTTTAGTGGCGGAAGTCGCTTCTTTGAAAGCAAAATTAGAAGAATCTAGTAGTTCTAAGTCTCGAGAGGTTTTAATCCGCATTATAATCGTTTTAATAGGAATCGTGCGCGAGATAGATTTAGAAGTCCGAGTCCATATAGCCGAGAATCACATTGTGAGCACCGACAGGGATCACCCTCGGACTCTTGCCGTCATGAACTCCACAGGGAATGTTGTAACCATAGTAGTTCGGGAAATTAATGGACCGTCATCGTGTTGAGACGAACGTTGTCGGTTTTGGTTCTTACCGTCTCCACATTCGAGACCGAAAATCAAGGCATTTATTTCTGGTTGATACGGGATCGGACGTTTTGATTATTCCAGTAAAATCTTTACGTGGGCGCAGACCGACTGACATGATTCTGTACGCTGTAAATAATTCGAGAATTAAAACATATGGTCAGGAACGATTGAATTTAAACTTAGGTTTGAAGCAGAACTTTTTTTGGTCTTTTTGTGTTGCGGATGTTCCTCGTCCTATCTTGGGAGCAGATTTCTTGTGTAATTTTGGTTTGATGGTCGATCTGAAGAATAAGAGATTGGTTGATGCCGGAAGTCAGCTGAACGTTCAGGGCGAGTTGAGGATTCCCCCTCTGTTCAATGTTAGCACAATAAATGGAGAAGAACCATACAGCAAAATTTTGTCGCAATTTCCCGAGATTACTCGGCTCGATCAGGTCACGAGTGTTTCTGCTTGTGATGTCGTCCACCGAATCAAAACATTCGGTCCTCCAGCTGCCCAACGCGTCCGGCGATTGCCACCCGATAAGTTACAGATTGCTAAAAAACAGTTCCGTGAAATGGTGCGTTTGGGTATTTGTCGACAGTCGAATAGTGGCTGGGCTAAGCCCATCTTGATGAAAAAAAAGAAAGATGGCAGTTGGCGAATCTGTGGCGACTTTCGTCGACTAAATGCACAAACTTATCCAGACAGGTATCCCGTGCCACATTTGCATGATCTGTCATCAATCCTTCACGGTAAAAAAATATTTACCAAGATAGATTTGCACATGGCAGATCATCAAATACCAATAGCGCCGGAAGATGTTCATAAAACTGCAGTGATAACGCCATTCGGGCTGTTTGAATATACTGCGACAACTTTTGGGTTAAGAAACGCCGGGCAGACGTTCCAGCGATACATTCACAGGGCTCTGGACGGTTTAGAGTATGTTTTCGTATACATAGACGACATTCTCGTGGCATCGGCTAATAAAGCGGAACACGAGAAGCACCTTGCTGAAATTTTCGGACGTCTTAGTAAGTATAAATTGCGTATTAATGTGAATAAGTGTCAATTCGGCAAGAATAATTTAGACTTTTTAGGATACGAGATAAGCGAGCACGGCATTAAACCCTTAGAGGAAAAAATTATGTCAATTAAAAATTATCCTAAACCGCGCACCATTTCAGATCTGAGGCGCTTTCTGGGCATGGTGAATTTTTATCGCCGATCTTTGCCCAAAGCCGCTCATAATTAAGCTCCACTATTAGTTTTTTTACATAACGCCAAGAAACGCGACAGAAGGGTGATCAATTGGGACCTAGTCACAGACGCTGCGTTTGAATCAATTAAGGAAAGTTTGATTCAGGCAACTTTGTTGGCACACCCCGCGATTAATGCGTAAATTCGATTAGTAACGGATACGTCGGATATCGGCATTGGTGCTGTTCTGGAGCAGTGTTGTAATAACATGTGGCAACCCCTTGCCTTCTTTTCTTGAAAATTAACACCTGCTCAGAAGAACTACAGCACATACGACCAGGAATTACTCGCGATTTTTGAGGCTGTTAAGTATTTTCGGTATTATTTAGAATCCCATAATTGTAAAATTTTGACAGATCATAAGCCTCTCACGTATATGTTTCGACAAAAAAACGACAAAATTAATGATAGACAGCGAAGACAAATTTCCTTCATATCCCAATTTACAACGTGGATTGAGCACGTATCGGGAGAAAGTAACGTCGTAGCTGATTGTTTATCCCGTATCGAGGCTATAATTACTCCTACATCGTTTAGTATTGAGGATCTCGTTTTGGCTCAGGAAAATGACGACGAACTTGCGGAATTTGCGTCATCTACAAGCACAGGCCTTAAATTGAGAAAAATTAATTTCGGCGCGGAAAAAGCCCCTATCATGTGTGATACGCATGACGGTGTTTTCCGACCTTTTGTTCCTTTGTCACTAAGAAAGTGCGTTTTTGACACGTATCATAATCCATCTCATCTAGGCATCAAAGCCACACAGAGATTGATACAAAGGAAATTTGTTTGGCCCTTTATGAATAGAGACGTTTCCAAATGGGCGAGAGCTTGCTTGCAATGTCAAGCCTCGAAGATCGCTCGTCACGTGCATGTCAAACCTACTCATTTTATTGCTCCTCAGTCCAGATTCCAGCATATACATGTTGACATTGTCGGCCCCCTCCCTCAGAGAGAGGGTTTTTCGTATCTTTTAACAATGATAGATCGTTTTTCGAGATGGCCTGAGGCGATTCCTTTACAAAACATAAGCGCTGAAACAGACTGTAGAGCGTTTTACGATGGCTTGATTTCTCGTTTTGGGGTGCCCGATATAGTAACTACAGATCAGGGGACTCAGTTGGAGGCGCGGATGATGCGTGCGTTGCTCAATTTACTAGGTTGCAGAAGGATTCGGACTACTGCTTACCATCCCGCATCCAACGGTATGGTCGAGCGGTGGCATCGAATCTTAAAGGCGGCAATTATGTGCCATGCTGATCGTTTGTGGACGAGAACCCTTTCAACTATGCTCCTGGGTTTCAGGACAAACATCATGAAATGCGGTCATTCCGCAGCCGAGTACCTTTACGGTGGTTCAAGCCAAATTCTGGGCGAGTTTCTGTTTCCGTCGGACGAGCCGGAAAATCGTGAAAAGTTCCTAACTGAATATAAACAACATATCGAGAAAATTCGTCCCGTTCCGGACGTACACAACGACAGACGAAAAATTTTTGTCCACCGCGAGTTAGCTGATTGTTCCCATGTATTCCTTCGCGTGGGTGGTAGTAAGAGGTCGCTGCAGAGACCATACAATGGCCCTTTTAAAGTAATTAGACGAATCGGCGACAGAATTTTTGAAATTGAGATAAACGGATCACTTAAAAGAGTTTCAATTGAAAATTTAAAGCCAGCTTATTTTATACTGGATCAGGAACCAGATCATGTCGTTATTGCTGATGATAAAAATAAAAAAAATCGGACAAGTTCGAGTTACACTCGCACTAAAATCGAGGGTTCCGTACACAAAACAAAATAATTTTTAATATATTTGATACTATTAAATATATAACATATAAATATATTATACATATTACATATAATATAATAAATAAAATAGAATATATAATGAATTTTTTAGAAAAAATGTACCACCCTCCCCCCCTATCTTCCAAAATATTTTACTTAGATAGTTCAAATTTTGTACAGGAATGTATTGTCAGGTGTAAATAACATAAAAATTATAGAGAACGTGATCGTGATTGCATTTTTAACGAAAAATCCAGAGATTTTAGCAAATATCCATAAAAAATACTCAAAAATCATTTTATTTCCTTAACAACGCTATGATCAACTTCTACAATCATGTTCTCTACCATTTTTCTGTAATCTACACGTGAAAATACATTTGTGTACCAAATTTGAAATCTCTAAGTCAAATTGTTTAGAAGTTATAAGAGGGGGGATACGGTCATTTTTAGCATTTTTTTTAAATCGTTGGTTTTTGCTTAAAAACACAATGATAACGATCTGCAACAAAGTTCTCTACAGTTTTTCTGTAATCTATATGGCAAACTACATATGTATGCCAAATTTCAGCACTCTAAGTACAATAGTTTGGCAGATATGGAGGTGGCATTGTACACTTTTAATGCATTTTTGCTAAAAAAAATGACCGTATCCCCCCCCCCCCTCTTATCTTCCAAACTATTTGACTTAGGATTCTGAAATTTGGTACACATATGTAGATTTACGTGTAGATTACAGGAAAATTATAGAAAAAGTGATGGTTATAGCACTGTCAAAGTTATAACACTAAATTATGGCCCATATGTTAAAAAAATGCTCAAAAATATTGTTATTTCCTTGACAACGCTATGTTCAACACATACAATTATGTTCTCTCTAATTTTCCTGTAATCTATACGTGAAAATACATTTGTGTACCAAATTTGAACTCTCTAAGTCCAATAGTTTGGAAGATCAGGGGGGGGATACAACCATTTTTTAACATTTTTTAAAAAAAATCTTTTTTTTTAGCTCAAAAATGCTATGATAACAGCCTGCAACAAGGTTTTTTATAGTTTTTCTGTAATCTACACATCAAACTACATATGTGTACCAAATTTTAGCACTCAAAGTACAATAGTTTGGCAGATAGAGGGCAAGAATGATACAAATTAAACGAATTTTTGCTAAAAAATGACTTTATCCCCCCCTTACCTGCCAAACTATTTGACTTAAAGAGTTCAAATTTGGTACAAAAATGTAGTATCATATGTAGATTACAAAAAAAAATATAGAGACCGTTGTGGTGATAGCGCTGCAAAAGAAAAGGCAAGAGATTTCAGCCAAAAAATATCAAAATTTCTCAAAAATCTTGTTATTTTCTTGAAAACGCTATGTTCAACCCCTAGAATCATGTTCTCTATAATTTTCCTTTCATCTACACTTGAAAATACATATGTGGGCCAAATTTGAACTTTCTAAGTCAAATAGTTTGGCGGCTAGGGGGGGGGGGGATACGATTTTCGACAAAGTCTTGCCAATAGGGTTCCGTGCGTACACTTGTGGTGTACGGAACCCTAAAAACGGAATTGGAACCAGATAGGAATAATACGCGTGAGTTAGTTAAGTCAAATATTTTAAGCAAAGTAGTAATCGAAAAAAGCGTGGAGGACGCTCCACCGCTTATCAAAAATAACGAGCAAATTGTTTTGAAAAAAACCTTAGGTAAACCGCTTGACCCAGGGCGGGAATCGGTTTTTTCCGGAAGTGATTGTAAAAAACCACGCAAACATATTCCATCAATTTTACGTAGAAATTCTAGAGATAAAAGTCCAAATATGGGAAATAGTCTAAATGAAAAATCTGATGCCGTACCTCCCATTATGAATGTACCCATTGTGACGAATCCCACAAAACGCGAAAAATTCATTCCCGCAATTTTGAGGCGAAAAAAAGTGGCCTTTAATATAAGCACGTGTAGAAAATGTATATAGTAAGTTAATTTTATTGGGATTCGATTTCCCGCTGATCCGCGAGACTGATCACCTCTCGGATTCATTTAACGCGCTCATCGTCGAATGAGTGAAATCGAGCTCGAAATTATAGAAATTGGCCAGAATAATGAATGACGGGAAAAATGAATTATGGAGAATTTTAAGCACATTGCTGTAGCAAAATATAAATATTGTATCGCAAGGGACATGTACGCTTGAATTGTTTTCACAAAAAAAAAAAAATATATATATAGTAATTTTTATATTCAGAAGACAAACTAAAAGTGTAATAAGTACTCATTAAAGAAAAAATAAAAATAAAAAAAAGTCAAATTTGTAAACTGAGCTTGAAAGACTGAAAACGACGAATATTATAGTAGGAAAAATAAAGATTTAATTTTAAAACTTTCATAGAATAATAATTTGACAATGTAATTTTTCATTTCAATTATAAAATCATAAAAAATGTATTACTATGAATTAAAATATTCTTTAAAATTCAATTAAATACATGACGAAAAATATATTTTACATATGGATATCTTATCACCGGTTGAGAATCTCCGTCTAAGTACAAATGAATTATATTTATTTCGCACGATTAAAGTTTTAATTATCGTATATTATATTTGTTATCATATCTTTGTAGTTTTATAATTAAATTGTTATATCGTTTGCACTGGGGGAAGGGAGTGTGTGGGGATTCGCCTTAAGGTTACCCTCGCTCTCCCCTTCTAATCACAGGTATGGGTGCGTTTGAGCATGGAGCGCCTAGAATCAGAACTTGTCGTAGTGTTGAGCTAGACGGACGTGTTTGGAGTGCTGAGTGTGTGTCATGGCGGAATCTCAGCTTAGTGTATTTTGACTGATAATTAATAAAAATCCATTAACTGTCTACTTGAACTTTGTTTTGATATTTTCGTCCTTCTGAAAGTCGAGACGTTTATGGGAAATCAGAGGAGAGCAACCTAACCTTAAAACCCATAGTTCTGTGACATACATACATACATACATACATACAGACATGAAATTTTTTATGGGTATATTTGAATTCCTTGATGCTTAAAACGAAAAATTATGCATGAAATTTAAAGTTCTAAGCAATGTACAGACAAAACTCTGATTTTATTAATATAGATAGATATACTGTGAAAATTACATTGGCTAAACAAATTTTATAATAACTAAAAATTAAAAAAAGTAATTTTTTTTAAACGATTGAAAAATCTGTTTGATAGAAAAGTAGAATTATATTTACCTAAAACATTTTATAATTCGCTTACTTTTGAAACTGTGATGTAAAGAATAAAGTTTTTTTTCACAAGTCTATAGAAATCCAGCCGTGTTTAACAGTTCTGGCAGTATAACAAGTAGTTTTTGTCGGGGATCTTGTACTTTCATTGTCATTTTTTATTTTCTACTTGACATTTTTAAAAACGAGCAATTGGCTGAACCTCTTCCACTGTGGAAATTGAATTGAATAATAATTTTTGCATTAACTAGAAATTATAAAAAAAAATATATATTTTTTTTTAATAAATGTAAAATTTGATTGAAGCACAAGTAAAATTTTATTTAAAGACATGTGATGGAATATGATGCCACTGATATTGGCAAAAATTGTCCGTAAACTTTCTTATAAAATAACAAATATTTTAAAGCAAAACGTTGTAAAATTACTTAAAATATCATTAAAATGGTCTGTCTGGACCAAATTTGGTAGAATTTTGCTTTAAAATTAACTTCTTAAAAATTCATTAATTTTTAGAAATTTTTAAAAATTAATTTAAACATATTTAAATTTGAACATATTTAGGTCAAGCAGATGTTCTTAATGGTCTTTTAAGTAATTTGACAAAATTTATTTTAGGGGTAAATTTACTGAAAAATTTGACATATACTATTAGTGATGTCATTCTCCATCACATGATATTAATTAATATATTTTATATTTCGCTTACTTTTTTAACTGTGATGGAAAAAATTAAGTTTGTTTTTGCTCGTTTTTAAAAATGTCAGGTAGGGTGCCCAAAAAAAACACGACTTTTAATTTTGTATAATGCTACTTCAAAATATTGTTCCTAAGGGAAAAAAATGAGACACGTATTTTTTTTTATGTAAAAAAAATCATTTTTAGGGGTCGCGCTGGTCCATTTTTCATGAAAACAGGGATTTTTTCAATTTTACGACACTAGCTTAATTAAAACTAATGTAAATAAATATTTCTTTACTTGTAAAATTATCTTTCTGTTACTGGAGAAAGTTTACTGTGTTTAAGGCGAAGAAAAAAATTTTTTTTTGATCATATTTGACCTTAGAAATGGTGAATTTCGAATTTTGTCGTAAATTTGGCCCCAAAATGTAAACTAAAAATTTTTTTGAACTACAAAAATTGATGGAATTTTGTTGTGCGATAAGAAATGTGTTAGAAAAAGTAGTTGAGAATTAATTTATAAACTTTTAACAGTTGTTACTCAACCAAAAGTGTTAAAATTGTAAATAAAACCAATCTAGCAGCTATGGAACATAGTCAATAATTTTTTTAATTGCAATAATGAAAGTAGAACTTAAAATATACTATAAAAATACATATATAAGACATGTACAACTTACCGTACAATTTTTTTTAGATCTTTTGTGGAGGTGGGGTCAAGATGGGGTACCTGCCTTAGGTAAGACATTAATTAACCAATCATGATCATTTTTTTCACAACATAGCACAGTCACAATAGTTTTTGATTGACCAAGTGACTGCTTGATGAAACCGAGTTTTTTATTTTTTGTTACATGAAAAAAACTGTTTTTAACGATTTTCTTGTCATTTTTGCTTTTTATTAGGGTTCCGTTTTACGGTACGGAACCCTATTAAAATCACTATGTGTGTCCGTGTTCGCACCCCCTCTAACTTCTAAACTACAAGAACTAGATACTTCCAATTTGGTACACATATGTGACTGTCCATAAGAAAACGTGCCTTAGCCCAAACGTCAACTTTACAGGGTGAGCGTTTAAAGTTTCTGCAATGCATTGGAAGTCAATGTAACGTGCCTACGCTTCTTGCTTAATTACACCAAAATTTCTTTAAAACAACAATTTTTTATTTTTGGAAATGAAAGAGCAAATAATCATCTGTTGGTTGGCATTAAAAAATCAAAATATATTCTTTGGAGCTAAGGCACGTTTTCTCATGGACAGTCACATATGTGTACCAAATTGGAAGTATCTAGTTCTTATAGTTTAGAAGTTAGAGGGGGTGCAAAAACGGACACACATAGTGATTTTAATAGGTTTCCGTTTTACGGTACGGAACCCTAATAAAATGCAAAAATGACAAGAAAATCGTTAAAAACAGTTTTTTTCATGTAACAAAAAGAAAAAACTCGGTTTCATCAAGCAGTCACTTGGTCAATCAAAAACTATTCTGACTGTGCTATGTTGTGAAAAAAATGATCATGATTGGTTAATTAGTGTCTTACCTAAGGCAGGTACCCCATCTTGACCCCACCTCCCCAAAAGATCTAAAAAAAATTGTACGGTAAGTTGTACATGTCTTATATATGTATTTTTATAGTATATTTTAAGTTCTACTTTCATTATTGCAATTAAAAAAATTATTGACTATGTTCCATAGCTGCTAGATTGGTTTTATTTACAATTTTAACACTTTTGGTTGAGTAACAACTGTTAAAAGTTTATAAATTAATTCTCAACTACTTTTTCTAACACATTTCTTATCGCACAACAAAATTCCATCAATTTTTGTAGTTCAAAAAAATTTTTAGTTTACATTTTGGGGCCAAATTTACGACAAAATTCGAAATTCACCATTTCTAAGGTCAAATATGATCAAAAAAAAATTTTTTTCTTCGCCTTAAACACAGTAAACTTTCTCCAGTAACAGAAAGAGAATTTTACAAGAAGAGAAATTTTTTTTTACATTAGTTTTAATTAAACTAGAGTCGTAAAATTGAAAAAATCCGTGTTTTCATGAAAAATGGACCAGCGCGACCCCTGAAAATGATTTTTTTTAAATAAAAAAAAATACGTGTCTCATTTTTTTTCCCTTAGGAACAATATTTTGAAGTAAGCATTATAGAAAATTAAAAGTCGTGTTTTTTTTGGGCACCCTAGTCAGGTAGAAAATAAAAAATGACAATGAAGATACAAGATCCCCGACAAAAACTACTTGTTATATTCTATCAAACAGATTTTACAATCGTTAAAAAAATTTTTTTTTTTTAATGTTTAGTTATTATAAAAATTGTTTAGCCAATGTATTTCCTTGACAACGCTATGAATATCTAGTTTAATCATGTTCGCTATATTTTTTCTGTAATCTACACGTGAAAATACATAAGTGTACCAAATTTCTAGATCCATCTCAATTAGTTTGGTTGCTAGGGGTGGGGGGGGGGGGGGGGTAATGGTTTTAAGCGACGGACAAACGAGTGAAAACATAAGAGTTTCATTTTGACAATTCAATAACCCTAAAAATCAACTAAAAAAATATAAAATTTCATTAAATTTTTATTAAATTAAATTGATTTTTTTGCAATTTAAAATAAATAATAAATTTAAAATTAAATTAAAGTTAATTGAATATAATTTATTTAAATAAATGAATTTTTAAATTAAAATAATTTTTTAAAAATAATAATACAGTCAAAGTCCGTGAAGTATCCGTCCGATAAGTCGTACTTCTCCTCTTTCTTTGGTCACATACATTTTCACTCACACAGATCCAATACCCCCTCTGTGAATTTTTATAATATTTTTGCAAATGCGTGAACCAACTTCAGATTGTTTTTAAATGTCAAAACTGTTATTGAACATCGTTGAAAATTTTGTGTACTTGTGTAACAATCGGTCCTTGTTACATTTTTTGTGTAAAAATTTAACATTCTTCGCGTGTTTATTTAATAACTGTCATACAATTCTTGAACATAACCTCAAATTTCTTAGTAATAACACTGTAATTTACATTTAATTGTTTGTTGTAAGACGTAAATTTCATTTTGAAAATAGGTAAAGTTTAATACTAATTAAATAATATTGAGTCCTTAACTCATCACGAATATATTTTACTTATGTCAAGCAGAAGATGATTTTCGTTTAGAAAATTGGCTTAAGGCTGTTGGAAGGAGAAAATTTGCAGTGGACCTCAAACACTTTCCCCTCCGCTACTCGAAAATTTGGACTTATGAATTTTTTTAAAAAAACCCAGACACTTTTTTGAAAAAAGGGCTCTGACCCCTGTCGAAAGTAAACCACTCAAAAACCATTAAAAAACCACTGGCCCAGTGGTTTTTCAGTGGTCTGACCTGCATATCTTCAGATAGAATATTTTTTGGAGTTAGGGTAACAATAGTACAATAGTTTTAAATGCCAAATATTTTTGTAGGGGAGTAAACATCGACTATATAACGAAAAAAATTTACAAGCAATTTGAACTGAAAATTCAAGTCGAACACCGATTCCTGATTGTAATTTTTTTCCTTTTATGGTTCCTTTAACCCAAACTTTTTATGACATAAAACATTTGCATTTTCAAAAATTGAAATTTTCAAAATAAAAATATGAAATCTACTTATTTTAACGATTAGGAATATCAAAAAAAATTGTAAAAACTATTAAAAATGAAGGAAAGTAAATTTTCAAAATTATTTTTGTTATTATGAGAAATAACTTATGTGAGGAAATTTTTAGATATACTTTATCGTTAGAACACGTAGAATATTAATATTAAGTTTTTAAATTTTTTAATACAAAATTAGAGAAATTTTTGTTACTGATTTTTAATTAAATTCAGGAGTCTCAAGTTTTATGACCTCTCTAGACCCTTCTCCAGAGGCCTTGAATATATTAAAAATTGACCTGTGAAAAATTTGTTTCTTAACAAATAAATTTGTTTAAATTTTAATGTTAGAAGATTGTTTCTTTTAAATTTAGAATCTGTAAGTTCTAACAATTACGTACATATAAAAATTTCTGCAAAAATCCTAAATTTAAATGAATAGTATCGTATCTCATAAACGGTAGCAGATATAAAAAAACTGATGTCATTTTCGGATTTTTTAAAAGAAGTATGTATTATATTAATAGTAATAATATATATACATATATATATATATACACCTTTTTTTGCCTCAACTAAAGCGTGGCATCTCATAGATTATAGTAAGTAATAGCCAGATAGGATCGTCAAAATAAAGAAATAGGTTATGTAGGACACTAAAATCCTAAAACTGCAAACTCGATGGTTAAAGTTTGTTTGTTTAATTAAATTTAATTTAAGAAAAAGACATTCTATTTAAATTCTTTTTTTTTAATATAAAAAAGCCATAGAATTAAACACTTAGACACGTTTTGGCAACAATAAGAAATTTTTGAAATCAACTTTTGTTCTTATTGCTGGATATTGCCAAATAAGAGAATAGATGAAGAAGACACATAAGAAGGACTAATCACATTATTCTCTTAAAAGAAAAAAGCGCTACCTTTTTTGGCTCCAACTAAAGCGTGGCATCTCATAGATTATAGTAAGTAATAGCCAGATAGGATCGTCAAAATAAAGAAATAGGTTATGTAGGACACTAAAATCCTAAAACTGCAAACTCGATGGTTAAAGTTTGTTTGTTTAATTAAATTTAATTTAAGAAAAAGGTATTCTATTACAATTCTTTTTTTTAATGTAAAAAAGCCATAAAATTAAACACTTAGCCACGTTTTGGCAACAATAAGAAATTTTTGAAATCAACTTTTGTTCTTATTGCTGGATATTGCAAAAAAAAGGTGGTTATATATATATATATATATATAAGTGGCTGAATACTTGAACAACAAATATAATATTGGAATAAATAATATAAATTATTTAAAACTATGAAAAAGAATATTATCCTTCCATTTTATGAGGGTAAAGGCCATAAAACGATTTGGGACTTCCAGGCCAACTGCCATAAATCAACCCTCACAATCGATATTTTCAGTGGCAAATTGTTCCAAATCATAACTGAGAAACCAATGAAAAACCACTGGAATTTCAGTGGTTCTATCTCAGTGGTTTTTCAGTGGTTTTCTTTCAACAGGGACTGACTATAGTATTTGAGATAAGGAATTTTTTAAACCTTTGTTTTACTCGAACAGGTGTTCCTTCGAGCGTCAAAATGATCCCCCGTTTTAACATTGACAGATTTTCTGTAGAAGATGGCCGCCCCAAGTCACCTGATAATATGGCAGGCCGGAAGTAGCGTCACCGTTACCATGGATTCCACTCGGGCTATGACAAGATGGACTTCGCACTCTGTTTACAATCTGTCAGCTTTGATGTCGAAAGTGGAGATAATTTTCCCGCTCGTGGTGAAATTGTGTTTCCCAAATTCCCCATTCCCTGCAAAGTTTGGCAAGAAAGTAATTTTCCTGTATAAAAGTGTCTAGTGTTTTATAAAACAAACGGCAACGATCATGTGAATTTGTAGTGTTATTGTATCTATGTCTCGTTTTCTTCGAAAAGTGTTCACACACTGAGAAAAACAGGAGTCTTGCTTAATAATTCCACTATTACCCCTAATTCATAAAATTCCAGCAAGTTTCTTCAATCTTTTTATTTTTCAATCAAATTCTGGGCAATGTTTTTATCAAGCACTATACTTTGACTTGATTAAATATTGACATTGACACATTTTCAGACTCGTCTGCTACAATCTGTCAGTTTCAATGACAAATTTGAAATTAATTTTTCCACTCATGAAAATGTCTATTCGTGAAAAATTAATTTTTCCTTAATTCCTCATTCCCCAAAATTTGACAAAAAAATAATCATCATATTAAAAAGTGTCCAGTGTTTTGTAAATCGAGACACTTTTATGGAAAAAATATTTTTATTGCCAAAGTTTTTGAGATAAGGAAATTTTTCAATGTTTCTTTTATGCGAACAGATGATCCCACGAGCTTCAAATTTATCTCCCGTTTCGATATTCACAGATTTTTGCTATCGTCTGCAGCATAAATATTAACATAACATAAAATGTCTATTCCTATTAAATAAATTTTTTCCAAATTCCTAATTTTTCCAAACCTTGAGAAAATCATAATCATACTTTCAAGAACGATTCTATTAGAGTTTTATGCAACAAACGTCAAAGAACTTGGGTTATTCATAAGTAAGGTTGCATTCGAAAAGTTTTCCTTGACAAATTTAAATTATTTTTTTAACCTATCATCATTTTATTTTATAATTTAATTATTTTCTTAACTTTAAAATTTTATAATAAATTTTTAACTATTTTCCCCACCTTTTAATTATTTTAATCATTTTTCAAATAATTTTCTAAATTTTTAGTTTTTATTCCAAATTTAGATTATTGTCTTCAATTTTCAATTTTTTAAACGATTTTTAATTATTTTCTTTCGCTTAAAAATAAATTACGTAATTTTTCTATTATTTTCTCCCATTTCTAATTATTTTCATTCTTTTTGCATAAAGGACCCCGCACACAAAGCATTAAATTTTGGACCCGGTTAAATTGGCCAGTACTTCAGTATTTTGTAGTTCAAAGACTCCCAAACAAAAAACTTATATAGCAAAATACTTAAAAATCAAAACTTTTTCAGATAAAATACAATTAAGATAAAAAAAATAGAAAAATTCACGTTCTAATACAAGACCAATAAACGCATGTCATAAATGTTAGTTTTTACACTTTCTTTTAAGTTGAACATAAATAAGTCACAAAAATAAAAAAAAAACACTTTCTAGACATCCAAAGAAAAAAAAATTACCCGAACATCATCAACCCTTCAAACTCAACCCTAATCGATATTTTCAACCCTCATAGCTTTTACTGACTTTGATCAACTTCATCAATTTTTTTGAGCCTAATCATCAATAAGATGTTTTTTTTGAACCTCAAAAAAAGATTTTCTTTGATTACCGAACATCATCAACCCTTTAAACCCACCCCTAATCGATATTTTTAAACCTTATGGCTTTTACTGACTTTGATGAACTTAATAATTTTTTTTTAGCCTAATCAGCAATAAGATGTTTTTTGTTGGACCTCAAAAAAAGATTTTCTTTGATTACCGAACATCATCAACCCTTTAAACCCACCCCAAATCGATATTTTTAAACCTTATGGCTTTTAATGAGTTTGATGAACTTAATCATTTTTTTAGCCTCATCATCAATAAGATGTTATTTGTTAAACCTCAAAAAAAGATTTTCTTTGATTACTGAACATCATCAACCCTTCAAACTCACCCCTAATCGATATTTTCAATTCTTATGACTTTTACTGACTTTGATGAACTTAATAATTTTTTTTGAGGCTAATCAGCAAAAAGATGTTTTTTGTTGAACCTCAAAAAAAGATTTTTTCTGATTACCGAACATCATCAACCCTTCAAACTCACCCCTAATCGATATTTTCAACTCTTATGACTTTTACTGAATTTGATGAACTTAATAATTTTTTTTGAGCCTAATTAGCAAAAAGATGTTTTTTGTTGGACCTCAAAAAAAGATTTTCTTTGATTACCGAACATCATCAACCCTTTAAACCCACCCCAAATCGAAATTTTTAAACCTTATAGCTTTTACTGACTTTGATGAACTTAATAATTTTTTTTGAACCTAATCAGCAATAAGATGTTTTTTTTTTGGACCTCAAAAAAAGAATTTCTTTGATTACCGAACATCATCAACCCTTCAAACTCACCCCTAATCGATATTTTCAACTCTTATGACTTTTACTGACTTTGATGAACTGAATTTTTTTTTTTGAGCCTCATCAGCAATAAGATGTTTTTTGTTGGACCTCAAAAAAAAAAATTAAATTTGATTACCGAACATCATCAACCCTTTAAACCCACCCCAAATCGATATTTTTAAAACTTATGGCTTCTACTGACTTTGATGAACTTAATAATTTTTTTTTAACCTAATCAGCAATAAGATGTTTTTTTTTGGACCTCAAAAAAAGAATTTCTTTGATTACCGAACATCATCAACCCTTCAAACTCACCCCTAATCGATATTTTCAACTCTTATGACTTTTACTGACTTTCATGAACTGAATTTTTTTTTTTGAGCCTAATCAGCAATAAGATGTTTTTTGCTGGACCTCAAAAAAAGATTTTCTTTGATTACCGAACATCATTAACCCTTCAAAATCACCCCTAATCGATATTTTCAACTCTTATGACTTTTACTGACTTTGATGAACTTAATAATTTTTTTTGAGTCTAATCAGCAATAAAATGTTTTTTGTTAGACCTTAAAAAAAGATTTTCTTTGATTACCGAACATCATCAACCCTTCAAACTCACCCCTAATCGATATTTTCAACTCTTATGACTTTTACTGACTTTGATGAACTGAATTTTTTTTTTGAGCCTCATCAGCAATAACATGTTTTTTGTTGGACCTCAAAAAAAGATTTTATTTGATTACCGAACATCATCAACCCTTTAAACCCACCCCAAATCGATATTTTTAAACCTTATGGCTTCTACTGACTTTGATGAACTTAATAATTTTTTTTTCACCCTAATCAGCAATAAGATGTTTTTTGCTGGACCTCAAAAAAAGATTTTCTTTGATGACCGAACATCATTAACCCTTCAAAATCACCCCTAATCGATATTTTCAACTCTTATGACTTTTACTGACTTTCATGAACTGAATTTTTTTTTTTGAGCCTAATCAGCAATAAGATGTTTTTGTTGGACCTCAAAAAAAAATTTTCTTTGATTACCGAACATCATCAACCCTTCAAACACACCCCTAATCGATATTTTCAACTCTTATGACTTTTAATGAATTTGATGAACTTAATAATTTTTTTTGAGCCTAATTAGCAATAAGATCTTTTTGTTGGACCTCAAAAAAAGATTTTCTTTGATTACCGAACATCATCAACCCTTCAAACTCACCCCTAATCGATATTTTTAACTCTTATGACTTTTACTGACTTTGATGAACTTAATAATTTTTTTTGAACCTAATGAGCAATAAGATGTTTTTTGATAGACCTTAAAAAAAATTTTTCTTTGATTACCGAACATCATCAACCCCTCAAACTCACCCCTAATCGATATTTTCAACTCTTATGACTTTTACTGACTTTGATGAACTTAATAATTTTTTTTGAGCCTAATTAGCAATAAGATATTTTTTGATGGACCTTAAAAAAAAATTTTCTTTCATTACCGAACATCATCAACACTTCAAACTCACCCCTAATCGATATTTTCAAACCATATGGCTTTTACTGACTTTGATGAACTTAATAATTTTTTTTTCACCCTAATCAGCAATAAGATGTTTTTTGCTGGACCTCAAACAAAGATTTTCTTTGATTACCGAACATCATTAACCCTTTAAATTCACCCCTTATCGATATTTTCAACTCTTTTGACTTTTACTGACTTTGATGAACTTAATCAATTTTCTTGAGCCTAATCAGCAATAAGATGTTTTTTTTGAACCTCAAAAAAAGATTTTCTTTGGTTACCGAACATCATTAACCCTTTAAACCCAGCCCTAATCGATATTTTCAAACCTTATGGATTTTACTCACTTTGATGAACTTAATAATTTTTTTTAACCCTAATCAGCAATAAGATGTTTTTTCTTGCACCTCAAAAAAAGATTTTCTTTGCTTACCGAACATCATCAACCCTTTAAACCCACCCCAAATCGATATTTTTAAACCTTATGGCTTTTACTGACTTTGATGAACTTAATAATTTTTTTTGAGCCTAATCAGCAATAAGATGTTTTTTTTTGGACCTCAAAAAAAGAATTTCTTTGATTACCGAACATCATCAACCCTTCAAACTCACCCCTAATCGATATTTTCAACTCTTATGACTTTTACTGACTTTGATGAACTGAATATTTTTTTTTGAGCCTAATCAGCAATAAAATGTTTTTTGCTGGACCTCAAAAAAAGATTTTCTTTGATTACCGAACATCATTAACCCTTCAAAATCACCCCAAATCGATATTTTTAAACCTTATGGCATTTACTGACTTTGATGAACTTAATAATTTTTTTTGAGCCTAATCAGCAATAAGATGTTTTTTTTTGGACCTCAACAAAAAGAATTTCTTTGATTACCGAACATCATCAACCCTTCAAACTCACCCCTAATCGATATTTTCAACTCTTATGACTTTTACTGACTTTGATGAACTGAATATTTTTTTTTGAGCCTAATCAGCAATAAGATGTTTTTTGCTGGACCTCAAAAAAAGATTTTCTTTGATTACCGAACATCATTAACCCTTTAAAATCACCCCTAATCGATATTTTCAACTCTTATGACTTTTACTGACTTTGATGAACTTAATAATTTTTTTTGAGCCTAATCAGCAATAAGATGTTTTTTTTGAACCTCAAAAAAAGATTTTCTTTGGTTACCGAACATCATTAACCCTTTAAACCCAGCCCTAATCGATATTTTCAAACCTTATGGATTTTACTCACTTTGATGAACTTAATAATTTTTTTTAACCCTAATCAGCAATAAGATGTTTTTTCTTGCACCTCAAAAAAAGATTTTCTTTGCTTACCGAACATCATCAACCCTTTAAACCCACCCCAAATCGAAATTTTTAAACCTTATGGCTTTTACTGACTTTGATGAACTTAATAATTTTTTTTGAGCCTAATTAGCAATAAGATGTTTTTTTTGGACCTCAAAAAAAGAATTTCTTTGATTACCGAACATCATCAATTCTTCAAACTCACCCCTAATCGATATTTTCAACTCTTATGACTTTTACTGACTTTGATGAACTGAATATTTTTTTTTGAGCCTAATCAGCAATAAGATGTTTTTTGCTGGACCTCAAAAAAAGATTTTCTTTGATTACCGAACATCATTAACCCTTTAAATTCACCCCTTATCGATATTTTCAACTCTTTTGACTTTTACTGACTTTGATGAACTTAATCAATTTTCTTGAGCCTAATCAGCAATAAGATGTTTTTTTTGAACCTCAAAAAAAGATTTTCTTTGGTTACCGAACATCATTAACCCTTTAAACCCAGCCCTAATCGATATTTTCAAACCTTATGGATTTTACTCACTTTGATGAACTTAATAATTTTTTTTAACCCTAATCAGCAATAAGATGTTTTTTCTTGCACCTCAAAAAAAGATTTTCTTTGCTTACCGAACATCATCAACCCTTTAAACCCACCCCAAATCGAAATTTTTAAACCTTATGGCTTTTACTGACTTTGATGAACTTAATAATTTTTTTTGAGCCTAATTAGCAATAAGATGTTTTTTTTGGACCTCAAAAAAAGAATTTCTTTGATTACCGAACATCATCAATTCTTCAAACTCACACCTAATTGATATTTTCAACTCTTATGACTTTTACTGACTATAATGAACTGAATAATTTTTTTTGAGCCTAATCAGCAATAAGATGTTTTTTGTTGGACCTCAAAAAAAGATTTTCTTTGATTACCGAACATCATCAACCCTTTAAACCCACCCCAAATCGATATTTATAAACCTTATGGCTTTTACTGCGTTTGATGAACTTAATCATTTTTTTTAGCCTAATCGGCAATAAGATGTTTTTTGTTGGACCTCAAAAAAAAATTTTCTTTGATTACCGAACATCATCAACCCTTCAAACACACCCCTAATCGATATTTTCAACTCTTATGACTTTTACTAAATTTGATGAACTTAATAATTTTTTTTGAGCCTAATTAGCAATATGATATTTTGTTGGACCTCAAAAAAAGATTTTCTTTGATTACCGAACATCATCAACACTTTAAACTCACCCCTAATCGATATTCTCAACTCTTATGTCTTTTACTGACTTTCATGAACTTAATAATTTTTTTTGAACTTAATTAGCAATAATATGTTTTTTGATGGACCTTAAAAAAAATTTTCTTTGATTAACGAAAATCATCAACCCTTCAAACTCACCCCTAATCGATATTTTCAACTCTTATGACTTTTACTGACTTTGAAGAACTTAATAAGTTTTTTTGAGCCTAATTAGCAATAAGATGTTTTTTGATGGATCTTAAAAAAATTTTCTTTGATTACCGAACATCATCAACCCTTCAAACTCACCCCTAATCGATATTTTCAAACCATATGGCTTTTACTGACCAATCAATCAATCAAGAATCAATTTTCTTGAGCCTAATCAGCAATAAGATGTTTTTTTTTGAACCTCAAAAAAAGATTTTCTTTGCTTACCGAACATCATTAACCCTTTAAACCCACCCCTAATCGATATTTTCAAACCTTATGGATTTTACTCACTTTGATGAACTTAATAATTTTTTTTAACCCTAATCAGCAATAAGATGTTTTTTTTTGAACCTCAAAAAAAGATTTTCTTTGCTTACCGAACATCATCAACCCTTTAAACCCACCCCAAATCGATATTTTTAAACCTTATGGCTTTTACTGACTTTGATGAACTTAATAATTTTTTTTGAGCCTAATCAGCAATAAGATGTTTTTTTTTGGACCTCAAAAAAAGAATTTCTTTGATTACCGAACATCATCAACCCTTCAAACTCACCCCTAATCGATATTTTCAACTCTTATGACTTTTACTGACTTTGATGAACTGAATATTTTTTTTTGAGCCTAATCAGCAATAAGATGTTTTTTGCTGGACCTCAAAAAAAGATTTTCTTTGATTACCGAACATCATTAACCCTTCAAAATCACCCCAAATCGATATTTTTAAACCTTATGGCTTTTACTGACTTTGATGAACTTAATAATTTTTTTTGAGCCTAATCAGCAATAAGATGTTTTTTTTTAGACCTTAAAAAAAGAATTTCTTTGATTACCGAACATCATCAACCCTTCAAACTCACCCCTAATCGATATTTTCAACTCTTATGACTTTTACTGACTTTGATGAACTGAATTTTTTTTTTTGAGCCTAATCAGAAATAAGATGTTTTTTGCTGGACCTCAAAAAAAGATTTTCTTTGATTACCGAACATCATTACCCCTTCAAAATCACCCCTAATCGATATTTTCAACTCTTATGACTTTTACTGACTTTGATGAACTTAATAATTTTTTTTGAGCCTAATCAGCAATAAGATGTTTTTTGTTAGACCTTAAAAAAAGATTTTCTTTGATTACCGAACATCATCAATTCTTCAAACTCACCCCTAATCGATATTTTCAACTCTTATGACTTTTACTGACTATGATAAACTGAATAATTTTTTTTGAGCCTAATCAGCAATAAGATGTTTTTTGTTGGACCTCAAAAAAAGATTTTCTTTGATTACCGAACATCATCAACCCTTTAAACCCACCCCAAATCGATATTTTTAAACCTTATGGCTTTTACTGAGTTTGATGAACTTAATCATATTTTTTAGCCTCATCAGCAATAAGATGTATTTTGTTGAACCTCAAAAAAAGATTTTTTCTGATTACCGAACATCATCAACCCTTTAAACTCACCCTTAATCGATATTTTCAACTCTTATGACTTTTACTGACTTTGATACACTTAATAATTTTTTTTCAGCCTAATCAGCAATAAGATGTTTTTTGTTGGACCTCAAAAAAAAATTTTCTTTGATTACCGAACATCATCAACCCTTCAAACACACCCCTAATCGATATTTTCAACTCTTATGACTTTTACTGACTTTGATGAACTGAATTTTTTTTTTTGAGCCTAATCAGAAATAAGATGTTTTTTGCTGGACCTCAGAAAAAGATTTTCTTTGATTACCGAACATCATTACCCCTTCAAAATCACCCCTAATCGATATTTTCAACTCTTATGACTTTTACTGACTTTGATGAACTTAATAATTTTTTTTGAGCCTAATCAGCAATAAGATGTTTTTTGTTAGACCTTAAAAAAAGATTTTCTTTGATTACCGCACATCATCAACCCTTTAAACCCACCCCAAATCGAAATTTTTAAACCTTATGGCTTTTACTGACTTTGATGAACTTAATAATTTTTTTTGAGCCTAATTAGCAATAAGATGTTTTTTTTGGACCTCAAAAAAAGAATTTCTTTGATTACCGAACATCATCAATTCTTCAAACTCACCCCTAATCGATATTTTCAACTCTTATGACTTTTACTGACTATGATGAACTGAATAATTTTTTTTGAGCCTAATCAGCAATAAGATGTTTTTTGTTGGACCTCAAAAAAAGATTTTCTTTGATTACCGAACATCATCAACCCTTTAAACCCACCCCAAATCGATATTTTTAAACCTTATGGCTTTTACTAAGTTTGATGAACTTAATCATATTTTTTAGCCTCATCAGCAATAAGATGTATTTTGTTGAACCTCAAAAAAAGATTTTTTCTGATTACCGAACATCATCAACCCTTTAAACTCACCCTTAATCGATATTTTCAACTCTTATGACTTTTACTGACTTTGATACACTTAATAATTTTTTTTCAGCCTAATCAGCAATAAGATGTTTTTTGTTGGACCTCAAAAAAAAATTTTCTTTGATTACCGAACATCATCAACCCTTCAAACACACCCCTAATCGATATTTTCAACTCTTATGACTTTTACTGAATTTGATGAACTTAATAATTTTTTTTTAACCTAATTAGCAATAAGATCTTTTTGTTGGACCTCAAAAAATGATTTTCTTTGATTACCGAACATCATCAACACTTTAAACTCACCCCTAATCGATATTTTCAACTCTTATGTCTTTTACTGACTTTCATGAACTTAATAATTTTTTTTGAACTTAATTAGCAATAAGATGTTTTTTGATGGACCTTAAAAAAAATTTTCTTTGATTAACGAACATCATCAACCCTTCAAACTCACCCCTAATCGATATTTTCAACTCTTATGACTTTTACTGACTTTCAAGAACTTAATAAGTTTTTTTGAGCCTAATCAGCAATAAGATGTTTTTTTTTGAACCTCAAAAAAAGATTTTCTTTGCTTACCGAACATCATTAAACCTTTAAACCCAGCCCTAATCGATATTTTCAAACCTTATGGATTTTACTCACTTTGATGAACTTAATAATTTTTTTTAACCCTAATCAGCAATAAGATGTTTTTTCTTGAACCTCAAAAAAAGATTTTCTTTGCTTACCGAACATCATCAACCCTTTAAACCCCCCCCCTAATCAATATTTTCAAAACTTTTGGCTTTTACTGACTTTGATGAACTTAATAACTGTTTTTGAGCTAAATTAGCATTAATATGTTTTTTGTTGGATCTCAAACAAAGATTTTCTTTGATTACCGAACATCATCAACCCTTTAAACCCACCCCTAATCGATATTTTCAAACCTTATGGCTTGTACTGACTTTGATGAACTTAATAATTTTTTTTTAACCTAATCAGCAATAAGATGTTTTTTTTTGGACCTCAAAAAAAGAATTTCTTTGATTACCGAACATCATCAACCCTTAAAACCAACCCCTAATCGATATTTTAAAAACCATATGGCTTTTAGTGACTTTGATGAACTTAATAATTTTTTTTGAGCCTAATCAGCATTTAGATGTTTTTGGTTGAACTTGAAAAAAAAGATTTTCTTTGATTACCGAACATCATCAACCCTTTAAAGTCACCTCTAATCGATATTTTCAACTCTTATAGCTTTTACTGACTTTGATGTTCGGTAATCAAAGAAAATCTTTTGTTGAGGTCCAACAAAAAACATCTTATTGCTAATTAGGCTCAAAAAAAATTATTAAGTTCATCAAAGTCAGTAAAAGTCATAAGAGTTGAAAATATCGATTAGGGGTGAGTTTGAAGGGTTGATGATGTTCGGTAATCATAGAAATTCTTTTTTTCAGGTCCAAAAAAAAACATCTTATTATCTGATTAGGCTCAAAAAAAATTATTAGGTTCATCAAAGTCAGTAAAAGTCATAAGAGTTGAAAATATCGATTAAGGGTGAGTTTGAAGGGTTAATGATGTTCGGTAATCAAAGAAAATCTTTTTGTGAGGTCCAACAAAATACATCTTATTGCTAATTACGCTCAAAAAAAATTATAAGGTTCATAAAAGTTAGTAAAAGCCATAAGAGTTGAAAATATCGATTAGGGGTGAGTTTGAAGGGTTGATGATGTTCGGTAATCAAAGAAAATCTTTTGTTGAGGTCCAACAAAAAACATCTTATTGCTAATTAGGCTCAAAAAAAATTATTAAGTTTATCAAAATCAGTAAAAGTCATAAGAGTTGTAAATATCGATTAGGGGTGAGTTTGATGGGTTGATGATGTTCGGTAATCAAAGAAAATCTTTTTTTAAGGTCCAACAAAAAACATCTTATTGCTAATTAGGCTCAAAAAAAATTATTAAGTTCATCAAAGTCAGTAAAAGTCATAAGAGTTGAAAATATCGATTAGGGGTGAGTTTGAAGGGTTGATGATGTTCGGTAATCAAAGAAAATCTTTTTTTGAGGTCTAACAAAAAACATCTTATTACTAATTAGCTCAAAAAAAATTATTAAGTTCATCAAAGTCAGTAAAATTCATAAGAGTTGAAAATATCGATTAGGGGTGAGTTTGAAGGGTTGCTGATGTTCGGTAATCAGAGAAAATCTTTTTTTAAGGTCCAACAAAAAACATCTTATTGCTAATTAGGCTCAAAAAAAATTATTAAGTTTATCAAAGTCAGTAAAATTCATAAGAGTTGAAAATATCGATTAGGGGTGAGTTTGAAGGGTTGATGATGTTCGGTAATCAAAGAAAATCTTTTTTTGAGGTCCAACAAAAAACATTTTATTGATGACTAGGCTCAAAAAAAATTATTAAGTTCATCAAAGTCAGTAAAAGTCATAAGAGTTGAAAATATCGATTTGGGGTGAGTTTGAAGGGTTGATGATGTTCGGTAATCAAAGAAAATCTTTTGTTGAGGTCAAACAAAAAACATCTTATTGCTAATTAGGCTCAAAAAAAATTATTAAGTTCATCAAAGTCAGTAAAAGTCATAAGAGTTGAAAATATCGATTAGGGGTGAGTTTAAAGGGTTGATAATGTTCGGTAATCAAAGAAAATCTTTTTTTGAGGTCCAACAAAAAACATCTTATTACTAATTAGGCTCAAAAAAAATTATTAAGTTCATCAAAGTCAGTAAAAGTCATAAGAGTTGAAAATATCGATTAGGGGTGAGTTTGAAGGGTTGATGATGTTCGGTAATCAAAGAAAATCTTTTTTTGAGGTCTAACAAAAAACATCTTATTACTAATTAGGCTCAAAAAAAATTATTAAGTTCATCAAAGTCAGTAAAAGTCATAAGAGTTGAAAATATCGATTAGGGGTGAGTTTGAAGGGTTGCTGATGTTCGGTAATCAAAGAAAATCTTTTTTTGAGGTCTGACAAAAAACATCTTATTACTAATTAGGCTCAAAAAAAATTATTAAGTTCATCAAAGTCAGTAAAAGTCATAAGAGTTGAAAATATCGATAAGGGGTGAGTTTGAAGGGTTGATGATGTTCGGTAATCAAAGAAAATCTTTTTTTGAGGTCTGACAAAAAACATCTTATTACTAATTAGGCTCAAAAAAAATTATTAAGTTCATCAAAGTCAGTAAAAGTCATAAGAGTTGAAAATATCGATTAGGGGTAAGTTTGAAGGGTTGATGATGTTCGTTGATTGACGTAAATTATTTTTTCAGGTTTAATAAAAAACATCTTACTGTCGATCAGGATCGAAAAAAATTAATTAGTCCATGAAAGTCAGTAAAAGCCATGAGATTTGAAAATATCGATTAGGGGTGAGTTTGAAGGGTTGATGATGTTCGGTAATCAAAGAAAATCTTTTGTTGAGGTTCAAGAAAAAACATCTTATTGCTGATCAGGCTAAAAAAAAATTATTACGTTCATCAAAGTCAGTAAAAGTCATAAGAGTTGAAAATATCGATTAGGGGTGAGTTTAAAGGGTTGATGATGTTCGGTAATCAAAGAAAATCTTTTTTTGAGGTCCAACAAAAAACATCTTATTGCTAATTAGGCTCAAAAAAAATTATTAAGTTTATCAAAATCAGTAAAAGTCATAAGAGTTGTAAATATCGATTAGGGGTGAGTTTGATGGGTTGATGATGTTCGGTAATCAAAGAAAATCTTTTTTTGAGGTCTAACAAAAAACATCTTATTACTAATTAGGCTCAAAAAAAATGATTAAGTTCATCAAAGTCAGTAAAAGTCATAAGAGTTGAAAATATCGATTAGGGGTGAGTTTGAAGGGTTGCTGATGTTCGGTAATCAGAGAAAATCTTTTTTTAAGGTCCAACAAAAAACATCTTATTGCTTATTAGGCTCAAAAAAAATTATTAAGTTCATCAAAGTCAGTAAAAGTCATAAGAGTTGAAAATATCGATTAGGGGTAAGTTTGAAGGGTTGATGATGTTCGGTGATTGACGTAAATTATTTTTTCAGGTTTAATAAAAAACATCTTACTGTCGATCAGGATCGAAAAAAATTAATTAGTCCATGAAAGTCAGTAAAAGCCATGAGATTTGAAAATATCGATTAGGGGTGAGTTTGAAGGGTTGCTGATGTTCGGTAATCACAGAAAATCTTTTTTTGAGGTTCAAGAAAAAACATCTTATGGCTGATTAGGCTCAAAAAAAATTATTAAGTTCATCAAAGTCAGTAAAAGTCATAAGAGTTGAAAATATCGATTAGGGGTGAGTTTGAAGGGTTGATGATGTTTGGTAATCAAAGAAAATCTTTTTTTGAGGTCCAACAAAAAACATCCTATTGCTAATTAGGCTCAAAAAAAATTATTAAGTTCATCAAAGTCAGTAAAAGTCATAAGAGTTGAAAATATCGATTAGGGGTGAGTTTGAAGGGTTGATGATGTTCGGTAATCAAAGAAAATCTTTTTTTGAGGTCTAACAAAAAACATCTTATTACTAATTAGGCTCAAAAAAAATTATTAAGTTCATCAAAGTCAGTAAAAGTCATAAGAGTTGAAAATATCGATTAGGGGTGAGTTTGAAGGGTTGCTGATGTTCGGTAATCAAAGAAAATCTTTTTTTGAGGTCTGACAAAAAACATCTTATTACTAATTAGGCTCAAAAAAAATTATTAAGTTCATCAAAGTCAGTAAAAGTCATAAGAGACTTTGATGAACTTAATAATTTTTTTTGAGCCTAATTAGCAATAAGATGTTTTTTTTGGACCTCAAAAAAAGAATTTCTTTGATTACCGAACATCATCAATTCTTCAAACTCACCCCTAATCGATATTTTCAACTCTTATGACTTTTACTGACTTTGATGAACTGAATATTTTTTTTTGAGCCTAATCAGCAATAAGATGTTTTTTGCTGGACCTCAAAAAAAGATTTTCTTTGATTACCGAACATCATTAACCCTTTAAATTCACCCCTTATCGATATTTTCAACTCTTTTGACTTTTACTGACTTTGATGAACTTAATCAATTTTCTTGAGCCTAATCAGCAATAAGATGTTTTTTTTGAACCTCAAAAAAAGATTTTCTTTGGTTACCGAACATCATTAACCCTTTAAACCCAGCCCTAATCGATATTTTCAAACCTTATGGATTTTACTCACTTTGATGAACTTAATAATTTTTTTTAACCCTAATCAGCAATAAGATGTTTTTTCTTGCACCTCAAAAAAAGATTTTCTTTGCTTACCGAACATCATCAACCCTTTAAACCCACCCCAAATCGAAATTTTTAAACCTTATGGCTTTTACTGACTTTGATGAACTTAATAATTTTTTTTGAGCCTAATTAGCAATAAGATGTTTTTTTTGGACCTCAAAAAAAGAATTTCTTTGATTACCGAACATCATCAATTCTTCAAACTCACACCTAATTGATATTTTCAACTCTTATGACTTTTACTGACTATAATGAACTGAATAATTTTTTTTGAGCCTAATCAGCAATAAGATGTTTTTTGTTGGACCTCAAAAAAAGATTTTCTTTGATTACCGAACATCATCAACCCTTTAAACCCACCCCAAATCGATATTTATAAACCTTATGGCTTTTACTGCGTTTGATGAACTTAATCATTTTTTTTAGCCTAATCGGCAATAAGATGTTTTTTGTTGGACCTCAAAAAAAAATTTTCTTTGATTACCGAACATCATCAACCCTTCAAACACACCCCTAATCGATATTTTCAACTCTTATGACTTTTACTAAATTTGATGAACTTAATAATTTTTTTTGAGCCTAATTAGCAATATGATATTTTGTTGGACCTCAAAAAAAGATTTTCTTTGATTACCGAACATCATCAACACTTTAAACTCACCCCTAATCGATATTCTCAACTCTTATGTCTTTTACTGACTTTCATGAACTTAATAATTTTTTTTGAACTTAATTAGCAATAATATGTTTTTTGATGGACCTTAAAAAAAATTTTCTTTGATTAACGAAAATCATCAACCCTTCAAACTCACCCCTAATCGATATTTTCAACTCTTATGACTTTTACTGACTTTGAAGAACTTAATAAGTTTTTTTGAGCCTAATTAGCAATAAGATGTTTTTTGATGGATCTTAAAAAAATTTTCTTTGATTACCGAACATCATCAACCCTTCAAACTCACCCCTAATCGATATTTTCAAACCATATGGCTTTTACTGACCAATCAATCAATCAAGAATCAATTTTCTTGAGCCTAATCAGCAATAAGATGTTTTTTTTTGAACCTCAAAAAAAGATTTTCTTTGCTTACCGAACATCATTAACCCTTTAAACCCACCCCTAATCGATATTTTCAAACCTTATGGATTTTACTCACTTTGATGAACTTAATAATTTTTTTTAACCCTAATCAGCAATAAGATGTTTTTTTTTGAACCTCAAAAAAAGATTTTCTTTGCTTACCGAACATCATCAACCCTTTAAACCCACCCCAAATCGATATTTTTAAACCTTATGGCTTTTACTGACTTTGATGAACTTAATAATTTTTTTTGAGCCTAATCAGCAATAAGATGTTTTTTTTTGGACCTCAAAAAAAGAATTTCTTTGATTACCGAACATCATCAACCCTTCAAACTCACCCCTAATCGATATTTTCAACTCTTATGACTTTTACTGACTTTGATGAACTGAATATTTTTTTTTGAGCCTAATCAGCAATAAGATGTTTTTTGCTGGACCTCAAAAAAAGATTTTCTTTGATTACCGAACATCATTAACCCTTCAAAATCACCCCAAATCGATATTTTTAAACCTTATGGCTTTTACTGACTTTGATGAACTTAATAATTTTTTTTGAGCCTAATCAGCAATAAGATGTTTTTTTTTAGACCTTAAAAAAAGAATTTCTTTGATTACCGAACATCATCAACCCTTCAAACTCACCCCTAATCGATATTTTCAACTCTTATGAATTTTACTGACTTTGATGAACTGAATTTTTTTTTTTGAGCCTAATCAGAAATAAGATGTTTTTTGCTGGACCTCAAAAAAAGATTTTCTTTGATTACCGAACATCATTACCCCTTCAAAATCACCCCTAATCGATATTTTCAACTCTTATGACTTTTACTGACTTTGATGAACTTAATAATTTTTTTTGAGCCTAATCAGCAATAAGATGTTTTTTGTTAGACCTTAAAAAAAGATTTTCTTTGATTACCGAACATCATCAATTCTTCAAACTCACCCCTAATCGATATTTTCAACTCTTATGACTTTTACTGACTATGATAAACTGAATAATTTTTTTTGAGCCTAATCAGCAATAAGATGTTTTTTGTTGGACCTCAAAAAAAGATTTTCTTTGATTACCGAACATCATCAACCCTTTAAACCCACCCCAAATCGATATTTTTAAACCTTATGGCTTTTACTGAGTTTGATGAACTTAATCATATTTTTTAGCCTCATCAGCAATAAGATGTATTTTGTTGAACCTCAAAAAAAGATTTTTTCTGATTACCGAACATCATCAACCCTTTAAACTCACCCTTAATCGATATTTTCAACTCTTATGACTTTTACTGACTTTGATACACTTAATAATTTTTTTTCAGCCTAATCAGCAATAAGATGTTTTTTGTTGGACCTCAAAAAAAAATTTTCTTTGATTACCGAACATCATCAACCCTTCAAACACACCCCTAATCGATATTTTCAACTCTTATGACTTTTACTGACTTTGATGAACTGAATTTTTTTTTTTGAGCCTAATCAGAAATAAGATGTTTTTTGCTGGACCTCAGAAAAAGATTTTCTTTGATTACCGAACATCATTACCCCTTCAAAATCACCCCTAATCGATATTTTCAACTCTTATGACTTTTACTGACTTTGATGAACTTAATAATTTTTTTTGAGCCTAATCAGCAATAAGATGTTTTTTGTTAGACCTTAAAAAAAGATTTTCTTTGATTACCGCACATCATCAACCCTTTAAACCCACCCCAAATCGAAATTTTTAAACCTTATGGCTTTTACTGACTTTGATGAACTTAATAATTTTTTTTGAGCCTAATTAGCAATAAGATGTTTTTTTTGGACCTCAAAAAAAGAATTTCTTTGATTACCGAACATCATCAATTCTTCAAACTCACCCCTAATCGATATTTTCAACTCTTATGACTTTTACTGACTATGATGAACTGAATAATTTTTTTTGAGCCTAATCAGCAATAAGATGTTTTTTGTTGGACCTCAAAAAAAGATTTTCTTTGATTACCGAACATCATCAACCCTTTAAACCCACCCCAAATCGATATTTTTAAACCTTATGGCTTTTACTAAGTTTGATGAACTTAATCATATTTTTTAGCCTCATCAGCAATAAGATGTATTTTGTTGAACCTCAAAAAAAGATTTTTTCTGATTACCGAACATCATCAACCCTTTAAACTCACCCTTAATCGATATTTTCAACTCTTATGACTTTTACTGACTTTGATACACTTAATAATTTTTTTTCAGCCTAATCAGCAATAAGATGTTTTTTGTTGGACCTCAAAAAAAAATTTTCTTTGATTACCGAACATCATCAACCCTTCAAACACACCCCTAATCGATATTTTCAACTCTTATGACTTTTACTGAATTTGATGAACTTAATAATTTTTTTTTAACCTAATTAGCAATAAGATGTTTTTTGATGGACCTTAAAAAAAATTTTCTTTGATTAACGAACATCATCAACCCTTCAAACTCACCCCTAATCGATATTTTCAACTCTTATGACTTTTACTGACTTTCAAGAACTTAATAAGTTTTTTTGAGCCTAATCAGCAATAAGATGTTTTTTTTTGAACCTCAAAAAAAGATTTTCTTTGCTTACCGAACATCATTAAACCTTTAAACCCAGCCCTAATCGATATTTTCAAACCTTATGGATTTTACTCACTTTGATGAACTTAATAATTTTTTTTAACCCTAATCAGCAATAAGATGTTTTTTCTTGAACCTCAAAAAAAGATTTTCTTTGCTTACCGAACATCATCAACCCTTTAAACCCCCCCCCTAATCAATATTTTCAAAACTTTTGGCTTTTACTGACTTTGATGAACTTAATAACTGTTTTTGAGCTAAATTAGCATTAATATGTTTTTTGTTGGATCTCAAACAAAGATTTTCTTTGATTACCGAACATCATCAACCCTTTAAACCCACCCCTAATCGATATTTTCAAACCATATGGCTTTTAGTGACTTTGATGAACTTAATAATTTTTTTTGAGCCTAATCAGCATTTAGATGTTTTTGGTTGAACTTGAAAAAAAAGATTTTCTTTGATTACCGAACATCATCAACCCTTTAAAGTCACCTCTAATCGATATTTTCAACTCTTATAGCTTTTACTGACTTTGATGTTCGGTAATCAAAGAAAATCTTTTGTTGAGGTCCAACAAAAAACATCTTATTGCTAATTAGGCTCAAAAAAAATTATTAAGTTCATCAAAGTCAGTAAAAGTCATAAGAGTTGAAAATATCGATTAGGGGTGAGTTTGAAGGGTTGATGATGTTCGGTAATCATAGAAATTCTTTTTTTCAGGTCCAAAAAAAAACATCTTATTATCTGATTAGGCTCAAAAAAAATTATTAGGTTCATCAAAGTCAGTAAAAGTCATAAGAGTTGAAAATATCGATTAAGGGTGAGTTTGAAGGGTTAATGATGTTCGGTAATCAAAGAAAATCTTTTTGTGAGGTCCAACAAAATACATCTTATTGCTAATTACGCTCAAAAAAAATTATAAGGTTCATAAAAGTTAGTAAAAGCCATAAGAGTTGAAAATATCGATTAGGGGTGAGTTTGAAGGGTTGATGATGTTCGGTAATCAAAGAAAATCTTTTGTTGAGGTCCAACAAAAAACATCTTATTGCTAATTAGGCTCAAAAAAAATTATTAAGTTTATCAAAATCAGTAAAAGTCATAAGAGTTGTAAATATCGATTAGGGGTGAGTTTGATGGGTTGATGATGTTCGGTAATCAAAGAAAATCTTTTTTTAAGGTCCAACAAAAAACATCTTATTGCTAATTAGGCTCAAAAAAAATTATTAAGTTCATCAAAGTCAGTAAAAGTCATAAGAGTTGAAAATATCGATTAGGGGTGAGTTTGAAGGGTTGATGATGTTCGGTAATCAAAGAAAATCTTTTTTTGAGGTCTAACAAAAAACATCTTATTACTAATTAGCTCAAAAAAAATTATTAAGTTCATCAAAGTCAGTAAAATTCATAAGAGTTGAAAATATCGATTAGGGGTGAGTTTGAAGGGTTGCTGATGTTCGGTAATCAGAGAAAATCTTTTTTTAAGGTCCAACAAAAAACATCTTATTGCTAATTAGGCTCAAAAAAAATTATTAAGTTTATCAAAGTCAGTAAAATTCATAAGAGTTGAAAATATCGATTAGGGGTGAGTTTGAAGGGTTGATGATGTTCGGTAATCAAAGAAAATCTTTTTTTGAGGTCCAACAAAAAACATTTTATTGATGACTAGGCTCAAAAAAAATTATTAAGTTCATCAAAGTCAGTAAAAGTCATAAGAGTTGAAAATATCGATTTGGGGTGAGTTTGAAGGGTTGATGATGTTCGGTAATCAAAGAAAATCTTTTGTTGAGGTCAAACAAAAAACATCTTATTGCTAATTAGGCTCAAAAAAAATTATTAAGTTCATCAAAGTCAGTAAAAGTCATAAGAGTTGAAAATATCGATTAGGGGTGAGTTTAAAGGGTTGATAATGTTCGGTAATCAAAGAAAATCTTTTTTTGAGGTCTAACAAAAAACATCTTATTACTAATTAGGCTCAAAAAAAATTATTAAGTTCATCAAAGTCAGTAAAAGTCATAAGAGTTGAAAATATCGATTAGGGGTGAGTTTGAAGGGTTGCTGATGTTCGGTAATCAAAGAAAATCTTTTTTTGAGGTCTGACAAAAAACATCTTATTACTAATTAGGCTCAAAAAAAATTATTAAGTTCATCAAAGTCAGTAAAAGTCATAAGAGTTGAAAATATCGATAAGGGGTGAGTTTGAAGGGTTGATGATGTTCGGTAATCAAAGAAAATCTTTTTTTGAGGTCTGACAAAAAACATCTTATTACTAATTAGGCTCAAAAAAAATTATTAAGTTCATCAAAGTCAGTAAAAGTCATAAGAGTTGAAAATATCGATTAGGGGTAAGTTTGAAGGTTTGATGATGTTCGTTGATTGACGTAAATTATTTTTTCAGGTTTAATAAAAAACATCTTACTGTCGATCAGGATCGAAAAAAATTAATTAGTCCATGAAAGTCAGTAAAAGCCATGAGATTTGAAAATATCGATTAGGGGTGAGTTTGAAGGGTTGATGATGTTCGGTAATCAAAGAAAATCTTTTGTTGAGGTTCAAGAAAAAACATCTTATTGCTGATCAGGCTAAAAAAAAATTATTACGTTCATCAAAGTCAGTAAAAGTCATAAGAGTTGAAAATATCGATTAGGGGTGAGTTTAAAGGGTTGATGATGTTCGGTAATCAAAGAAAATCTTTTTTTGAGGTCCAACAAAAAACATCTTATTGCTAATTAGGCTCAAAAAAAATTATTAAGTTTATCAAAATCAGTAAAAGTCATAAGAGTTGTAAATATCGATTAGGGGTGAGTTTGATGGGTTGATGATGTTCGGTAATCAAAGAAAATCTTTTTTTGAGGTCTAACAAAAAACATCTTATTTCTAATTAGGCTCAAAAAAAATGATTAAGTTCATCAAAGTCAGTAAAAGTCATAAGAGTTGAAAATATCGATTAGGGGTGAGTTTGAAGGGTTGCTGATGTTCGGTAATCAGAGAAAATCTTTTTTTAAGGTCCAACAAAAAACATCTTATTGCTTATTAGGCTCAAAAAAAATTATTAAGTTCATCAAAGTCAGTAAAAGTCATAAGAGTTGAAAATATCGATTAGGGGTAAGTTTGAAGGGTTGATGATGTTCGGTGATTGACGTAAATTATTTTTTCAGGTTTAATAAAAAACATCTTACTGTCGATCAGGATCGAAAAAAATTAATTAGTCCATGAAAGTCAGTAAAAGCCATGAGATTTGAAAATATCGATTAGGGGTGAGTTTGAAGGGTTGATGATGTTCGGTAATCAAAGAAAATCTTTTGTTGAGGTTTAAGAAAAAACATCTTATTGCTGATTAGGCTAAAAAAAAATTATTAAGTTCATCAAAGTCAGTAAAAGTCATAAGAGTTGAAAATATCGATTAGGGGTGAGTTTGAAGGGTTGCTGATGTTCGGTAATCACAGAAAATCTTTTTTTGAGGTTCAAGAAAAAACATCTTATGGCTGATTAGGCTCAAAAAAAATTATTAAGTTCATCAAAGTCAGTAAAAGTCATAAGAGTTGAAAATATCGATTAGGGGTGAGTTTGAAGGGTTGATGATGTTTGGTAATCAAAGAAAATCTTTTTTTGAGGTCCAACAAAAAACATCCTATTGCTAATTAGGCTCAAAAAAAATTATTAAGTTCATCAAAGTCAGTAAAAGTCATAAGAGTTGAAAATATCGATTAGGGGTGAGTTTGAAGGGTTGATGATGTTCGGTAATCAAAGAAAATCTTTTTTTGAGGTCTAACAAAAAACATCTTATTACTAATTAGGCTCAAAAAAAATTATTAAGTTCATCAAAGTCAGTAAAAGTCATAAGAGTTGAAAATATCGATTAGGGGTGAGTTTGAAGGGTTGCTGATGTTCGGTAATCAAAGAAAATCTTTTTTTGAGGTCTGACAAAAAACATCTTATTACTAATTAGGCTCAAAAAAAATTATTAAGTTCATCAAAGTCAGTAAAAGTCATAAGAGTTGAAAATATCGATAAGGGGTGAGTTTGAAGGGTTGATGATGTTCGGTAATCAAAGAAAATCTTTTTTTGAGGTCTGACAAAAAACATCTTATTACTAATTAGGCTCAAAAAAAATTATTAAGTTCATCAAAGTCAGTAAAAGTCATAAGAGTTGAAAATATCGATTAGGGGTAAGTTTGAAGGGTTGATGATGTTCGTTGATTGACGTAAATTATTTTTTCAGGTTTAATAAAAAACATCTTACTGTCGATCAGGATCGAAAAAAATTAATTAGTCCATGAAAGTCAGTAAAAGCCATGAGATTTGAAAATATCGATTAGGGGTGAGTTTGAAGGGTTGATGATGTTCGGTAATCAAAGAAAATCTTTTGTTGAGGTTCAAGAAAAAACATCTTATTGCTGATCAGGCTAAAAAAAAATTATTACGTTCATCAAAGTCAGTAAAAGTCATAAGAGTTGAAAATATCGATTAGGGGTGAGTTTGAAGGGTTGATGATGTTCGGTAATCAAAGAAAATCTTTTTTTGAGGTCCAACAAAAAACATCTTATTGCTAATTAGGCTCAAAAAAAATTATTAAGTTTATCAAAATCAGTAAAAGTCATAAGAGTTGTAAATATCGATTAGGGGTGAGTTTGATGGGTTGATGATGTTCGGTAATCAAAGAAAATCTTTTTTTGAGGTCTAACAAAAAACATCTTATTACTAATTAGGCTCAAAAAAAATGATTAAGTTCATCAAAGTCAGTAAAAGTCATAAGAGTTGAAAATATCGATTAGGGGTGAGTTTGAAGGGTTGCTGATGTTCGGTAATCAGAGAAAATCTTTTTTTAAGGTCCAACAAAAAACATCTTATTGCTTATTAGGCTCAAAAAAAATTATTAAGTTCATCAAAGTCAGTAAAAGTCATAAGAGTTGAAAATATCGATTAGGGGTAAGTTTGAAGGGTTGATGATGTTCGGTGATTGACGTAAATTATTTTTTCAGGTTTAATAAAAAACATCTTACTGTCGATCAGGATCGAAAAAAATTAATTAGTCCATGAAAGTCAGTAAAAGCCATGAGATTTGAAAATATCGATTAGGGGTGAGTTTGAAGGGTTGATGATGTTCGGTAATCAAAGAAAATCTTTTGTTGAGGTTTAAGAAAAAACATCTTATTGCTGATTAGGCTAAAAAAAAATTATTAAGTTCATCAAAGTCAGTAAAAGTCATAAGAGTTGAAAATATCGATTAGGGGTGAGTTTGAAGGGTTGCTGATGTTCGGTAATCACAGAAAATCTTTTTTTGAGGTTCAAGAAAAAACATCTTATGGCTGATTAGGCTCAAAAAAAATTATTAAGTTCATCAAAGTCAGTAAAAGTCATAAGAGTTGAAAATATCGATTAGGGGTGAGTTTGAAGGGTTGATGATGTTTGGTAATCAAAGAAAATCTTTTTTTGAGGTCCAACAAAAAACATCCTATTGCTAATTAGGCTCAAAAAAAATTATTAAGTTCATCAAAGTCAGTAAAAGTCATAAGAGTTGAAAATATCGATTAGGGGTGAGTTTGAAGGGTTGATGATGTTCGGTAATCAAAGAAAATCTTTTTTTGAGGTCTAACAAAAAACATCTTATTACTAATTAGGCTCAAAAAAAATTATTAAGTTCATCAAAGTCAGTAAAAGTCATAAGAGTTGAAAATATCGATTAGGGGTGAGTTTGAAGGGTTGCTGATGTTCGGTAATCAAAGAAAATCTTTTTTTGAGGTCTGACAAAAAACATCTTATTACTAATTAGGCTCAAAAAAAATTATTAAGTTCATCAAAGTCAGTAAAAGTCATAAGAGTTGAAAATATCGATAAGGGGTGAGTTTGAAGGGTTGATGATGTTCGGTAATCAAAGAAAATCTTTTTTTGAGGTCTGACAAAAAACATCTTATTACTAATTAGGCTCAAAAAAAATTATTAAGTTCATCAAAGTCAGTAAAAGTCATAAGAGTTGAAAATATCGATTAGGGGTAAGTTTGAAGGGTTGATGATGTTCGTTGATTGACGTAAATTATTTTTTCAGGTTTAATAAAAAACATCTTACTGTCGATCAGGATCGAAAAAAATTAATTAGTCCATGAAAGTCAGTAAAAGCCATGAGATTTGAAAATATCGATTAGGGGTGAGTTTGAAGGGTTGATGATGTTCGGTAATCAAAGAAAATCTTTTGTTGAGGTTCAAGAAAAAACATCTTATTGCTGATCAGGCTAAAAAAAAATTATTACGTTCATCAAAGTCAGTAAAAGTCATAAGAGTTGAAAATATCGATTAGGGGTGAGTTTGAAGGGTTGATGATGTTCGGTAATCAAAGAAAATCTTTTTTTGAGGTCCAACAAAAAACATCTTATTGCTAATTAGGCTCAAAAAAAATTATTAAGTTTATCAAAATCAGTAAAAGTCATAAGAGTTGTAAATATCGATTAGGGGTGAGTTTGATGGGTTGATGATGTTCGGTAATCAAAGAAAATCTTTTTTTGAGGTCTAACAAAAAACATCTTATTACTAATTAGGCTCAAAAAAAATGATTAAGTTCATCAAAGTCAGTAAAAGTCATAAGAGTTGAAAATATCGATTAGGGGTGAGTTTGAAGGGTTGCTGATGTTCGGTAATCAGAGAAAATCTTTTTTTAAGGTCCAACAAAAAACATCTTATTGCTTATTAGGCTCAAAAAAAATTATTAAGTTCATCAAAGTCAGTAAAAGTCATAAGAGTTGAAAATATCGATTAGGGGTAAGTTTGAAGGGTTGATGATGTTCGGTGATTGACGTAAATTATTTTTTCAGGTTTAATAAAAAACATCTTACTGTCGATCAGGATCGAAAAAAATTAATTAGTCCATGAAAGTCAGTAAAAGCCATGAGATTTGAAAATATTGATTAGGGGTGAGTTTGAAGGGTTGATGATGTTCGGTAATCAAAGAAAATCTTTTGTTGAGGTTTAAGAAAAAACATCTTATTGCTGATTAGGCTAAAAAAAAATTATTAAGTTCATCAAAGTCAGTAAAAGTCATAAGAGTTGAAAATATCGATTAGGGGTGAGTTTGAAGGGTTGCTGATGTTCGGTAATCACAGAAAATCTTTTTTTGAGGTTCAAGAAAAAACATCTTATGGCTGATTAGGCTCAAAAAAAATTATTAAGTTCATCAAAGTCAGTAAAAGTCATAAGAGTTGAAAATATCGATTAGGGGTGAGTTTGAAGGGTTGATGATGTTTGGTAATCAAAGAAAATCTTTTTTTGAGGTCCAACAAAAAACATCCTATTGCTAATTAGGCTCAAAAAAAATTATTAAGTTTATCAAAGTCAGTAAAATTCATAAGAGTTGAAAATATCGATTAGGGGTGAGTTTGAAGGGTTGATGATGTTCGGTAATCAAAGAAAATCTTTTTTTGAGGTCCAACAAAAAACATTTTATTGCTGACTAGGCTCAAAAAAAATTATTAAGTTCATTAAAGTCAGTAAAATTCATAAGAGTTGAAAATATCGATTTGGGGTGAGTTTGAAGGGTTGATGATGTTCGGTAATCAAAGAAAATCTTTTGTTGAGGTCATACAAAAAACATCTTATTGCTAATTAGGCTCAAAAAAAATTATTAAGTTTATCAAAATCAGTAAAAGTCATAAGAGTTGAAAATATCGATTAGGGGTGAGTTTAAAGGGTTGATAATGTTCGGTAATCAAAGAAAATCTTTTTTTGAGGTGCAACAAAAAACATCTTATTGCTAATTAGGCTCAAAAAAAATTATTAAGTTCATCAAAGTCAGTAAAAGTCATAAAAGTTGAAAATATCGATTAGGGGTGAGTTTGAAGGGTTGATGATGTTCGGTAATCTAAGAAAATCTTTTTTTGAGGTCCAACAAAAAACATCTTATTGCTAATTAGGCTCAAAAAAATTATTACGTTCATCAAAGTCAGTAAAAGTCATAAGAGTTGAAAATATCGATTAGGGGTGAGTTTGAAGGGTTGATGATGTTCGGTAATCAAAGAAAATCTTTTTTTGAGGTTCAAGAAAAAACATCTTATGGCTGATTAGGCTCAAAAAAAATTATTAAGTTCATCAAAGTCAGTAAAAGTCATAAGAGTTGAAAATATCGATTAGGGGTGAGTTTGAAGGGTTGATGATGTTCGGTAATCAAAGAAAATCTTTTTTTGAGGTCTAACAAAAAACATCTTATTACTAATTAGGCTCAAAAAAAATTATTAAGTTCATCAAAGTCAGTAAAAGTCATAAGAGTTGAAAATATCGATTAGGGGTGAGTTTGAAGGGTTGCTGATGTTCGGTAATCAGAGAAAATCTTTTTTTAAGGTCCAACAAAAAACATCTTATTGCTTATTAGGCTCAAAAAAAATTATTAAGTTCATCAAAGTCAGTAAAAGTCATAAGAGTTGAAAATATCGATTAGGGGTAATTTTTAAGGGTTGATGATGTTCGGTGATTAACCTAAATTATTTTTTCAGGTTTAATAAAAAACATCTTACTGTCGATCAGGATCGAAAAAAATTAATTAGTCCATGAAAGTCAGTAAAAGCCATGAGATTTGAAAATATCGATTAGGGGTGAGTTTGAAGGGTTGATGATGTTCGGTAATCAAAGAAAATCTTTTGTTGAGGTTTAAGAAAAAACATCTTATTGCTGATTAGGCTAAAAAAAAATTATTAAGTTCATCAAAGTCAGTAAAAGTCATAAGAGTTGAAAATATCGATTAGGGGTGAGTTTGAAGGGTTGCTGATGTTCGGTAATCAGAGAAAATCTTTTTTTGAGGTTCAAGAAAAAACATCTTATGGCTGATTAGGCTCAAAAAAAATTATTAAGTTCATCAAAGTCAGTAAAAGTCATAAGAGTTGAAAATATCGATTAGGGGTGAGTTTGAAGGGTTGATGATGTTTGGTAATCAAAGAAAATCTTTTTTTGAGGTCCAACAAAAAACATCCTATTGCTAATTAGGCTCAAAAAAAATTATTAAGTTTATCAAAGTCAGTAAAATTCATAAGAGTTGAAAATATCGATTAGGGGTGAGTTTGAAGGGTTGATGATGTTCGGTAATCAAAGAAAATCTTTTTTTGAGGTCCAACAAAAAACATTTTATTGCTGACTAGGCTCAAAAAAAATTATTAAGTTTATTAAAGTCAGTAAAAGTCATAAGAGTTGAAAATATCGATTTGGGGTGAGTTTGAAGGGTTGATGATGTTCGGTAATCAAAGAAAATCTTTTGTTGAGGTAAAACAAAAAACATCTTATTGCTAATTAGGCTCAAAAAAAATTATTAAGTTTATCAAAATCAGTAAAAGTCATAAGAGTTGAAAATATCGATTAGGGGTGAGTTTAAAGGGTTGATAATGTTCGGTAATTAAAGAAAATCTTTTTTTGAGGTGCAACAAAAAACATCTTATTGCTAATTAGGCTCAAAAAAAATTATTAAGTTCATCAAAGTCAGTAAAAGTCATAAAAGTTGAAAATATCGATTAGGGGTGAGTTTGAAGGGTTGATGATGTTCGGTAATCTAAGAAAATCTTTTTTTGAGGTCCAACAAAAAACATCTTATTGCTAATTAGGCTCAAAAAAATTATTAAGTTCATCAAAGTCAGTAAAAGTCATAAGAGTTGAAAATATCGATTAGGGGTGAGTTTGAAGGGTTGATGATGTTCGGTAATCAAAGAAAATCTTTTTTTGAGGTTCAAGAAAAAACATCTTATTGCTGATTAGGCTCAAAAAAAATTATTAAGTTCATCAAAGTCAGTAAAAACCATTAGGGTTGAAAATATCGATTAGTGGTGGTTTTGAAGGGTGGATGATGTTCGGGTAATTTTTTTTTTTTCTGTGGATGTCTAGAAAGTGTTTTTTTTTATTTTTGTGACTTATTTATGTTCAACATAAAAGAAATTTTAAAAACTAACATTTATGACATGCGTTAATTGGTCTTGTATTAGAACTTGAATTTTTCTATTTTTTTTTATCTTAATTGTAATTTATCTGAAAAAGTTTTGATTTTTAAGTATTTTGCTATATAAGTTTTTTGTTTGGGAGTCTTTGAACTACAAAATACTGAAGTACTGGCTAATTTAACCGGGCCTAAAATTCAATGCTTTGTGTGCGGGGTCCTTTCAAAAATTTCAATAATTTATCAGAAATTTTAATTATTTTCATCATATTTCAATTAGTTTTTAAAATTTTAAATTTATTTTTATCATAATTTCGATTTTTTTTTCAATTTTAAATTACTTTTATCATTTTACAATTATTTCCCTAAATTCTTAATTATTATTCTCATTTTGTAAAATTATTTTTTAAGATTTTTAAGAATTTTTCTCAAAACTCAATTATTTTCTTTAATTTTTAATTATTTTCATTTTTTTAGGGTTCCGTACACCTTCGGTGTTCGGCGGAACCCTTATAACGAGACTCGTGCGTCCGTAGCCAAAAACCTTTCCCCCCCCCCTTAACTTCTAAACTATTTGACCTAGAGGGCTGAAATTTGGTACACTTATGTATTTTCACGTGTAGATTGCACGAAAAATATAGAGAACATGATTCAAGGTGATGTTCATAGCGTTGTCAAGGAAATACCAACTTTTTTTTAGCAAAAATGCATTAAAATGGACCATTCCCCCCCCCTTAACTTCTAAACTATTTGACCTAGAGGTCTGAAATTTGGTACACATATGTATTTTCACGTGTAGATTACACGAAAAATATAGAGAACATGATCTGGATTGATGGCCATAGCGTTGTCAAGGAGAAACTGCAAATTTTTGAAAAAAAAGTTTTTTTTCTCTAACTTTGCCATTATTTGAGCTAGAGGGCTAAAATTTGGTACTCTCGTGTATTTTTGCATGCAGATTATGGAAAAATTATGTTTGGAAATAAAATTGGATATTATGAGGTCACAAAAAAAAAAATTCAAAAAATGACCAAAAAGAGGTTTAGACCCCTATGCTAGAGCTCACCCTAATTGTCCTACAGTACCCCTCAAACCAATAAAATTTTTATTTGTATACTCAGAATATAAAAAAAAACGATATAAAACGCAATTGAAAATTGTTATCACTTTTTTTTCACAATAATTGAAAAATTATGAAAAAAAAAAAAAAATTTAATCTTATACAAGGCTTGATCAAGGCTGCAACAGGACCTATAATCAAGACTGTTATAAGCCCTGAAACCCTATAAAAATTTCAGGGCCTCCCCTTAAAAAAAAAATTCTTGATTTTTATGTTATTTATATATATGAAATACAAACCTGTACCCTTAAGCAAAAGTTTCATGTACTTGAAGTTAGAAGTATTTTCATAATTTGTACGTTCTAATTAATTTTCATAATCTGTACATAAAAATATACAAATGTATCAAATTTTAGCCCTCTAGCTCAAATAGTTTCAAAGTTATGAGGAAAAAACTTTTTTTTTCGAAAATTTGCAGTTTTTCTTTTTTTGACAACGTTTTGACTGTCAATCCAGATAATGTTCCTTATAATCTTCCTGCAATCTACACGTAAAAATACATATGTGTACCAAATTAGAGCTCTCTGTTTGGTAATAAGGTATATCTTTGTTTCGTAAATGTACGGAACCCTAGATTTTGGTACGGGTGTAACTCGTTCTTGCCCGATTTTCATAATTTCCAAACATTTTTACTGATTATATCTTAAGTTTAAATTATTTTCTTCAATTTTTAATTATTCTAATTTTTTTCAATTAATTTCTCAAATTTTCAATTAATTTTCTCAAATTTCAATTTTTAAAAATTGTATTTATTTATTTATTTACAATGATTTTATAATGTATCCCGCAGTCCAAAATAGACTATTATGGGGACCATACAAACGTTGAAACAAGCAAACGGATATTTTAAAAATTTTTAAAAAATTCTGCAATTCCTAAATAATTAATAATTATTTCATTTATTTTTTTCAACTTATCATTGTTTTCCTTCATATTTCAAATATTTTCTTCAAGTTTTAAATTTTAAAATCATTTTTTAATTATTTTCTAAAATTCTAAAATATTTTTCATAAATTTCCCTTTTTTCTCTTCAATTGTTAAGCATTTTCAATTATTTCATTCGATTTTTAGTTATTTAATTCCATTTTCAATGTTTTAAATCAATTTTCAATTACTTACATTCTGCCCAAATAGCACGATATCTTCCAGGAGGGTTATCTATTGTCTATTGTGAGGGTTGATTTATGACAGTTGGCCTGGAAGTCCCAAACCGTTTTATGGCCTTTACCCTCATAAAATGGAAGGATAACCTTTCTTTTTTACAATTTTAAATAATTTAAATTATTTATTCCAATATTATATTTGTTGTTTAAGAATTTAGCCACTTATATAAATATATGTTATTACTATGAACATAATACATACTTCTATTCAAAAATCCAAAAATGACATCAGTTTTTTAATATCTGCTACCGTTTATGAGATACGATATTATTCATTTAAATTTAGGATTTTTGGGGAAATTTTTATATGTACGTAATTGTTAGAACTTACAGATTCTAAATTTAAAAGAAACAATTTTCTATCATTAAAATTTAAACAATTTTATTTGTTAAGAAACAAATTTTTCACAGGTCAATTTTTAATATATTCAAGGCCTCGTAGAAGGGTCCAGAGAGATCATAAAACTTGAAGACTCCTGAATTTAATTAAAAATCGGGAACAAAAATTTCTCTAATTTCGCATTAATAAAGTTAAAAATTAAATATTAAAATTCTACGTGTTCTAACGATAAAGAATATCTAAAAATTTCCTCAAAAAAGTTATTTTTCATAATAATAAAAATAGCTTTGAAAATTTACTTTCCTTCAATTTTAATAGTTTTTAGAATTTTTTTTTATATTCCTAATCGTGAAAATAAGTAGATTTCATATTTTTATTTTTGAAATTTTAATTTTTGATATTGCAAAAGTTTTTAATCATAAAAATTTTGGGTTACGGGAACCATAAAAGGAAAAAAAATTACCATCAGGAATCGGTGTTCGACCTGAATTTCCAGGTCAAATTGCTTGTAAATTTTTTTCGTTAAAGAGTCGAAGTTTACTCCCCTACAAAACTACTTGGCATTTAAAACTATTGTACTATTGTTACCCCAACTCCAAAAAAAATTCTATCTGAAGATATGCAGGTCAGACCACTGAAAAATCACTGGGCCAGTGGTTTTTTCAGTGGATTTTGAGTGGTTTACTTTCGACAGGGTAATAGTATACACGCATAGAAGAAGTTTACTGTGGCAGTAAAGTATTCGCTACCACGTCAAAATAAGTTTGCAAATATAGGGACAGCGAACAAATTTGCTGTGAGAGTAAAAAAGTTTGCTGTGAGAGTAAATTTAAAATTTTTTTTCTAATATTGCTTATCAAAGCAAACTTTGTTCATTGTCACATAGGCCTGTGCGGTAAACCGGTATACCGGTATTTTTTGGCATTTCTGGAAACCGGTTTCCGGTCATGAGTTCCTGGTTTCCGTTTTTTTTTTAAAAACCGGTTTTATTTTTTAAACTTGTTTTTTTTTAAACAGGTTTTTTAGTAAATACCGGTTTTCTTTTTTATACCGGTTTTTTGGTGAATACCGGTTTTCTTATTTTAATTAAATAGATAACATATCTAAATTCAATTATTAAATTAGTATTATTTTACAAATTTACAAACTAATAATTTTAAAACTGAGCAAATAAACAAATTTGATAAAAATTAATTTCAAACTTAGAAAAAACAAGATTAATTAATTTTTTTTGACAATAAAATTATTTTTCAACTAAATAACTCTCCCTAATTTAATAAATAATATAATTCGGTTTCTTTACATTTATAAATTATTATTTTAAGAAAGAATCAAAAACAATGTTTTTAATAATTTAAACTTTTACTACTAAAATTACTTGTAATATAAATAAGTTCTAATTAGATAAATAACCTATCTTAATTAAATCATTGAACTATTAGTGGTATACAACTTTAAAAACTAATCATTTTCAAAATTGAGCAAATAGAAAATTTTGATTTCAATTCGATTTAAAAATGAGAAAGAGCAACAGTCATTAATTATTTTACACTGAAATTATGTTTCACCTAAAAGCTCTATACAATTGAAATAAATAAATTACTAGAGTTTTTAAAATTGATAAATTAATAACTTTAAAAATAAATGAAAAACTAAAATTTAATTTTTCTTAAATTTTCACCACAATGATTACTTATAATATCAATTTATCCTTATTAAATAAATAACATATCTTAATTCAATAATTAAATTATTAGTGTTTTAAAAATTTACAAACTAAAAATTGTTAAAATAGAGCAAAATAAATATTTTGATTTTCATTCATTTTCAAATTGAAAAAAGCAACAGTTCTTAATTTTTTTTATAATAAAATTATGTTTCATCTAAATAACTCTATCCAAATTTAAAAAATAAATTATTAGATATTTTTAAAATATATAAATTAGTAAATTTAAAAAAAAAATGCAGAACAAAATTTTCACAGCTATGTTTACTTATAATATAAATCTGTACTAATTAAACAGATACACTTCATAAGCACAACACAAATCACATCGGCGAAATAAAGAAATAAAATTAAAATACTTTTTACCTAATTAATTAAAACATAAGTTTTTTATAACTTTTCAAATTATTACAATATTATATAAAAAAACATATCTTTTTATTAATTAGGTAAAAAAAATTCTGTTTATTTCTTTATTTCGCCAGTGTGATTTGTGTTGTGCTAATGAAGTGTATCTGTTTAGTAAATTTTACCCTAATGAAGTTGGCAAATCTGAGCCAACGAAACGTACCTACATTATATAAAAAATGAAATTTTTTGAATTTTTATTTTTTTAATTACCTTACGTAGATCACATATGTCTCCGTTTGTTCATAAAATTTTGGAAGAAAAAAGAATTTCTAATTAAATTATTAGTGTTTTATAAATTTATGTACTACCTACTAATATTTAAAATAGAACAAATAATATATTTTCATTTCAATTTCAAATTGAGAAAAAGTGAGCTTTATTCATTTTTTGACAATAAACTTATGTTTCAGCTAAAAAAATCTGTCCAAATTAAATAAATAAATTATCAGAGTTTTTTTAAATAATAAATAACAAATTAGCGTTGGTCAAAGAATTATCATATTTTTTAATTATTTAAATAAAAATAACTTCCTCATATAATTATTTAGAAAATGATCAAATATTACATTTAATAAAAAATTATTTAGGAATTTACTACTATCTCAATTTTTTTATTCTTTTCATCTTTTAATAATACCAGTAAAAAAATTGTTTTATACGCTCCTAATTATTCTTAGAGATGAATTAAAATTCGAGGAAGGGTTACGCGATTTGCCGCTAGAGAACTCTGTTCTCACGGCAGACAACCTCACTCGCAATCAAGTTCGCGAGTTGAGGCTATAACTGTCCTGCTCAATTCTAACTCGAGGCCGATCAGCCAGGAGAGCTCACTCGACTGCCATAGGTAGGAGTCAGCGCCCAGCGTCGGTGAGAAGCCAGGGGCAAGGGACCAGATTCCAGCCCCCAAATCGAAGAGTCGTCGCTCAGACCTTTTCCGTTGATCCAGCATCTTTGCCGAATTATCATCGTGGTGAGTAAACCCAGTCTCATTAAGTATGCCGTGAGGCTTTAGTGAACTGGTCGATATTAATTACCTCCCAGGGTACGCCGCAAGGCTTCTGGGACCTCTCAATTGTTGTTGGTGTATCATTTTTCTGGTATACGCCGAAAGGCTACCAGAACATTTTCTCGATTCCATTTCCGGTGTACGCCGAAAGGCTACCGAAACTTTTTTGTGATTTCACTTCCGGTGTACGCCGAAAGGCTGCCGGAACGTTTCCTTAATTTGATTTCCGGTCCACGCTAGGAGACTACCGGAACGTGCATTTTCCAATCTTTCCGAATAAGGAGTTGATCCTGGGTCGAATATGGTGATTACCAGATGATATGTATACGCCTACTTATGATGAGTGCGCTTCTACCAGAAACTACTAATAGAAAAGAGACTTTAAATTAATATGGATTCAATATAGTGATATAAGTTTATTTTTGTACTTACCTGTTGAGTGAATTTCCATCGACGAACCGTCACCTAAAAGAAAAAGACTGTTAATTTATTTTGATTATTATAAAAAATAATAAAGTTTAGTTAATATTTACGAACGTGTTTCCATCGACGAACCGCCACCTAAAAGAAAAAGACAGTTAATTTATTTTGATTATTATAAAAAATAATAAAGTTTAGTTAATACTTACGAATGTATTTCCACCGACGAACCGCCACCTAAAAGAAAAAGAATGTTGAATTATTTTGATTATCATTAAGATAATAGAATTTAGTTAATACTTACGATTGAGTTGTATGAACGGCAGAAAATTAATAAAATTAAATGTCAATTAATTTAAACTGAATATACGCTCACTTACCTCCCCTCAGGCTCTTTCTTAGGTCGTATTAATATAAAAAGTTAGACCGCTAGATAAACGAACCGTTACATTGGCGCCCAACGTGGGGCCCGAGGGAAATCAATTAACAATTAACATTAAGATTATTGGGCAGTCTGAAGGAGCCACGTGTCGACCATATATCTCCCAGCGGCCGATAAGGTAGAGAGTCGTAGAGGGGATTCGGAGGGTCGAACGAGATCCAGCGGTCTATACACGGTACGCGGGAAGTAGTCCAGACATTGGAAAAAATGACAACAAAATCTGACAACGCCATCTTTTTTAGTGCTAAAAATTAAATAAGAAAATGCTTTTGACAAAATCAGAGAGGCAGGGAGTCGTGTTTTTCGTAGGATTTTGATAAAAATGACGTAAAAATTAGAAAAAGAAAAATTAATACTATATTCTTTTCAAGGTTTCATATTTAGTGAAACATAATTATGATCAAGATTAAGTTATTCTTATTCAAGACCGTAGCCAGAAGACCAATAACAGAGCGTCTTACGATATTATTAACCAATAAAATAACTTGATATAACCGTAAGACGCGGTCTAAATATATTATGTCCTAATATAAGACCTTGACTATCTCTTGCCAAACCCTTCACGAAAAAAATTTTCTGGCTACGTCCTTATTCTCATTCTAATTCTAGTCAAAGTATGAATTGGATCATGAAAGTTAAAAAATTACAGATACAATTTACTAAGAAGAGAATATAAGCAGAAGCAAACACTGCGTGTGAACGTGAAAATGCATATTTTAAATAATTAGTATTGGCAAAAATATGCTTGGTGATGTAATCTGAAAGAACAACATTAGTTTTTCACATTTGAATAATATTTACGAATAAAATGGCGTTTTGACAAAATAATGTTTTGACCCTTCACTTGTGCTCTTTGCTTTATTCGATCTAAATTAAGTTAGTTTTTTTTTAAATTAATTATACACTCCTTTTCCGGTCTTACGCCCATGCAAGTGTTTCTTTGTGAAGTTATTTCCTTTGATTTGTTTCATTGTTCATACTTTAAACAGAAGTATTAAGTGTTTTTGCGTCTACAGAACGGCTTGAACTTAGTCGTGTACTCGCATTTGCCTGGTCCACCCTTATTGGGTTTGCTTGCCAGTGGAGAGGGCAAACTGTAGAAAAACCTCTCCTGAGTACAACCGGTTTATTGACAATTGAGTTCTAATCATATGTACATATTTCAGTTACCGACAGTGCACATCATTATACCTCGACGTTAAACCTTCCACTGGAGTTATCTCACGAGCCGGAAAAATTCCAGGCTTCCCGGGGCTCGAACCAAGCAAACTTGACTTGGCGCGACTTCAGAGTCCAGGACCTTAACCGAGCAGGGACGGCGGAGCCGGGGGGGCACAGGGGGCAATGCCCCCCCTAGAAATATCACAGTTTTTACAATTTTTAAACATCTTTTGGAGTCGAATTACCTCTAGTATAAAAGTATAATTTTTCTGAACAGCATTTAATTTTAAGCGAAAGACCAGTTGCAGAGGTCTTTACACGTAAAAAAAGTAAATGCAAGTGGTCCTTCTTTTGTAGTGTTATTTAGCAAAATGATTAAAAAATTATTAATAATAAAAACCAGGTTTTTATATGCTTTATTTCACTCCCCCCCCCCCTCATCTTTAATTAAAAAAAATAATTTAAAGACTTTATTAGGTCTTGAGATATTGTTCTCTTTATATGATTTTACCTTATAATCTCATGAATAAAGAGACAAAAAATATTTCAATAAAAAACAAATGAATGTGATGCAAACTTCAACACTGTTTCTCTATGAATTAGAGGAATTTAATTTTCTAAAAATGCTGATATCTCAGGATGTAATCAAGTCTCCAAGATTTTTCTTTTTTAAAACTAAAGATGAAAGAATAAGGAATAATATTGTGTTTTAATAAATAAAGTAAAAAGGGTCAAAATTGATCAAAAAGGCAAATAAATTTTTATTTTCACTTTTTTCTGGTCCAAATTAAAAAATTTAATTTTTGGTCTACAATTAACATAAAATACACAGTATTCCCTGATAATTGGCGTTGGATTTATTAAAATCGGTTTAATAATAATGAAGTTATAGATAAATGAAAAATAAGTACCATCAAAGTTCAAACTGCTATAACTCTCACAATTTTCAATATTTTGAAAAATCCTTTGAGGTCGAATTACTTCTAGTATAGAACTATAATTTTGCTGGAAAGAACTAAAATTGAAGGACCACTTGAAGATTTACTTTTTTTTGACATGTAAAGACCCTTGAGTAAGACGAAATATTAAATAGTTCAGGGTATTCGACAAAAATGGAAATTTAGCGTTTTATTAATTATATTAAATAACAATTAATGCAACTAAAATATCGGATAAATAATGAAGATTTGGTGAAATGGATATTCTAAAATTAAAAAATTCGTCGTATTAAAAATTCTGCTCAATAACAATTCTGTTAAATAAAAATTTGGTTTAATTTCACCGCAAAAAAAAGCTACACTGAAAACTTTTATGTATTAAAATAATCTGCAGCGCGATTCTTTAAGCCAATTTCAAATTATTTAAATTCCATTTCGTATAAAAAAAAGAGCGTTGCAGATTAATTTAATCTGAAACAATTTTCTGTGTATCTAAATAGGAGCTAACTCATTTTTCTCAGTGTAAGACAGTGAAGAAACGCTAAGATATAGTAATTTACGAAAAAGTGGATAATTTTTTTAAAAAAAATACTATTAACCAGGATTATTTTGTGCATAAAACATGCTTCATTCAATTTCAAAAATTTTAAAAGTAAGCATTTTTAATAGTAATTCCAGAAAGCGTAGCAACCCTGATTATATATATATATATATTTGTGTATATATGTATGTCTGTGTAGGTATATATATATATATGCATTGCCCCCCCCCCCCTAGAAAAAATACCTTCCGCCGGCCCTGTAACCAAGTAAGCTAACTCCATGGTTAATTAATTTAGTTTCACTTGTTTGTGGCGTATTTTTCGTTTGTGCAAACGAACATTGGCATTAACTTATGTAAAGTTAATTAAATTAGCTGATTCATAAAATAACACCTCCTTGTTCTGACAGTGAAAACAGAAAGAAAATGTGTGTCGTGTGTAGTGAAAAAATAAAATTTGGGAATAAAAAAAAACTGACAGAGTTAGTGATAAACTTGGAGAACAAGTGAAAAGGTATTGTGACAAAGATTTTTCTGTTACAGACAAAAGATATCTCTGTAGTTATCCTTGTCGTGTCGGCTAACATTATAATGACACGACACGCATAAAGTACAAGGAAATCTATCGTCTTTATCAGAAAAATCTTTGTCACAATATGTTTTCACTAGTTTACAAAGTTTATCACTAACTCTGACAGGTTTTTTATTCACAAATTTTATTCTTTCACTACGCACGAGACACATTTTTTTCTGTTTTCACTGTCAGAATAAAAAGGTGTCCATTTCTGAATCATCTAATTTAATTGACTTTACATAAGTTAATGTCAATATTCGATTTGACAAACGAAAAATACGCCACGAAGGTGAAGCTAAATTAATTTAGATCGAATAAACCAAAGAGCACAAGTGAAGGGTCAAAACATTATTTTGTCTAAACGCAATTTTATTCGTGAATATTATTCAATTGTGAAAAACTAATGTTGTTCTCTCAGATAACATCACAAATTATATTTTTGCAAATACTTGTACTTTAAAATGTACATTTTCACGTTCACACTCAGTGTTTGCTTCTGCTCACATTCCCTTCGTAGTAAGTTAAATCTGTATTTTTTTTAACTTTTATGATCCAATTCATACTTTGCCTGGAAATTAGAATAAGAATAAGGACGTAGCCAGAAAAATTTTTTAGAAAAGGTTTTGGCAAAAAAAAGTCAAGGTTACCAGCTAAGCCAGTTTTTCACTTTTTTTTACTTAAACTTAAAAGTAGTTGGTGGGGAAGGGGGTCAGCGCCTATACCCCCCTCTGGGTTCGGCATTCAATAAAAATAATTAAATCTTGATCATGTTTCACTAAAGATGAAACCTTAAAAAAGATGTAGTGTTAATTTTTGTTTTTGTTATTTTTACGTCATTTTTAACAAAACCCTTAGAAAAACACGAATCTCTGCCTTTTTGATTTTGTCAGAAGCATTTTCTTATGTAATTTTTAGCACTAAAAAAGATAGCGTTGTCAGATTTTGTTGTCCTTTTTTCCAAAGTCTAGACTACTTTCCGCTCACCGTGTATAGTCGAAAAGCTTCCTGAAAAGGACACAGAGGGAGTCGAGCCGGGTGCTCATATTCTCACTCATTGTCAAGTTGACGCAGAGCGTCTATAACTGCCTGAGAACAGTTGAATTCGAGGCAGTTCTTGGAAAGCGACTCTATGACCCGATGGGTAGAGTCCAGTCTCGAGAGCTCTGCCTGGAGAGCCTATTCACTCGATTAGAGAAGCCAGCAAACTACCAAAGGGAGAGGGAGCATGGAGCCCCACTCTGCGGAGCTGTATAGAGGAGAGAGTGGAACGCACGAGTCGTCGTCTTCCTACCTGTGCTGACGTCATAAGCAGCGGTGAGTAAACCTGGTCTGGCTGAGAACGCCGAAAGGCTTCAGTTAACCAGTCGAATTTTACTACTTTCCCGGTGTACGCCGAAAGGCTACCGGAACATTTTGCGAATTTGATTGGCTACTTCCGGTGCACGCCGTAAGGCTACCGGAACCTAAGCATCCTGAAGATTTTCTCCCTGTATGTGCCATAAAGCAACAGGGACTCTGTTCTAGACTAGATATTCTCACCGCGATCCTCTCCAAGTCGATGCATCTTAGAATCATCCCCCTAGAAGTTTGATACTTACCAGTTTCTCGAGATGAGTGTGTTTCCACCGACGATCCACGCTGCACCGAATCTGTGAATAGAAAAAGGACTTCAGTTATTTTTACGAACATTGAATGAACGTTAATTTCATACTTACTTGTTTTCTTGGAGAGTGTGTTTCCACCGATGATCCACGCTACACCGAATCTGTGAATAGAAAAAGGACTTTAGTTATTTTTACGAACATTGAATGAATGTTAATTTCATACTTACTTGTTTTCTTGAAGAGTGTGTTTCCACCGACGATCCACTCTACACCGGATCTGTGAATAAGAAAAGAAATTTAGTTATTTTTACGAACATTGAATGAATGCTAATTTCATACTTGCTTGTTTTCTTGAAGAGTGTGTTTACACCGACGATCTACATCGTCGACAATTTTATAATAAACGCAATCACTTTATACTTGGTCTATTTGATTTTCCTTCGGCCACATTTATTCTAAAACTCATTAACGATAAGTAAACGAACCGTTACAGTATTTGTATTACTAAAATAATCAAAAATTAACAAAATTCAATAAAAATATTAACAACAAGATTTTGTTCTAGAGGTAAAACAAATTAACATTACGAACATATTAGAAAGATAGTAATTATAAAAAAAATATTGAAATCATTCATAAATTTGTAAAAAACTAATAATTTAATGATTGAATTAAGATATGTTATTTATTTAATTAGGACATATTTATATTATAAGTAATCATTGTGGTGAAAATTTAAGAAAAATTAAATTTTTGTTTTCCATTTATTTTTAAAATTATTAATTTATCAATTTTGAAAACACTAATAATGTATTCATTTTATTTGGATAGTATTAAAAGTTTAAAGAAAATAAAAACATTGTTATTCATTCTTTGTTAAAATTACTAATTTATAAATTTGAAGAAACTTTAATAATTTATTAATTTCATTCTGATAGAGTTCTTTAGGTAAAACATAATTTTAAATTTAAAAAAATTAAATAATGTTCCTTTTTCTCACTTTAAAATTGAATTGAAATCAAAATTTTCTGTTTGCTGTATTTTGATACGGTTCCGTAGTGGGAGAGGCCGAAACTGGGTTGGTATGGTAAGCGAGGGTTAGGCGGAGGGTTCGCAACTTTGTTTTTATTGGGTTTACAGAGCAAATTGTGGGATTTCTTAGTAAGGGTAAAGTGTCAGGAATGTCTGCCAGACAGAAATACCGACAAAACCCTTTAAGGGCCGGGCGTCGAGCACGGCCCCACGTTGGGCGCCAATTGATATGGTTTGACTTTGGGAAGGATGAGAAATTGATTCTATCCCACAAAAATAAATAAGAGGGGGAAGCGTCTCAGCAGTCAAGAGTGCGACTTGTAGATAGGGGGGCGTCTGAGGCAACCAGCAGACGGCTTGAGGTAACCAACAAGCAGAAGGAGATGTCTGAGGCAACCAGCAGACAGTTCGCGGTTCAAATCCATAAGGAGGGCGTCTGAGGCAACCAACAAGCAGAAGGGTATGTCTGAGGCAACCAGCAGACAGTTCGCGGTTCTAATCAATAAGGAGGGTGTCTGAGGCAACCAACAGACGGCTTGAGGCAACCAACAAGCAGAAGGGGATGTCTGAGGCAACCAACAGACAGTAAAAGAAGTTGCAGCGTTCGAGGCAACCAACGAATGGTGACTAGAGAGTAGGAGAATGAAAAATTACCATTAGCACTGAGAAAAAACTCAAGCGTTTGCAGTATGAGAGTAGTTCACACTCTCATAGCAAGGATGGTTCGCTTGCTTATTAAGTACAAATCCATACGTTTGAGGTAAGTTAGTTCATTATACGTAAAAGGCGTAAGAGACCTGCTCTTGTTGCCTAAATTTACACTCTGTTAGTAGCGACGTCTCGCGCAATTTGTACCTAGCATCACCTTACAGCGATTGCAAACAGTCCACGCTTTTCCGGTATATGGATCTTGCAATTGATTTCGAAAGTATTTTTATGTTGTCGTGTTGTGATATAAACATCAAAAAGTTTTTCTTCTTTCAGTTCAAGTACATTATTTCGGTAAGTATAAGGAATTTACGATAATTGCAACAATATATACTCGAACATACATATTATAGCAAATACAGTGTATTTTATCTAAATTATATAGACTTTAAATTAAAGCACATTTTTAGAAGTGCGTATAGAGCACGTTATGTTACATAGAGTAAATAATAATATCTATTATTATTTGCTTTATATTTCAGTTCTCCTCGAATAAATTTTCTCACATCTATGCACAAATATTTAACCATGTCGCATTTGTAATTGCACCAGTAATTATAGATGTAAATCTGAAATAATACATTTGTAGGTTATGTTTTATTAATCTTTACATAAGATGATAGATTTTATCGAATAAATGTAATTTTATTTATTTTAACGGTAATATTTATTTAAATCTAAAATAAACATTTGTAGGTTATGTGTCCCATCACTTAGTTGTAAAAAAAATGGATTTTATCGAATATTTTGACATTATATAAATTTATGTGTTGATGTTTTTTAATTTAATGTTTTATGTGAATTTAATATTCCGAGACAAAAAACTAAATTTAAATACATAAAATAAAAATTTTATTTTTGTTCTAGCATTCCTAAAGTTATTTACTTAATTTAATAGTAAACTTAAAAATGTTAATGTACTTTTTAATGCAAACAATAATAATTACAGTTAAGAATCGGAATGACAGTTATGACGATAATTTATATTGGATGGAAATAACTCTGTGTAGTTAAAAAAAAACTTAAATTATTATTAGCATGTGCAAGATGATTTTTATAAATAAATATATAATATATGGAATTTAATTATTGTAAAAATAAATTGTATTCTAAAATATTTTGAAGATTTTGTAAAAATAATTTTTTACGTTTACAAATGTACATACATTACTTTTTTATAGAGGATACATGTATAGAACACAACAATGAATTCTTTTAATGAAGTCGAGAGTAGTAGTCAGATGAGTGTCAAAAACCCTGAAGTATCGGCAGCTACGGTTTCTCAATGTTTACAGGGTTTGCAAAAATGCTTTTTCTTCTAGATCCAGTTAATGCATCTTTATATAATATTTATATAAATGTATCCCATGTTATTTTGTATATTGTAGTTTAAAGAAAAGTTTATGAACTGGATCTTAAAGTTTAAGCATAATGATGGAGTGAAAAATAATTGTTATATTATACAAACATAAAGTTTATATGGTTTCAATAATAATTTTTTTTTCTACAGATATGACAAATAATAAATCAAGGCTAGAATCACCACCAAGCTCTTCATCTCCTTTGATCAACTTTACGCAGCACCATTCAAATGTAATTGTGTTTGATTATGAACATAGTTTTTTATTTGATAAAAATAAATCAACTCATGCAAGTGAAAATCATGCTGAAGAATTAACCCATCCCCGTCTTAAGAACTATGTTTATCAGGTTTTGTCTGAAACCGGTGAAGGTAAATTTTTAATTCAAGCTTACGATTTTAAAAAACATAGTGAAAATCGACAGCAGTTATTGGACACAAAACAGACAACTTATTTTTCTGTTTATAAAGTTGCCATAATTCTAGTGTTCTATGAAATCAACCGCACACAATCATATTCGTGAGTATACATAAAAAGACGTAAATAATTTAATGTAAAACTATAGTTGTTTAATATATTATTTTGAAATAAATTTCCATTACTTTTTTCTCAGGATAACAGCAGATAGATTTGAGTTTTTGGCAGAAAGTGCAGCAGAACTATTTCCTCCATATTTACAAAAAACTTTTTACTGTCGTGCCAATAAGGACGTATCTGCTCATGGAGTTCTTTTAAATTTTTATTTAAAGCAACGAGAAAAATCTATTGTGATTAAAGTTATTAAAATATCCGGTAGTCGTAAAAGAAAAATTGAAGATAAAGGTACATTATTAATATTTTTTAAAATTCGTTATATTAAATTGAAAATGATTAAATGTATTATATTCATGCATTGACTCTTTTTTTAATTAATTTAAATTTTTCAGATGCACTACTTCTAGAAGCACTGAAGAATTTACGGCAGCCTGTATAGTATATTTCGTAATATGCGTGACAAGCAGTCGTTTCTGAAACGAGAGCAATGTTTTTGCAACGAGTGAAACGAGTTGCAAAAATTGCGCGAGTTTTAAAACGACTGCTTTGTTCACGCAGTTACGAACGATACTTTTCATAACAAAGTCATAAAAAGCGTGATTTGGTTCTCTGTATAGATAACCAGAAAGTTGCAGAATTAAGAATGATTCACTATGTCACGTCAGAGTGTACACAAATACAATCCAAATTGAATGTCTCACAATTTTTTACTTGTCAACACGCCACGCTAGTGATACGTTCAGGTTAGATTTTGAAGCTGTACTACTCACGCTAAAGACATCGACTCTGTTCTGTTGGTCAAACAGTGCGTGCAAGAAAAGTAGAAAAGTGGGAGACATGCAATTTGGACTGTACTTGTTTGCACTCTGACGTCACACAGTGAATCGTTCTTAAATCTGCAACTTTCTGGTTATCTACAGAGAACCGAATCACGCCATTTTTAAGACTGTGTTATGAAAAATATTATAGATAACTAGCTAAGACAGACGCGCGCACTTGCGCGCGTGTTACAAAGAACTGTTACTGTACGGAATGAAAAAGTTTTCCCAACATCATATAAAAATTAAAATTTTATGTAAATGTTGAGATAAAAGATGTCTCATTATTATATATTCTTATACATTGTCATTTATGTATTACTGTCCTATATAAGAAATCAGTTAGTCATAGATATAGATATACTGATATGCTTTCTCTGCAAGTAAGAGAGAATAAGATATAGAATTTACGTGGGTTAGAATAGCACAAGAATAGTGTCCGTAGCAGAAAAAGAGATGAAAAATATGGAATGGATAAAGAGAACAATAGCGTGCGTACAGAAAAAGAGAATAAGGTAAAGAATGTGCCTGGAATAGACAAGGACAACAGTAGTGTGCGAAATATAAGGTGAGTTCACACTTTGTGATTTTAGTGTGAAACCTGAAAGAGAGAAAGGTGTGATGATGTTCTTCGTTTGAGAGAAAGAGAAAGAGAGAAAGAATGAGAAAAGAGATTTTAGAGTATTGTGAAAATTCTAAGGCACCCTTGTACGAGAACTTGATAAATGTTGTAAGTTAAATACTTTTTTAATTTAAACAATGAAAAGTTCGCCACATTTATAAATTAATTTTGTATTGTTTAAACAATTATTTTTAATTTTCTATAATTAAAACTAAGCATCAAACTTGAAATTTATTTATAACCATTGTTTAAACAAATTATTGTAACTATTGATTAACTTCATCCAAAATAAAGAATTTGTTTATAGCAATTGTTTAAATAAATTATTGTGATCATTAAATTTAGGTGAAATGGAATTTAGGTTAATTGGCATTAAAGCTGAATGCATTTTAGGTTAAATGGGATTTAGGTTAAGTGACATATAGGCTGAATGCATTTTAGATTTATTGAGTTTTAGGTTAAATGAAATTTAGGCTGAATGCATTTTAGATTTAATGCATTTTAGGTTAAATGAGATTGAGGGTAAATACATTTTAGGTTAAATGGGATTTAGGTTAAATAGAATTTAGGTTAAATAGGATGTATGTTGAACGCAGTTTAGACTAAATGCTTTTTAGGCTAAATGCATTTTAGGCTAAATGCATTTTAGGTTAAATGGGATTTAGGTTAAATATAATTTAGGCTGAATGCATTTTAGATTAAATGCATTTTAGGTTAAATGTGATTTATGTTAAATACATTTTAGGTTAAATGGGATTTAAGTTAAATAGAATTTAGGGTAAATGGGATTTAGGTTGAATGGAGTTTAGGCTAAATGCAGTTTAGGCTGAATGCAGTTTTTGAATAGTTTTAGGTTAAATGGCATTTTGGCTAAATAGGTTTTAGGGAATATTTATGCGCCTCGAGTTAGGGAGATAGAGAGATTAAGAAATAAAAAGTTTGACAGATAAAGAGTTAAAGAGATAAAGAGTTTGAGAGATAAAAAGTTTGAGAGATAAAGAGTTAAAGAGATAAAGAATTAATAAGATGAATAGTTTGAGAGATAAAAAGATTGAGAGATAAAAAGTTTTGGAGATATAGAGTTAAAAAGATAAAGAGTTTTTCAGAGATGCAGAGTAGGAGAGATAAAGATTTTTAGAGATAAAGAGTTTGAGAGATAAATAGTTTGAGAGATAAATAGTTTGAGAGATAAATAGTTTAGGAGATAAATAGTTTAAGAGATAAAGAGTTAATGAGATGAACAGTTTAGGAGATAAAGAGTTTGAGAGATAAAAGGTTTTGGAGATAAAGAATTTGAGAGATAAATATTTTGAAAAGTTAATAGTTTGAGAGATAAAGAGTAAAAGAGATAAAGAGTTAAAGAGATAAAGATTCACAAATAACACAATTTTCATATTATATATGGAAACGTTTGTGATCTAACTGATTCGTTCGCAGGTATAACGGCTGTAGAATATAAGACACTAAATAAAGTATACGGTATTTCGCTGTGAGAGCAGTTGCAGCTCAGGCATTAGGCAACCCTTAGTTAACATTTTCATGTACAAGTTACTATTAAAAACTAATTGGTTGAAAGGCAAACAGTGAAAAGGGATATTTAATTTCACAAGCTTAATGTACCCTTTTACTGAGAATGGTCACTCAAAATAAAATAGTTGGGTCGCCTCATCCTAGAATCATCCCGCTATTTTTTAATGGCATAAAACAAATCTATGTTGATCTAAGAAGCTGGGACTTTTTTTTCATTGTATGCATTACTGTTTGTCAAGAATCCATGTCGACACCGAAATATGTAATAAAAAATGTGTAATACGATAATACTTAATACATTTACTTCCACATATTTTGAATTTTCAACGTTACTTACACCATACCTAATATAACATAACTATTAAGTAATTGTTGCAACAAAAAAAAATACAGAAATTATTTTTCATAACGCAGTCTTAAAAATGGCGTGATTCGGTTCTCTGTAGATAACCAGAAAGTTACAGATTTAAGAACGATTCACTATGTGACGTCAGAGTGCAAACAAATACAGTACAAATTGCATGTCTCCCACTTTTCTACTTTTCTTGCACGCACTGTTTGACCAACAGAACAGAGTCGATGTCTTCAGCGTGAGTAGTACAGCTTCAAAATCTAACCTGACCGTATCACTAGCGCGGCGTGTTGACAAGTAAAAAAGTGTGAGACATTCAATTTGGATTGTATTTGTGTACACTCTAACGTGACATAGTGAATCGTTCTTAATTCTGCAACTTTCTGGTTATCTATACAGAGAACCAAATCACGCTTTTTATGACTTTGTTATGAAAAGTATCGTTCGTAACTGCGTGAACAAAGCGGTCGTTTTTAAACTCGCGCAATTTTTGCAACTCGTTTCACTCGTTGCAAAAACATTGCTCTCGTTTCAGAAACGACTGCTTGTCACGCATGTTACGAAATATACTATTTAACCTTATTCTACAGTAGGAAAAGAACTACTGACTCACAAAAATACAATAACTAAAGGACAAAACATTAAAAAATTATCCAAAAAAAAATATGAATGAGCAATAAAAAAAATTCACCAGACATATACAATTTTTTGAAGTAGACAATACGAATAGCATATTTTCATTGCTGTGACGAAATTTTTTTTTTCAGTGTTGGACATCAAAAAAAAAAATTATAATATTAGTTATTTTAATCTGTATGTTATAATAGTTTTTTAATAATAATAACAATAGTTTTTTTTGTTAATCTAAAATAGATAGCTGAATTTATAAAAATAATATCCCCAACTCCCTTACTGAAATTTACTTTCACAAACCCCTGTTGACCAATCAAATGTAACATGATGACCCCCACCACTTGAAGAGGTGACACGCCCCCAGATTTTCTAAATTTTGAAATTCTTCTGGCAAATTATAATATTGTAATGTTTGGCTGGATTCCTTCAGGTAAATAAAGGAAAATGTATTTTTCTAATGGGGTCCAGGTAAAAACCTGACCCATGCGTTTATGACAACCAAATAAATAAATTATTTAAAATTCTTACAAATTTTCTAAAATTTGTAAGAAATTTAAATAATTTATTATCGGGTTTTTTCCAATTTTTGTTAACTAAAATGTGATTTATTACAGAAGAGTATTAGTTATTTTAATCTGTATTCCAGATAGCCAAGCGTACTAATCCAAAATACCCGGTATACCGGCTCTGTACTTGCCATGTACCTTCGCATTGTACTAGTATTATACGAGTATAGCGTAATTATCTTGAGATACTTGCATTAAAATGGTACTGTACCAGTATGTGCATACTCTTTTTTATTCAACAGTATGATGTACTGGCACTGTACTTGTATTATACTCTTACTAAGTACTCAAACTGACAAATTATTTTTCAAGATGGCGGAGTAGTACGATTCTGGTACGACACCATATTTATTTAGTACGCCGTACTAAGTGAAAATATTAAAGTTTCTATTTATTACATACAAGTGTAATACTAGTACGATACTAGTACGTCGTTCAAATGTAATAAAAATGTACATACATACTGGCACTGTACTAATTTAGTATCAGTACTTCGAAAATCAGTACCTTTATACACGTATGGTACTAGTATAGTGCAAAGGTACATGGTGTGTACAGTAATTGTACGCTGGTTATCTGAGATGTTATAATAGTTTTTTAATAATAATAATAATAATAATAATAGTTTTTTTTGTTAGTCTAAAATAGATAGCCGAATTTATAAAAATAATAACCCCAACTCCCTTACTGAAATGTACTTTCACAAACCCCTGTTGACCAATCAAATGTAACATGATGACCCCCACCACTTGAAGAGGTGACACGCCCCCAGATTTTCTAAATTTTGAAATTCTTCTGGCAAATTATAATATTGTAATGTTTGGCTAGATTCCTTCAGATAAATAAAGGAAGATGTATTTTTCTAATAGGGTCCGTGTAAAAACCTGAACCATGCGTTTATGACAAACAAATAAAAAAATTATTTGAATTTCTTACAAATTTTCTAAAATTTGTAAGAAATTTAAATAATTTATTATCGGGTTTTTTCTAATGTTTGTTAACAGAAATGTAATTCATTACAGAAGAGTATTAGTTATTTTAATCTGTATGTTATAATAGTTTTATAATAATAATAATAATAATAATAGTTTTTTTTTAAATCTAAAATAGATAGCTGAATTTATAAAAATAATATCCCCAACTCCCTTACTAAAAAGTTCTTTCACAAACCCCTGTTGACCAATCAAATGTAACCTGATGACCCCCACTACTTGAAGAAGAGACACGCCCCCAGATTTTCTAAATTTTGAAATTCTTCTGATAAATTATAATATTGTAATGTTTAGCTGGATTCCTTTAGATAAATAAAGGAAAATGTATTTTTCTAATGGGGTCCAGGTAAAAACCTGACCCATGCGTTTATGACAAACAAATAAATAAATTATTTGCAATTCTTACAAATTTTCTAAAATTTGTAACAAATTTAAATAATTTATTATCGGGTTTTTTCCAATTTTTTTTAACCGAAATGTGATTTATTACAGAATAGTATTAGTTATTTCAATCTGTATGTAATAGTAGTTTTATAATAATAATATAATTAATAGTTTTTTATGTTAATCTAAAGTAGATAGCTGAATTTATAAAAATAATATCCCCAACTCCCTTACTGAAATGTACTTTCACAAACCCCTGTTGACCAATCAAATGTAACCTGATGACCCCCACTACTTGAAGAAGTGACACGCCCCCAGATTTTCTAAATTTGGAAATTCTTCTGATAAATTATAATATTCTAATGTTTAGCTAGATTCCTTTAGATAAATAAAGGAAATTTATTTTTCTAATGGGGTCCAGGTAAAAACCTGACCCATGCGTTTATGACAAACAAATAAATAAATTATTTGCATTAATTTATTATCGGGTTTTTTCCAATTTTTGTTAACTGAAATGTGATTTATTACAGAATAGTATTAAATATTTCAATCTGTATGTTATAATAGTTTTATAATAATAATAATAATAATAGTTTTTTTTGTTTATCTAAAATAGATAGCTGAATTTATAAAAATAATATCCCCAACTCCCTTACTGAAATGTACTTTCACAAACCCCTGTTGACCAATCAAATGTAACCTGATGACCCCCACTACTTAAAGAAGTGACACGCCCCCAGATTTTCTAAATTTTGAAATTCTTCTGGCAAATTATAATATTGTAATGTTTGGCTGGATTCCTTCAGGTAAATAAAGGAAAATGTATTTTTCTAATGGGGTCCAGGTAAAAACCTGACCCATGCGTTTATGACAACCAAATAAATAAATTATTTAAAATTCTTACAAATTTTCTAAAATTTGTAAGAAATTTAAATAATTTATTATCGGGTTTTTTCCAATTTTTGTTAACTAAAATGTGATTTATTACAGAAGAGTATTAGTTATTTTAATCTGTATTCCAGATAGCCAAGCGTACTAATCCAAAATACCCGGTATACCGGCTCTGTACTTGCCATGTACCTTCGCATTGTACTAGTATTATACGAGTATAGCGTAACTATCTTGAGATACTTGCATTAAAATGGTACTGTACCAGTATGTGCATACTCTTTTTTATTCAACAGTATGATGTACTGGCACTGTACTTGTATTATACTCTTACTAAGTACTCAAACTGACAAATTATTTTTCAAGATGGCGGAGTAGTACGATTCTGGTACGACACCATATTTATTTAGTACGCCGTACTAAGTGAAAATATTAAAGTTTCTATTTATTACATACAAGTGTAATACTAGTACGATACTAGTACGTCGTTCAAATGTAATAAAAATGTACATACATACTGGCACTGTACTAATTTAGTATCAGTACTTCGAAAATCAGTACCTTTATACACGTATGGTACTAGTATAGTGCAAAGGTACATGGTGTGTACAGTAATTGTACGCTGGTTATCTGAGATGTTATAATAGTTTTTTAATAATAATAATAATAATAATAATAATAATAGTTTTTTTTGTTAGTCTAAAATAGATAGCCGAATTTATAAAAATAATAACCCCAACTCCCTTACTGAAATGTACTTTCACAAACCCCTGTTGACCAATCAAATGTAACATGATGACCCCCACCACCTGAAGAGGTGACACGCCCCCAGATTTTCTAAATTTTGAAATTCTTCAGGCAAATTATAATATTGTAATGTTTGGCTAGATTCCTTCAGATAAATAAAGGAAGATGTATTTTTCTAATAGGGTCCGGGTAAAAACCTGACCCATGCGTTTATGACAAACAAATAAAAAAATTATTTGAAATTCTTACAAATTTTCTAAAATTTGTAAGAAATTTAAATAATTTATTATCGGGTTTTCTCTAATGTTTGTTAACAGAAATGTAATTCATTACAGAAGAGTATTAGTTATTTTAATCTGTATGTTATAATAGTTTTATAATAATAATAATAATAATAATAGTTTTTTTTTAAATCTAAAATAGATAGCTGAATTTATAAAAATAATATCCCCAACTCCCTTACTAAAAAGTTCTTTCACAAACCCCTGTTGACCAATCAAATGTAACCTGATGACCCCCACTACTTGAAGAAGAGACACGCCCCCAGATTTTCTAAATTTTGAAATTCTTCTGATAAATTATAATATTGTAATGTTTGGCTGGATTCCTTTAGATAAATAAAGGAAAATGTATTTTTCTAATGGGGTCCAGGTAAAAACCTGACCCATGCGTTTATGACAAACAAATAAATAAATTATTTGCAATTCTTACAAATTTTCTAAAATTTGTAAGAAATTTAAATAATTTATTATCGGGTCTGTTCCAATTTTTGTTAACTGAAATGTGATTTATTACAGAAGAGTATTAGTTATTTTAATCTGTATGTTATAATAGTTTTATAATAATAATAATAATAATAGTTTTTTTTGTTAATCTAAAATAGATAGCTGAATTTATAAAAATTATATCCCCAACTCCCTTACTGAAATGTACTTTTACAAACCACTGTAGACCAATCAAATGTAACCTGATGACCCCCACTACTTGAAGAAGTGACACGCCCCCAGATTTTCTAAATTTTGAAATTCTTCTGGCAAATTATAATATTGTAATGTTTGGCTAGATTCCTTCAGATAAATAAAGGAAAATGTATTTTTCTAATAGGGTACGGGTAAAAACCTGACCCATGCGTTTATGACAAACAAATCAAAAAAATTATTTGAAATTCTTACAAATTTTCTAAAATTTGTAAGAAATTTAAATAATTTATTATCGGGTTTTTTCTAATTTTTCTTAACAGAAATGTAATTCATTACAGAAGAGTATTAGTTATTTTAATCTGTATGTTATAATAGTTTTATAATAATAATAATAATAATAATAGTTTTTTTTTAAATCTAAAATAGATAGCTGAATTTATAAAAATAATATCCCTAACTCCCTTACTAAAAAGTTCTTTCACAAACCCCTGTTGACCAATCAAATGTAACCTGATGACCCCCACTACTTGAAGAAGTGAGACGCCCCCAGATTTTCTAAATTTTGAAATTCTTCTGATAAATTATAATATTGTAATGTTTGGCTGGATTCCTTTAGATAAATAAAGGAAAATGTATTTTTCTAATGGGGTCCAGGTAAAGAACTGACCCATGCGTTCATGACAAACAAATAAATAAATCATTTAAATAATTTATTATCGGGTTTTTTCCAATTTTTGTTAACTAAAATGTGATTCATTACAGAACAGTATTAGTTATTTCAATCTGTAAGTTATAATAGTTTTATAATAATAATAATAATAATAGTTTTTTTTGTTAATCTAAAATAGATAGCTGAATTTATAAAAATAATATCCCCAACTCCCTTACTGAAATGTACTTTCGCAAACCCCTGTTGACCAATCAAATGTAACCTGATGACCCACACTACTTGAAGAAGGGACACGCCCCTAGATTTTCTAAATTTTGATATTCTCCTGGCAAATTATAATATTGTAATGTTTGGCTGGATTCCTTCAGATAAATAAAGGAAAATGATTTTTTCTAATAGGGTCCAGGTAAAAACCTGACCCATGCGTTCATGACAAACAAATAAATAAATCATTTAAAATTCTTACAAATTTTCTAAAATTTGTAAGAAATTTAAATAATTTATTATCGGGTTTTTTCCAATTTGTGTTAACTGAAATGTGATTCATTACAGAAGAGTATTAGTTATTTTAATCTGTATGTTATAATAGTTTTATAATAATAATAATAATAATAGTTTTTTTTGTTAATCTAAAATACATAGCTGAATTTATAAAAATAATATCCCCAAGTCCCTTACTGAAATGTACTTTCACAAACCCCTGTTGACCAATCAAATGTAACCTGATGACCCCCACTACTTGTAGAAGTGACACGCCCCCAGACTTTCTAAATTTTGAAATTCTTCTGATAAATTATAATATTGTAATGTTTGGCTGGATTCCTTCAGATAAATAAAGGAAAATCTATTGTTCGAATGGGGTCCAGGAAAAAACCTGACCCATGCGTTTATGCAAACAAATAAAAAAATTATTTGAAATTCTTACAAATTTTCAAAAATTTGTAAGAAATTTAAATAGTTTATTATCGGGTTTTTTCCAATTTTTGTTAACAGAAATGTGATTCATTACAAAAGAGTATAAGATATTTTAATCTGTATGTTATAATAGTTTATAATAATAATAATAATAATAATAATAGTTTTTTTGTTAATCTAAAATAGATGGCTGAATTTATAAAAATAATATCCCCAACTCCCTTACTGAAATGTACTTTCACAAACCCCTGTTGACCAATCAAATGTAACCTGCTGACCCCCACTACTTGAAGAAGTGACACGCCCCCAGATTTTCTAAATTTGGAAATTCTCCTGGCAAATTATAATATTTTAATGTTTGGCTGGATTCCTTCAGATAAATAAAGAAAAATGTATTTTTCTAATGGGGTCCAGGTAAAAACCTGACCCATGCGTTTATGACAAACAAATAAAAAAATTTAAATAATTTATTATCGGGTTTTTTCCAATTTTTGTTAACTGAAATGTGATTCATTACAGAAGAGTATTAGTTATTTTAATCTGTATGTTATAGTTTTATAATAATAATAATAATAATAGTTTTTTTTGTTAATCTAAAATAGATAGCTGAATTTATAATAATAATATCCCCAACTCCCTTACTGAAATGTACTTTCACAAACCCCTGTTGACCAATCAAATGTAACCTGATGACCCCCACTACTTGAAGAAGTGACACGCCCCCAGATTTTCTAAATTTTCAAATTCTCCTGGCAAATTATAATATTGTAATGTTTGGCTGGATTCCTTAAGATAAATAAAGGAAAATGTATTTTTCTAATGGGGTTCAGGTAAAGACCTGACCCATGCGTTCATGACAAACAAATAAATAAATCATTTAAATAATTTATTATCGGGTTTTTTCCAATTTTTGTTAACTGAAATGTGATTCATTACAGAAGAGTATTAGTTATTTTAATCTGTAAGTTATAATAGTTTTATAATAATAATAATAATAATAGTTTTTTTTGTTAATCTAAAATAGATAGCTGAATTTATAAAAATAATATCCCCAACTTCCTTACTGAAATGTACTTTCACAAACCCCTGTTGACCAATCAAATGTAACCTGATGACCCCCACTACTTGTAGAAGTGACACGCCCCCAGACTTTCTAAATTTTGAAATTCTTCTGATAAATTATAATATTGTAATGTTTGGCTGGATTCCTTTAGATAAATAAAGGAAAATGTATTTTTCTAATGGGGTCAAGGTAAAAACCTGACCCATGCCTTTATGACAAACAAATTAATAAATTATTTGAAATTCTTACAAATTTTCTAAAATTTGTAAGAAATTTAAATAATTTATTCAAGGGTTTTTTCCAATTATTGTTAACTGAAATGTTATTCATTACAGAAGAGTATTAGTTATTTTAATCTGTATGTTATAATAGTTTTATAATAATAATAATAATAATAGTTTTTTTTGTTAATCTAAAATAGATAGCTGAATTTATAAAAATAATATCCCCAAGTCCCTTACTGAAATGTACTTTCACAAACCCCTGTTGACCAATCAAATGTAACCTGATGACCCCCACTACTTGTAGAAGTGACACGCCCCCAGACTTTCTAAATTTTAAAATTCTTCTGATAAATTATAATATTGTAATGTTTGGCTGGATTCCTTCAGATAAATAAAGGAAAATGTATTTTTCGAATGGGGTCCAGGAAAAAACCTGACCCATGCGTTTATGCAAACAAATAAAAAAATTATTTGAAATTCTTACAAATTTTCAAAAATTTGTAAGAAATTTAAATAGTTTATTATCGGGTTTTTTCCAATTTTTGTTAACAGAAATGTGATTCATTACAGAAGAGTATTAGTTATTTTAATCTGTATGTTATAATAGTTTTTTAATACTAATAATAATAATAGTTTTTTTGTTAATCTAATATAGATAGCTAAATTTATAAAAATAATATCCCCAACTCCCTTACTGAAATCTACTTTCACAAACCCCTGTTGACCAATCAAATGTAACCTGATGACCCCCACTTCTTGAAGAAGTGACACGCCCCCAGATTTTCTAAATTTTGAAATTCTCCTGGCAAATTATAATATTGTAATGTTTGGCTGGATTCCTTTAGATAAATAAAGGAAAATGTATTTTTCTAATGGGGTCCAGGGAAAAACCTGACCCATGCGTTTATGAGAAACAAATAAATAAATTATTTGAAATTATTATAAATTTTCTAAAGGTTGTAAGAAATTTAAATAATTTATTATCGGGTTTTTTCCAATTTTTGTTAACTGAAATGTGATTCATTACAAAAGATTATTAGTTATTTTAATCAGTATGTTATAAAAGTTTTATAATAATAATAATAATAATATTTTTTTTTGGTAATCTAAAATAGATAGCTGAATTTATAATAATAATATCCCCAACTCCCTTACTGAAATGTACTTTTACAAACCCCTGTTGACCAATCAAATGTAACCTGATGACCCCCACTACTTGAAGAAGTGACACGCCCCCCGATTTTCTAAATTTTAAAATTCTCCTGGCAAATTATAATATTGTAATGTTTGGCTGGATTCCTTCAGATAAATAAAGGAAAATGTATTTTTCTAATGGGGTTCAGGTAAAGACCTGACCCATGCGTTCATGACAAACAAATAAATAAATCATTTAAATAATTTATTATCGGGTTTTTTCCAATTTTTGTTAACTAAAATGTGATTCATTACAGAAGAGTATTAGTTATTTTAATCTGTAAGTTATAATAGTTTTATAATAATAATAATAATATTAGTTTTTTTTGTTAATCTAAAATAGATAGCTGAATTTATAAAAATAATATCCCCAACTCCCTTACTGAAATGTACTTTCGCAAACCCCTGTTGACCAATCATATGTAACCTGATGACCCACACTACTTGAAGAAGGGACACGCCCCTAGATTTTCTAAATTTTGATATTCTCCTGGCAAATTATAATATTGTAATGTTTAGCTGGATTCCTTCAGATAAATAAAGGAAAATGTATTTTTCTAATAGGGTCCAGGTAAAAACCTGACCCATGCGTTTATGACAAAAAAATAAAAAAATTATTTGAAATTCTTACAAATTTTCTAATATTTGTAAGAAATTTAAATAATTTATTACCGGGTTTTTTCCAATATTTTTTAACTGAAATGTAATTCATTACAGAAAAGTATTCGTTATTTTAATCTGTATGTTACAGTAGTTTTTTAATAATAATAATAATAATAGTTTTTTTGTTAATCTAAAATAGATAACTAAATTTATAAAAATAATATCCCCCCTTACTGAAATGTTCTTTCACAAACCCCTGTTGACCAATCAAATGTAACCTGATGACCCCCACTACTTGAAGAAGTGACACGCCCCCAGATTTTCTAAATTTTGAAATTCTCCTGGCAAATTATAATATTGTAATGTTTGGCTGGATTCCTTTAGATAAATAAAGGAAAATGTATTTTTCTAATGGGGTTCAGGTAAAGACCTGACCCATGCGTTCATGACAAACAAATAAATAAATCATTTAAATAATTTATTATCGGGTTTTTTCCAATTTTTGTTAACTAAAATGTGATTCATTACAGAAGAGTATTAGTTATTTTAATCTGTAAGTTATAATAGTTTTATAATAATAATAATAATATTAGTTTTTTTTGTTAATCTAAAATAGATAGCTGAATTTATAAAAATAATATCCCCAACTCCCTTACTGAAATGTACTTTCGCAAACCCCTGTTGACCAATCATATGTAACCTGATGACCCACACTACTTGAAGAAGGGACACGCCCCTAGATTTTCTAAATTTTGATATTCTCCTGGCAAATTATAATATTGTAATGTTTAGCTGGATTTCTTCAGATAAATAAAGGAAAATGTATTTTTCTAATAGGGTCCAGGTAAAAACCTGACCCATGCGTTTATGACAAAAAAATAAAAAAATTATTTGAAATTCTTACAAATTTTCTAATATTTGTAAGAAATTTAAATAATTTATTACCGGGTTTTTTCCAATATTTTTTAACTGAAATGTAATTCATTACAGAAAAGTATTCGTTATTTTAATCTGTATGTTACAGTAGTTTTTTAATAATAATAATAATAATAGTTTTTTTGTTAATCTAAAATAGATAACTAAATTTATAAAAATAATATCCCCCCTTACTGAAATGTTCTTTCACAAACCCCTGTTGACCAATCAAATGTAACCTGATGACCCCCACTACTTGAAGAAGTGACACGCCCCCAGATTTTCTAAATTTTGAAATTCTCCTGGCAAATTATAATATTGTAATGTTTGGCTGGATTCCTTCAGATAAATAAAGGAAAATGTATTTTTCTAATGGGGTTCAGGTAAAGACCTGACCCATGCGTTCATGACAAACAAATAAATAAATCATTTAAATAATTTATTATCGGGTTTTTTCCAATTTTTGTTAACTAAAATGTGATTCATTACAGAAGAGTATTAGTTATTTTAATCTGTAAGTTATAATAGTTTTATAATAATAATAATAATATTAGTTTTTTTTGTTAATCTAAAATAGATAGCTGAATTTATAAAAATAATATCCCCAACTCCCTTACTGAAATGTACTTTCGCAAACCCCTGTTGACCAATCATATGTAACCTGATGACCCACACTACTTGAAGAAGGGACACGCCCCTAGATTTTCTAAATTTTGATATTCTCCTGGCAAATTATAATATTGTAATGTTTGGCTGGATTCCTTCAGATAAATAAAGGAAAATGTATTTTTCTAATGGGGTTCAGGTAAAGACCAGACCCATGCGTTCATGACAAACAAATAAATAAATCATTTAAATAATTTATTATCGGGTTTTTTCCAATTTTTGTTAACTGAAATGTGATTCATTACAGAAGAGTATTAGTTATTTTAATCTGTAAGTTATAATAGTTTTATAATAATAATAATAATAATAATAGTTTTTTTTGTTAATCTAAAATAGATAGCTGAATTTATAATAATAATATCCCCAACTCCCTTACTGAAATGTACTTTCACAAACCCCTGTTGACCAATCAAATGTAACCTGATGACCCCCACTACTTGAAGAAGTGACACGCCCCCAGATTTTCTAAATTTTCAAATTCTCCTGGCAAATTATAATATTGTAATGTTTGGCTGGATTCCTTCAGATAAATAAAGGAAAATGTATTTTTCTAATGGGGTTCAGGTAAAGACCTGACCCATAAGTTCATGACAAACAAATAAATAAATCATTTAAATAATTTATTATCGGGTTTTTTCCAATTTTTGTTAACTGAAATGTGATTCATTACAGAAGAGTATTAGTTATTTTAATCTGTAAGTTATAATAGTTTTATAATAATAATAATAATAATATTTTTTTTTGTTAATCTAAAATAGATAGCTGAATTTATAATAATAATATCCCCAACTCCCTTACTGAAATGTACTTTCACAAACCCCTGCTGACCAATCAAATGTAACCTGATGACCCCCACTACTTGAAGAAGTGACACGCCCTTAGATTTTCTAAATTTTGAAATTCTCCTGGCAAATTATAATATTGTAATGTTTGGCTGGATTCCTTCAGATAAATAAAGGAAAATGTATTTTTCTAATGGGGTTCAGGTAAAGACCTGACCCATGCGTTCATGACAAACAAATAAATAAATCATTTAAATAATTTATTATCGGGTTTTTTCCAATTTTTGTTAACTGAAATGTGATTCATTACAGAAGAGTTTTAGTTATTTTAATCTGTAAGTTATAATAGTTTTATAATAATAATAATAATAATAGTTTTTTTTGTTAATCTAAAGTAGATAGCTGAATTTATAAAAATAATATCCCTAAATCCCTTACTGAAATGTACTTTCACAAACCTCTGTTGACCAATCAAATGTAACGTGATGACCTCCACTACTTGAAGAAGTGACACGCCCCCAGATTTTCTAAACTTTGAAATTCTCCTGCCAAATTATAATATTGTAATGTTTGGCTGGATTCCTTCAGATAAATAAAGGAAAATGTATTTTTCTAATGGGGTCCAGGTAAAAACCTGACCCATGCGTTTATGACAAACAAATAAATAAATTATTTGAAATTCTTACAATTGTAAAAAATTTAAATAATTTATTCTCGGGTTCTTTCCAATTTTTGGAAACTGACATGTGATTCATTACAGAGGAGTATTAGTTATTTTAATCTGTATGTTATAATAGTTTTATAATAATAATAATAATAATAATAGTTTTTTTTCTTAATCTAAAATAGATAGCTGAATTTATAAAAATCATATCCCTAACTCCCTTACTAAAATGTACTTTCACAAACCCCTGTTGACCAATCAAATGTAACCTGATGACCCCCACTACTTGAAGAAGTGACACGCCCCCAGATTTTCTAAATTTTTAAATTCTCCTGGCAAATTACTATATTGTAATGTTTGGCTAGATTCCTTTAAATAAATAAAGGAAAATGTATTTTTCTAATAGGGTCCAGGTAAAAACCTGACCCATGCGTTTACGACAAACAAATAAAAAAATTATTTGAAATTTTTACAAATATTCTAAAATTTGTAAGAAAATTAAATAATTTATTATCGGGTTTTTTCCAATTTTTTTTAACTGAAATGTGATTCATTACAGAGGAGTATTAGTTATTTTAATCTGTATGTTATAATAGTTTTATAATAATAATAATAATAATAATAGTTTTTTTTCTTAATCTAAAATAGATAGCTGAATTTATAAAAATCATATCCCTAACTCCCTTACTGAAATGTACTTTCACAAACCCCTGTTGACCAATCAAATGTAACCTGATGACCCCCACTACTTAAAGAAGTGACACGCCCCCAGACTTTCTAAATTTTGAAATTCTTCTGATAAATTATAATATTGTAATGTTTGGCTGGATTCCTTTAGATAAATAAAGGAAAATGTATTTTTCTAATGGGGTCCAGGTAAAAACCTGACCCATGCGTTTATGACAAACAAATAAAAAAATTATTTGAAATTCTTACAAATTTTCTAATATTTGTAAGAAATTTAAATAATTTATTACCGGGTTTTTTCCAATATTTTTTAACTGAAATTGTGATTCATTACAGAAAAGTATTAGTTATTTTAATCTGTATGTTACAGTAGTTTTTTAATAATAATAATAATAATAGTTTTTTTGTTAATCTAAAATAGATAGCTGAATTTACAAAAATAATATCCCCAACTCCCTTACTGAAATGTACTTTCACAAACCCCTGTTGACCAATCAAATGTAACCTGATGACCCCCACTACTTGAAGAAGTGACACGCCCCTTGATTTTCTAAATTTTGAAATTCTCCTGGCAAATTATAATATTCTAATGTTTGGCTGGATTCCTTTAGATAAATAATGGAAAATGTATTTTTCTAATGGGGTCCGGGTAAAAACCTGACCCATGCCTTTATGACAAACAAATAAATAAATTATTTGAAATTCTTACAAATTTTCTAATATTTGTAAGAAATTTAAATAATTTATTACCGGGTTTTTTCCAATATTTTTTAACTGAAATGTGATTCATTACAGAAAAGTATTAGTTATTTTAATCTGTATGTTACAGTAGTTTTTTAATAATAATAATAATAATAGTTTTTTTGTTAATCTAAAATAGATAACTAAATTTATAAAAATAATATCCCCCCTTACTGAAATGTACTTTCACAAACCCCTGTTCACCAATCAAATGTTACCTGATGACCCCTACTACTTGAAGAAATGACACGCCTGCAGATTTTCTAAATTCTGAAATTTTCCTGGCAAATTATAATATTGTAATGTTTGGCTGGATTCCTTCAGATAAATAAAGGAACATGTATTTTTCTAATGGGGTCCAGGTAAAAACCTGACCCATGCGTTTATGACAAACAAATAAATAAATTATTTGAAATTCTTACAAATTTTCTAATATTTGTAAGAAATTTAATTAATTTATTACCGGGTTTTTTCCAATATTTTTTAACTGAAATGTGATTCATTACAGAAAAGTATTAGTTATTTTAATCTGTATGTTACAGTAGTTTTTTAATAATAATAATAATAATAGTTTTTTTGTTAATCTAAAATAGATAACTAAATTTATAAAAATAATATCCCCCCTTACTGAAATGTACTTTCACAAACCCCAGTTGACCAATCAAATGTAACCTGATGACCCCCACTACTTGAAGAAGTGACACGCCCCCAGAATTTCTAAATTTTGAAATTCTCCTGGTAAATTATAATATTGTAATGTTTGGCTGGATTCCTTCAGATAAATAAAAAAAAATGTATTTTTCTAATGGGGTCCAGGTAAAAACCTGACCCATGCTTTTATGACAAACAAATTAAAAAATTTAAATAATTCATTATCGGGTTTTTTCCAATTTTTGTTAACTGAAATGTGATTCATTACAGAAAAGTATTAGTTATTTTAATCTGTATGTTATAATAGTTTTTTAATAATAATAATAATAATAATAATAGTTTTTATTGTTAATCTAAAATAGATAGCTGAATTTATAAAAATAATATCCCCAACTCCCTTACTGAAATGTACTTTCACAAACCCCTGTTGACCAATCAAATGTAACCTGCAGACCCCTACTACTTGAAGAAGTGACACGCCACTTGATTTTCTAAATTTTGAAATTCTCCTGGCAAATTATAATAGTCTAATGTTTGGCTAGATTCCTTTAGATAAATAAAGGAAAATGTATTTTTCTAATGGGGTCCAGGTAAAAACCTGACCCATGCGTTCATGACAAACAAATAAATAAATCATTTAAATAATTTATTATCGGGTTTTTTCCAATTTTTGTTAACTGAAATGTGATTCATTACAGAAGAGTATTAGTTATTTTAATCTGTAAGTTATAATAGTTTTATAATAATAATAATAATAATAATAGTTTTTTTTGTTAATCTAAAATAGATAGCTGAATTTATAATAATAATATCCCCAACTCCCTTACTGAAATGTACTTTCACAAACCCCTGTTGACCAATCAAATGTAACCTGATGACCCCCACTACTTGAAGAAGTGACACGCCCCCAGATTTTCTAAATTTTCAAATTCTCCTGGCAAATTATAATATTGTAATGTTTGGCTGGATTCCTTCAGATAAATAAAGGAAAATGTATTTTTCTAATGGGGTTCAGGTAAAGACCTGACCCATGCGTTCATGACAAACAAATAAATAAATCATTTAAATAATTTATTATCGGGTTTTTTCCAATTTTTGTTAACTGAAATGTGATTCATTACAGAAGAGTATTAGTTATTTTAATCTGTAAGTTATAATAGTTTTATAATAATAATAATAATATTAGTTTTTTTTGTTAATCTAAAATAGATAGCTGAATTTATAATAATAATATCCCCAACTCCCTTACTGAAATGTACTTTCACAAACCCCTGTTGACCAATCAAATGTAACCTGCAGACCCCCACTACTTGAAGAAGTGACACGCCCCTTGATTTTCTAAATTTTGAAATTCTCCTGGCAAATTATAATATTCTAATGTTTGGCTGGATTCCTTTAGATAAATAAAGGAAAATGTATTTTTCTAATGGGGTCCAGGTAAAAACCTGACCCATGCCTTTATGACAAACAAATAAATAAAATTATTTGAAATTCTTACAAATTTTCTAAAATTTGTAAGAAATTTAAATAATTTATTCTCGGGTTTTTTCCAATTATTGTTAACTGAAATGTGATTCATTACAGAAGAGTATTAGTTATTTTAATCTGTATGTTATAATAGTTTTATAATAATAATAATAATAATAGTTTTTATTGTTAATCTAAAATAGATAGCTGAATTTATAAAAATAATATCCCCAACTCCCTTACTGAAATGTACTTTCACAAACCCCTGTTGACCAATCAAATGTAACCTGCAGACCCCTACTACTTGAAGAAGTGACACGCCCCTTGATTTTCTAAATTTTGAAATTCTCCTGGCAAATTATAATAGTCTAATGTTTGGCTAGATTCCTTTAGATAAATAAAGGAAAATGTATTTTTCTAATGGGGTCCAGGTAAAAACCTGACCCATCCGTTCATGACAAACAAATAAATAAATCATTCAAATAATTTATTAACGGGTTTTTTCCAATTTTTGTTAACTGAAATGTGATTCATTACAGAAGAGTATTAGTTATCTTAATCTGTAAGTTATAATAGTTTTATAATAATAATAATAATAATAGTTTTTTTTGTTAATCTCAAATAGATAGCTGAATTTATAAAAATAATATCCCCAACTCCCTTACTGAAATGTACTTTCACAAACCCCTGTTGACCAATCAAATGTAACCTGATGACCCCCACTACTTGAAGAAGTGACACGCCCCCAGATTTTCTAAATTTGGAAATTTTCCTGGCAAATTATAATATTGTAATGTTTGGCTGGATTCCTTCAGATAAATAAAGGAAAATGTATTTTTCTAATGGGGTCCAGGTAAAAACCTGACCCATGCGTTCATGACAAACAAATAAATAAATCATTTAAATAATTTATTATCGGGTTTTTTCCAATTTTTGTTAACTGAAATGTGATTCATTACAGAAGAGTATTAGTTATTTTAATCTGTAAGTTATAATAGTTTTATAATAATAATAATAATAATAGTTTTTTTTGTTAATCTAAAATAGATAACTAAATTTATAAAAATAATATCCCCCCTTACTGAAATGTACTTTCACAAACCCCTGTTCACCAATCAAATGTAACCTGATGACCCCTACTACTTGAAGAAATGACACGCCTGCAGATTTTCTAAATTCTGAAATTTTCCTGGCAAATTATAATATTGTAATGTTTGGCTGGATTCCTTCAGATAAATAAAGGAACATGTATTTTTCTAATGGGATCCAGGTAAAAACCTGACCCATGCGTTTATGACAAAAAAATAAAAAAATTATTTGAAATTCTTACAAATTTTCTAATATTTGTAAGAAATTTAAATAATTTATTGTCGGTTTTTTCCAATTTTTGTTAACTAAAATGTGATTCATTACAGAAAAGTATTAGTTATTTTAATCTGTATGTTACAGTAGTTTTTTAATAATAATAATAATAATAGTTTTTTTGTTAATCTAAAATAGATAACTAAATTTATAAAAATAATATCCCCCCTTACTGAAATGTACTTTCACAAACCCCTGTTGACCAATCAAATGTAACCTGATGACCCCCACTACTTGAAGAAGTGACACGCCCCCAGATTTTCTAAATTTTTAAATTCTCTAATTTTTCTAATGGGGTCCAGGTAAAAACCTGACCCATGCGTTTATTACAAACAAATAAATAAATTTTTGAAATTCTTACAAATTTTCTAAAATTTGTAAGAAATTTAAATAATTTATTGTCGGTTTTTTCCAATTTTTGTTAACTAAAATGTGATTCATTACAGAAGAGTATAAGATATTTTAATCTGTATGTTATAATAGTTTATAATAATAATAATAATAATAATAGTTTTTTTGTTAATCTAAAATAGATGGCTGAATTTATAAAAATAATATCCCCAACTCCCTTACTGAAATGTACTTTCACAAACCCCTGTTGACCAATCAAATGTAACCTGATGACCCCCACTACTTGAAGAAGTGACACGCCCCCAGATTTTCTAAATTTGGAAATTTTCCTGGCAAATTATAATATTGTAATGTTTGGCTGGATTCCTTCAGATAAATAAAGGAAAATGTATTTTTCTAATGGGGTCCAGGTAAAAACCTGACCCATGCGTTCATGACAAACAAATAAATAAATCATTTAAATAATTTATTATCGGGTTTTTTCCAATTTTTGTTAACTGAAATGTGATTCATTACAGAAGAGTATTAGTTATTTTAATCTGTAAGTTATAATAGTTTTATAATAATAATAATAATAATAGTTTTTTTTGTTAATCTAAAATAGATAACTAAATTTATAAAAATAATATCCCCCCTTACTGAAATGTACTTTCACAAACCCCTGTTCACCAATCAAATGTAACCTGATGACCCCTACTACTTGAAGAAATGACACGCCTGCAGATTTTCTAAATTCTGAAATTTTCCTGGCAAATTATAATATTGTAATGTTTGGCTGGATTCCTTCAGATAAATAAAGGAACATGTATTTTTCTAATGGGGTCCAGGTAAAAACCTGACCCATGCGTTTATGACAAAAAAATAAAAAAATTATTTGAAATTCTTACAAATTTTCTAATATTTGTAAGAAATTTAAATAATTTATTACCGGGTTTTTTCCAATATTTTTTAACTGAAATGTGATTCATTACAGAAAAGTATTAGTTATTTTAATCTGTATGTTACAGTAGTTTTTTAATAATAATAATAATAATAATAGTTTTTTTGTTAATCTAAAATAGATAGCTGAATTTATAATAATAATATCCCCAACTCCCTTACTGAAATGTACTTTCACAAACCCCTGTTGACCAATCAAATGTAACCTGATGACCCTCACTACTTGAAGAAGTGACACGCCCCCAGATTTTCTAAATTTGGAAATTTTCCTGGCAAATTATAATATTGTAATGTTTGGCTGGATTCCTTCAGATAAATAAAGGAAAATGTATTTTTCTAATGGGGTTCAGGTAAAGACCTGACCCATGCGTTCATGACAAACAAATAAATAAATTATTTAAATAATTTATTATCGGGTTTTTTCCAATTTTTGTTAACTGAAATGTGATTCATTACAGAAGAGTATTAGTTATTTTAATCTGTAAGTTATAATAGTTTTATAATAATAATAATAATAATAGTTTTTTTTGTTAATCTAAAATAGATAACTAAATTTATAATAATAATATCCCCAACTCCCTTACTGAAATGTACTTTCACAAACCCCTGTTGACCAATCAAATGTAACCTGCAGACCCCCACTACTTGAAGAAGTGACACGCCCCCAGATTTTCTAAATTTTGAAATTCTCCTGGCAAATTATAATATTGTAATGTTTGGCTGGATTCCTTCAGATAAATAGAGGAAAACGTATTTTTCTAATGGGGTTCAGGTAAAGACCTGACCCATGCGTTCATGACAAACAAATAAATAAATCATTTAAATAATTTATAATCGGGTTTTTTCCAATTTTTGTTAACTAAAATGTGATTTATTACAGAAGATTATTAGTTATTTTAATCAGTATGTTATAAAAGTTTTATAATAATAATAATAATAATATTTTTTTTTGCTAATCTAAAATAGATTGCTGAATTTATAAAAATAATATCCCTAACTCCCTTACTGAAATGTAATTTCACAAACCCCTGCTGACCAATCAAATGTAACCTGATGACCCCCACTACTTGAAGAAGTGACACGCCCTTAGATTTTCTAAATTTTGAAATTCTCCTGGCAAATTATAATATTGTAATGTTTGGCTGGATTCCTTCAGATAAATAAAGGAAAATGTATTTTTCTAATGGGGTTCAGGTAAAGACCTGACCCATGCGTTCATGACAAACAAATAAATAAATCATTTAAATAATTTATTATCGGGTTTTTTCCAATTTTTGTTAACTGAAATGTGATTCATTACAGAAGAGTTTTAGTTATTTTAATCTGTAAGTTATAATAGTTTTATAATAATAATAATAATAATAGTTTTTTTTGTTAATCTAAAGTAGATAGCTGAATTTATAAAAATAATATCCCTAAATCCCTTACTGAAATGTACTTTCACAAACCTCTGTTGACCAATCAAATGTAACGTGATGACCTCCACTACTTGAAGAAGTGACACGCCCCCAGATTTTCTAAACTTTGAAATTCTCCTGCCAAATTATAATATTGTAATGTTTGGCTGGATTCCTTCAGATAAATAAAGGAAAATGTATTTTTCTAATGGGGTCCAGGTAAAAACCTGACCCATGCGTTTATGACAAACAAATAAATAAATTATTTGAAATTCTTACAATTGTAAAAAATTTAAATAATTTATTCTCGGGTTTTTTCCAATTTTTGAAAACTGACATGTGATTCATTACAGAGGAGTATTAGTTATTTTAATCTGTATGTTATAATAGTTTTATAATAATAATAATAATAATAATAGTTTTTTTTCTTAATCTAAAATAGATAGCTGAATTTATAAAAATCATATCCCCAACTCCCTTACTGAAATGTACTTTCACAAACCCCTGTTGACCAATCAAATGTAACCTGATGACCCCCACTACTTGAAGAAGTGACACGCCCCCAGATTTTCTAAATTTTTAAATTCTCCTGGCAAATTACTATATTGTAATGTTTGGCTAGATTCCTTTAGATAAATAAAGGAAAATGTATTTTTCTAATAGGGTCCAGGTAAAAACCTGACCCATGCGTTTACGACAAACAAATAAAAAAATTATTTGAAATTTTTACAAATATTCTAAAATTTGTAAGAAAATTAAATAATTTATTATCGGGTTTTTTCCAATATTTTTTAACTGAAATTGTGATTCATTACAGAAAAGTATTAGTTATTTTAATCTGTATGTTACAGTAGTTTTTTAATAATAATAATAATAATAGTTTTTTTGTTAATCTAAAATAGATAGCTGAATTTATAAAAATAATATCCCCAACTCCCTTACTGAAATGTACTTTCACAAACCCCTGTTGACCAATCAAATGTAACCTGATGACCCCCACTACTTAAAGAAGTGACACGCCCCCAGACTTTCTAAATTTTGAAATTCTTCTCATAAATTATAATATTGTAATGTTTGGCTGGATTCCTTTAGATAAATAAAGGAAAATGTATTTTTCTAATGGGGTTCAGGTAAAGACCTGACCCATGCGTTCATGACAAACAAATAAATAAATCATTTAAATAATTTATTATCGGGTTTTTTCCAATTTTTGTTAACTAAAATGTGATTCATTACAGAAGAGTATTAGTTATTTTAATCTGTAAGTTATAATAGTTTTATAATAATAATAATAATATTAGTTTTTTTTGTTAATCTAAAATAGATAGCTGAATTTATAAAAATAATATCCCCAACTCCCTTACTGAAATGTACTTTCGCAAACCCCTGTTGACCAATCATATGTAACCTGATGACCCACACTACTTGAAGAAGGGACACGCCCCTAGATTTTCTAAATTTTGATATTCTCCTGGCAAATTATAATATTGTAATGTTTAGCTGGATTTCTTCAGATAAATAAAGGAAAATGTATTTTTCTAATAGGGTCCAGGTAAAAACCTGACCCATGCGTTTATGACAAAAAAATAAAAAAATTATTTGAAATTCTTACAAATTTTCTAATATTTGTAAGAAATTTAAATAATTTATTACCGGGTTTTTTCCAATATTTTTTAACTGAAATGTAATTCATTACAGAAAAGTATTCGTTATTTTAATCTGTATGTTACAGTAGTTTTTTAATAATAATAATAATAATAGTTTTTTTGTTAATCTAAAATAGATAACTAAATTTATAAAAATAATATCCCCCCTTACTGAAATGTTCTTTCACAAACCCCTGTTGACCAATCAAATGTAACCTGATGACCCCCACTACTTGAAGAAGTGACACGCCCCCAGATTTTCTAAATTTTGAAATTCTCCTGGCAAATTATAATATTGTAATGTTTGGCTGGATTCCTTCAGATAAATAAAGGAAAATGTATTTTTCTAATGGGGTTCAGGTAAAGACCTGACCCATGCGTTCATGACAAACAAATAAATAAATCATTTAAATAATTTATTATCGGGTTTTTTCCAATTTTTGTTAACTAAAATGTGATTCATTACAGAAGAGTATTAGTTATTTTAATCTGTAAGTTATAATAGTTTTATAATAATAATAATAATATTAGTTTTTTTTGTTAATCTAAAATAGATAGCTGAATTTATAAAAATAATATCCCCAACTCCCTTACTGAAATGTACTTTCGCAAACCCCTGTTGACCAATCATATGTAACCTGATGACCCACACTACTTGAAGAAGGGACACGCCCCTAGATTTTCTAAATTTTGATATTCTCCTGGCAAATTATAATATTGTAATGTTTGGCTGGATTCCTTCAGATAAATAAAGGAAAATGTATTTTTCTAATGGGGTTCAGGTAAAGACCAGACCCATGCGTTCATGACAAACAAATAAATAAATCATTTAAATAATTTATTATCGGGTTTTTTCCAATTTTTGTTAACTGAAATGTGATTCATTACAGAAGAGTATTAGTTATTTTAATCTGTAAGTTATAATAGTTTTATAATAATAATAATAATAATAATAGTTTTTTTTGTTAATCTAAAATAGATAGCTGAATTTATAATAATAATATCCCCAACTCCCTTACTGAAATGTACTTTCACAAACCCCTGTTGACCAATCAAATGTAACCTGATGACCCCCACTACTTGAAGAAGTGACACGCCCCCAGATTTTCTAAATTTTCAAATTCTCCTGGCAAATTATAATATTGTAATGTTTGGCTGGATTCCTTCAGATAAATAAAGGAAAATGTATTTTTCTAATGGGGTTCAGGTAAAGACCTGACCCATAAGTTCATGACAAACAAATAAATAAATCATTTAAATAATTTATTATCGGGTTTTTTCCAATTTTTGTTAACTGAAATGTGATTCATTACAGAAGAGTATTAGTTATTTTAATCTGTAAGTTATAATAGTTTTATAATAATAATAATAATAATATTTTTTTTTGTTAATCTAAAATAGATAGCTGAATTTATAATAATAATATCCCCAACTCCCTTACTGAAATGTACTTTCACAAACCCCTGCTGACCAATCAAATGTAACCTGATGACCCCCACTACTTGAAGAAGTGACACGCCCCCAGATTTTCTAAATTTTGAAATTCTCCTGGCAAATTATAATATTGTAATGTTTGGCTGGATTCCTTCAGATAAATAAAGGAAAATGTATTTTTCTAATGGGGTTCAGGTAAAGACCTGACCCATGCGTTCATGACAAACAAATAAATAAATCATTTAAATAATTTATTATCGGGTTTTTTCCAATTTTTGTTAACTAAAATGTGATTCATTACAGAAGAGTATTAGTTATTTTAATCTGTAAGTTATAATAGTTTTATAATAATAATAATAATATTAGTTTTTTTTGTTAATCTAAAATAGATAGCTGAATTTATAAAAATAATATCCCCAACTCCCTTACTGAAATGTACTTTCGCAAACCCCTGTTGACCAATCATATGTAACCTGATGACCCACACTACTTGAAGAAGGGACACGCCCCTAGATTTTCTAAATTTTGATATTCTCCTGGCAAATTATAATATTGTAATGTTTGGCTGGATTCCTTCAGATAAATAAAGGAAAATGTATTTTTCTAATGGGGTTCAGGTAAAGACCAGACCCATGCGTTCATGACAAACAAATAAATAAATCATTTAAATAATTTATTATCGGGTTTTTTCCAATTTTTGTTAACTGAAATGTGATTCATTACAGAAGAGTATTAGTTATTTTAATCTGTAAGTTATAATAGTTTTATAATAATAATAATAATAATAATAGTTTTTTTTGTTAATCTAAAATAGATAGCTGAATTTATAATAATAATATCCCCAACTCCCTTACTGAAATGTACTTTCACAAACCCCTGTTGACCAATCAAATGTAACCTGATGACCCCCACTACTTGAAGAAGTGACACGCCCCCAGATTTTCTAAATTTTCAAATTCTCCTGGCAAATTATAATATTGTAATGTTTTGCTGGATTCCTTCAGATAAATAAAGGAAAATGTATTTTTCTAATGGGGTTCAGGTAAAGACCTGACCCATAAGTTCATGACAAACAAATAAATAAATCATTTAAATAATTTATTATCGGGTTTTTTCCAATTTTTGTTAACTGAAATGTGATTCATTACAGAAGAGTATTAGTTATTTTAATCTGTAAGTTATAATAGTTTTATAATAATAATAATAATAATATTTTTTTTTGTTAATCTAAAATAGATAGCTGAATTTATAATAATAATATCCCCAACTCCCTTACTGAAATGTACTTTCACAAACCCCTGCTGACCAATCAAATGTAACCTGATGACCCCCACTACTTGAAGAAGTGACACGCCCTTAGATTTTCTAAATTTTGAAATTCTCCTGGCAAATTATAATATTGTAATGTTTGGCTGGATTCCTTCAGATAAATAAAGGAAAATGTATTTTTCTAATGGGGTTCAGGTAAAGACCTGACCCATGCGTTCATGACAAACAAATAAATAAATCATTTAAATAATTTATTATCGGGTTTTTTCCAATTTTTGTTAACTGAAATGTGATTCATTACAGAAGAGTTTTAGTTATTTTAATCTGTAAGTTATAATAGTTTTATAATAATAATAATAATAATAGTTTTTTTTGTTAATCTAAAGTAGATAGCTGAATTTATAAAAATAATATCCCTAAATCCCTTACTGAAATGTACTTTCACAAACCTCTGTTGACCAATCAAATGTAACGTGATGACCTCCACTACTTGAAGAAGTGACACGCCCCCAGATTTTCTAAACTTTGAAATTCTCCTGCCAAATTATAATATTGTAATGTTTGGCTGGATTCCTTCAGATAAATAAAGGAAAATGTATTTTTCTAATGGGGTCCAGGTAAAAACCTGACCCATGCGTTTATGACAAACAAATAAATAAATTATTTGAAATTCTTACAATTGTAAAAAATTTAAATAATTTATTCTCGGGTTTTTTCCAATTTTTGGAAACTGACATGTGATTCATTACAGAGGAGTATTAGTTATTTTAATCTGTATGTTATAATAGTTTTATAATAATAATAATAATAATAATAGTTTTTTTTCTTAATCTAAAATAGATAGCTGAATTTATAAAAATCATATCCCTAACTCCCTTACTAAAATGTACTTTCACAAACCCCTGTTGACCAATCAAATGTAACCTGATGACCCCCACTACTTGAAGAAGTGACACGCCCCCAGATTTTCTAAATTTTTAAATTCTCCTGGCAAATTACTATATTGTAATGTTTGGCTAGATTCCTTTAAATAAATAAAGGAAAATGTATTTTTCTAATAGGGTCCAGGTAAAAACCTGACCCATGCGTTTACGACAAACAAATAAAAAAATTATTTGAAATTTTTACAAATATTCTAAAATTTGTAAGAAAATTAAATAATTTATTATCGGGTTTTTTCCAATTTTTTTTAACTGAAATGTGATTCATTACAGAGGAGTATTAGTTATTTTAATCTGTATGTTATAATAGTTTTATAATAATAATAATAATAATAATAGTTTTTTTTCTTAATCTAAAATAGATAGCTGAATTTATAAAAATCATATCCCTAACTCCCTTACTGAAATGTACTTTCACAAACCCCTGTTGACCAATCAAATGTAACCTGATGACCCCCACTACTTAAAGAAGTGACACGCCCCCAGACTTTCTAAATTTTGAAATTCTTCTGATAAATTATAATATTGTAATGTTTGGCTGGATTCCTTTAGATAAATAAAGGAAAATGTATTTTTCTAATGGGGTCCAGGTAAAAACCTGACCCATGCGTTTATGACAAACAAATAAAAAAATTATTTGAAATTCTTACAAATTTTCTAATATTTGTAAGAAATTTAAATAATTTATTACCGGGTTTTTTCCAATATTTTTTAACTGAAATTGTGATTCATTACAGAAAAGTATTAGTTATTTTAATCTGTATGTTACAGTAGTTTTTTAATAATAATAATAATAATAGTTTTTTTGTTAATCTAAAATAGATAGCTGAATTTACAAAAATAATATCCCCAACTCCCTTACTGAAATGTACTTTCACAAACCCCTGTTGACCAATCAAATGTAACCTGATGACCCCCACTACTTGAAGAAGTGACACGCCCCTTGATTTTCTAAATTTTGAAATTCTCCTGGCAAATTATAATATTCTAATGTTTGGCTGGATTCCTTTAGATAAATAATGGAAAATGTATTTTTCTAATGGGGTCCGGGTAAAAACCTGACCCATGCCTTTATGACAAACAAATAAATAAATTATTTGAAATTCTTACAAATTTTCTAATATTTGTAAGAAATTTAAATAATTTATTACCGGGTTTTTTCCAATATTTTTTAACTGAAATGTGATTCATTACAGAAAAGTATTAGTTATTTTAATCTGTATGTTACAGTAGTTTTTTAATAATAATAATAATAATAGTTTTTTTGTTAATCTAAAATAGATAACTAAATTTATAAAAATAATATCCCCCCTTACTGAAATGTACTTTCACAAACCCCTGTTCACCAATCAAATGTTACCTGATGACCCCTACTACTTGAAGAAATGACACGCCTGCAGATTTTCTAAATTCTGAAATTTTCCTGGCAAATTATAATATTGTAATGTTTGGCTGGATTCCTTCAGATAAATAAAGGAACATGTATTTTTCTAATGGGGTCCAGGTAAAAACCTGACCCATGCGTTTATGACAAACAAATAAATAAATTATTTGAAATTCTTACAAATTTTCTAATATTTGTAAGAAATTTAATTAATTTATTACCGGGTTTTTTCCAATATTTTTTAACTGAAATGTGATTCATTACAGAAAAGTATTAGTTATTTTAATCTGTATGTTACAGTAGTTTTTTAATAATAATAATAATAATAGTTTTTTTGTTAATCTAAAATAGATAACTAAATTTATAAAAATAATATCCCCCCTTACTGAAATGTACTTTCACAAACCCCAGTTGACCAATCAAATGTAACCTGATGACCCCCACTACTTGAAGAAGTGACACGCCCCCAGAATTTCTAAATTTTGAAATTCTCCTGGTAAATTATAATATTGTAATGTTTGGCTGGATTCCTTCAGATAAATAAAAAAAAATGTATTTTTCTAATGGGGTCCAGGTAAAAACCTGACCCATGCTTTTATGACAAACAAATTAAAAAATTTAAATAATTCATTATCGGGTTTTTTCCAATTTTTGTTAACTGAAATGTGATTCATTACAGAAAAGTATTAGTTATTTTAATCTGTATGTTATAATAGTTTTTTAATAATAATAATAATAATAATAATAGTTTTTATTGTTAATCTAAAATAGATAGCTGAATTTATAAAAATAATATCCCCAACTCCCTTACTGAAATGTACTTTCACAAACCCCTGTTGACCAATCAAATGTAACCTGCAGACCCCTACTACTTGAAGAAGTGACACGCCACTTGATTTTCTAAATTTTGAAATTCTCCTGGCAAATTATAATAGTCTAATGTTTGGCTAGATTCCTTTAGATAAATAAAGGAAAATGTATTTTTCTAATGGGGTCCAGGTAAAAACCTGACCCATGCGTTCATGACAAACAAATAAATAAATCATTTAAATAATTTATTATCGGGTTTTTTCCAATTTTTGTTAACTGAAATGTGATTCATTACAGAAGAGTATTAGTTATTTTAATCTGTAAGTTATAATAGTTTTATAATAATAATAATAATAATAATAGTTTTTTTTGTTAATCTAAAATAGATAGCTGAATTTATAATAATAATATCCCCAACTCCCTTACTGAAATGTACTTTCACAAACCCCTGTTGACCAATCAAATGTAACCTGATGACCCCCACTACTTGAAGAAGTGACACGCCCCCAGATTTTCTAAATTTTCAAATTCTCCTGGCAAATTATAATATTGTAATGTTTGGCTGGATTCCTTCAGATAAATAAAGGAAAATGTATTTTTCTAATGGGGTTCAGGTAAAGACCTGACCCATGCGTTCATGACAAACAAATAAATAAATCATTTAAATAATTTATTATCGGGTTTTTTCCAATTTTTGTTAACTGAAATGTGATTCATTACAGAAGAGTATTAGTTATTTTAATCTGTAAGTTATAATAGTTTTATAATAATAATAATAATATTAGTTTTTTTTGTTAATCTAAAATAGATAGCTGAATTTATAATAATAATATCCCCAACTCCCTTACTGAAATGTACTTTCACAAACCCCTGTTGACCAATCAAATGTAACCTGCAGACCCCCACTACTTGAAGAAGTGACACGCCCCTTGATTTTCTAAATTTTGAAATTCTCCTGGCAAATTATAATATTCTAATGTTTGGCTGGATTCCTTTAGATAAATAAAGGAAAATGTATTTTTCTAATGGGGTCCAGGTAAAAACCTGACCCATGCCTTTATGACAAACAAATAAATAAAATTATTTGAAATTCTTACAAATTTTCTAAAATTTGTAAGAAATTTAAATAATTTATTCTCGGGTTTTTTCCAATTATTGTTAACTGAAATGTGATTCATTACAGAAGAGTATTAGTTATTTTAATCTGTATGTTATAATAGTTTTATAATAATAATAATAATAATAGTTTTTATTGTTAATCTAAAATAGATAGCTGAATTTATAAAAATAATATCCCCAACTCCCTTACTGAAATGTACTTTCACAAACCCCTGTTGACCAATCAAATGTAACCTGCAGACCCCTACTACTTGAAGAAGTGACACGCCCCTTGATTTTCTAAATTTTGAAATTCTCCTGGCAAATTATAATAGTCTAATGTTTGGCTAGATTCCTTTAGATAAATAAAGGAAAATGTATTTTTCTAATGGGGTCCAGGTAAAAACCTGACCCATCCGTTCATGACAAACAAATAAATAAATCATTCAAATAATTTATTAACGGGTTTTTTCCAATTTTTGTTAACTGAAATGTGATTCATTACAGAAGAGTATTAGTTATCTTAATCTGTAAGTTATAATAGTTTTATAATAATAATAATAATAATAGTTTTTTTTGTTAATCTCAAATAGATAGCTGAATTTATAAAAATAATATCCCCAACTCCCTTACTGAAATGTACTTTCACAAACCCCTGTTGACCAATCAAATGTAACCTGATGACCCCCACTACTTGAAGAAGTGACACGCCCACAGATTTTCTAAATTTGGAAATTTTCCTGGCAAATTATAATATTGTAATGTTTGGCTGGATTCCTTCAGATAAATAAAGGAAAATGTATTTTTCTAATGGGGTCCAGGTAAAAACCTGACCCATGCGTTCATGACAAACAAATAAATAAATCATTTAAATAATTTATTATCGGGTTTTTTCCAATTTTTGTTAACTGAAATGTGATTCATTACAGAAGAGTATTAGTTATTTTAATCTGTAAGTTATAATAGTTTTATAATAATAATAATAATAATAGTTTTTTTTGTTAATCTAAAATAGATAACTAAATTTATAAAAATAATATCCCCCCTTACTGAAATGTACTTTCACAAACCCCTGTTCACCAATCAAATGTAACCTGATGACCCCTACTACTTGAAGAAATGACACGCCTGCAGATTTTCTAAATTCTGAAATTTTCCTGGCAAATTATAATATTGTAATGTTTGGCTGGATTCCTTCAGATAAATAAAGGAACATGTATTTTTCTAATGGGATCCAGGTAAAAACCTGACCCATGCGTTTATGACAAAAAAATAAAAAAATTATTTGAAATTCTTACAAATTTTCTAATATTTGTAAGAAATTTAAATAATTTATTGTCGGTTTTTTCCAATTTTTGTTAACTAAAATGTGATTCATTACAGAAAAGTATTAGTTATTTTAATCTGTATGTTACAGTAGTTTTTTAATAATAATAATAATAATAGTTTTTTTGTTAATCTAAAATAGATAACTAAATTTATAAAAATAATATCCCCCCTTACTGAAATGTACTTTCACAAACCCCTGTTGACCAATCAAATGTAACCTGATGACCCCCACTACTTGAAGAAGTGACACGCCCCCAGATTTTCTAAATTTTGAAATTCTCTAATTTTTCTAATGGGGTCCAGGTAAAAACCTGACCCATGCGTTTATTACAAACAAATAAATAAATTTTTGAAATTCTTACAAATTTTCTAAAATTTGTAAGAAATTTAAATAATTTATTGTCGGTTTTTTCCAATTTTTGTTAACTAAAATGTGATTCATTACAGAAGAGTATAAGATATTTTAATCTGTATGTTATAATAGTTTATAATAATAATAATAATAATAATAGTTTTTTTGTTAATCTAAAATAGATGGCTGAATTTATAAAAATAATATCCCCAACTCCCTTACTGAAATGTACTTTCACAAACCCCTGTTGACCAATCAAATGTAACCTGATGACCCCCACTACTTGAAGAAGTGACACGCCCCCAGATTTTCTAAATTTGGAAATTTTCCTGGCAAATTATAATATTGTAATGTTTGGCTGGATTCCTTCAGATAAATAAAGGAAAATGTATTTTTCTAATGGGGTCCAGGTAAAAACCTGACCCATGCGTTCATGACAAACAAATAAATAAATCATTTAAATAATTTATTATCGGGTTTTTTCCAATTTTTGTTAACTGAAATGTGATTCATTACAGAAGAGTATTAGTTATTTTAATCTGTAAGTTATAATAGTTTTATAATAATAATAATAATAATAGTTTTTTTTGTTAATCTAAAATAGATAACTAAATTTATAAAAATAATATCCCCCCTTACTGAAATGTACTTTCACAAACCCCTGTTCACCAATCAAATGTAACCTGATGACCCCTACTACTTGAAGAAATGACACGCCTGCAGATTTTCTAAATTCTGAAATTTTCCTGGCAAATTATAATATTGTAATGTTTGGCTGGATTCCTTCAGATAAATAAAGGAACATGTATTTTTCTAATGGGGTCCAGGTAAAAACCTGACCCATGCGTTTATGACAAAAAAATAAAAAAATTATTTGAAATTCTTACAAATTTTCTAATATTTGTAAGAAATTTAAATAATTTATTACCGGGTTTTTTCCAATATTTTTTAACTGAAATGTGATTCATTACAGAAAAGTATTAGTTATTTTAATCTGTATGTTACAGTAGTTTTTTAATAATAATAATAATAATAGTTTTTTTGTTAATCTAAAATAGATAGCTGAATTTATAATAATAATATCCCCAACTCCCTTACTGAAATGTACTTTCACAAACCCCTGTTGACCAATCAAATGTAACCTGATGACCCTCACTACTTGAAGAAGTGACACGCCCCCAGATTTTCTAAATTTGGAAATTTTCCTGGCAAATTATAATATTGTAATGTTTGGCTGGATTCCTTCAGATAAATAAAGGAAAATGTATTTTTCTAATGGGGTTCAGGTAAAGACCTGACCCATGCGTTCATGACAAACAAATAAATACATTATTTAAATAATTTATTATCGGGTTTTTTCCAATTTTTGTTAACTGAAATGTGATTCATTACAGAAGAGTATTAGTTATTTTAATCTGTAAGTTATAATAGTTTTATAATAATAATAATAATAATAGTTTTTTTTGTTAATCTAAAATAGATAACTAAATTTATAATAATAATATCCCCAACTCCCTTACTGAAATGTACTTTCACAAACCCCTGTTGACCAATCAAATGTAACCTGCAGACCCCCACTACTTGAAGAAGTGACACGCCCCCAGATTTTCTAAATTTTGAAATTCTCCTGGCAAATTATAATATTGTAATGTTTGGCTGGATTCCTTCAGATAAATAGAGGAAAACGTATTTTTCTAATGGGGTTCAGGTAAAGACCTGACCCATGCGTTCATGACAAACAAATAAATAAATCATTTAAATAATTTATAATCGGGTTTTTTCCAATTTTTGTTAACTAAAATGTGATTTATTACAGAAGATTATTAGTTATTTTAATCAGTATGTTATAAAAGTTTTATAATAATAATAATAATAATATTTTTTTTTGCTAATCTAAAATAGATTGCTGAATTTATAAAAATAATATCCCTAACTCCCTTACTGAAATGTAATTTCACAAACCCCTGCTGACCAATCAAATGTAACCTGATGACCCCCACTACTTGAAGAAGTGACACGCCCTTAGATTTTCTAAATTTTGAAATTCTCCTGGCAAATTATAATATTGTAATGTTTGGCTGGATTCCTTCAGATAAATAAAGGAAAATGTATTTTTCTAATGGGGTTCAGGTAAAGACCTGACCCATGCGTTCATGACAAACAAATAAATAAATCATTTAAATAATTTATTATCGGGTTTTTTCCAATTTTTGTTAACTGAAATGTGATTCATTACAGAAGAGTTTTAGTTATTTTAATCTGTAAGTTATAATAGTTTTATAATAATAATAATAATAATAGTTTTTTTTGTTAATCTAAAGTAGATAGCTGAATTTATAAAAATAATATCCCTAAATCCCTTACTGAAATGTACTTTCACAAACCTCTGTTGACCAATCAAATGTAACGTGATGACCTCCACTACTTGAAGAAGTGACACGCCCCCAGATTTTCTAAACTTTGAAATTCTCCTGCCAAATTATAATATTGTAATGTTTGGCTGGATTCCTTCAGATAAATAAAGGAAAATGTATTTTTCTAATGGGGTCCAGGTAAAAACCTGACCCATGCGTTTATGACAAACAAATAAATAAATTATTTGAAATTCTTACAATTGTAAAAAATTTAAATAATTTATTCTCGGGTTTTTTCCAATTTTTGAAAACTGACATGTGATTCATTACAGAGGAGTATTAGTTATTTTAATCTGTATGTTATAATAGTTTTATAATAATAATAATAATAATAATAGTTTTTTTTCTTAATCTAAAATAGATAGCTGAATTTATAAAAATCATATCCCCAACTCCCTTACTGAAATGTACTTTCACAAACCCCTGTTGACCAATCAAATGTAACCTGATGACCCCCACTACTTGAAGAAGTGACACGCCCCCAGATTTTCTAAATTTTTAAATTCTCCTGGCAAATTACTATATTGTAATGTTTGGCTAGATTCCTTTAGATAAATAAAGGAAAATGTATTTTTCTAATAGGGTCCAGGTAAAAACCTGACCCATGCGTTTACGACAAACAAATAAAAAAATTATTTGAAATTTTTACAAATATTCTAAAATTTGTAAGAAAATTAAATAATTTATTATCGGGTTTTTTCCAATATTTTTTAACTGAAATTGTGATTCATTACAGAAAAGTATTAGTTATTTTAATCTGTATGTTACAGTAGTTTTTTAATAATAATAATAATAATAGTTTTTTTGTTAATCTAAAATAGATAGCTGAATTTATAAAAATAATATCCCCAACTCCCTTACTGAAATGTACTTTCACAAACCCCTGTTGACCAATCAAATGTAACCTGATGACCCCCACTACTTAAAGAAGTGACACGCCCCCAGACTTTCTAAATTTTGAAATTCTTCTCATAAATTATAATATTGTAATGTTTGGCTGGATTCCTTTAGATAAATAAAGGAAAATGTATTTTTCTAATGGGGTCTAGGTAAAAACCTGACCCATGCGTTTATGACAAACAAATAAAAAAATTTAAATAATTTATTCTCGGGTTTTTTCCAATTTTTGTTAACTAAAATGTGATTCATTACAGAAGAGTATAAGATATTTTAATCTGTATGTTATAATAGTTTATAATAATAATAATAATAATAATAGTTTTTTTGTTAATCTAAAATAGATGGCTGATTTTATAAAAATAATATCCCCAACTCCCTTACTGAAATGTACTTTCATAAACCCCTGTTGACCAATCAAATGTAACCTGCAGACCCCCACTACTTGAAGAAGTGACACGCCCCTTGATTTTCTAAATTTTGAAATTCTCCTGGCAAATTATAATATTCTAATGTTTGGCTGGATTCCTTTAGATAAATAAAGGAAAATGTATTTTTCTAATGGGGTCCAGGTAAAAACCTGACCCATGCCTTTATGACAAACAAATATATAAATTATTTGAAATTCTTACAAATTTTCTAAAATTTGTAAGAAATTTAAATAATTTATTCTCGCGTTTTTTCCAATTATTGTTAACTGAAATGTGATTCATTACAGAAGAGTATTAGTTATTTTAATCTGTATGTTATAATAGTTTTATAATAATAATAATAATAATAGTTTTTATTGTTAATCTAAAATAGATATCTGAATTTATAAAAATAATATCCCCAACTCCCTTACTGAAATGTACTTTCACAAACCCCTGTTGACCAATCAAATGTAACCTAATGACCCCTACTACTTGAAGAAGTGACACGCCCCTTGATTTTCTAAATTTTGAAATTCTCCTGGCAAATTATAATAGTCTAATGTTTGGCTAGATTCCTTTAGATAAATAAAGGAAAATGTATTTTTGTAATGGGGTCCAGGTAAAAACCTGACCCATGCGTTCATGACAAACAAATAAATAAATAATTCAAATAATTTATTAACGGGTTTTTTCCAATTTTTGTTAACTGAAATGTGATTCATTACAGAAGAAAATTAGTTATTTTAATCTGTAAGTTATAATAGTTTTATAATAATAATAATAATAATAGTTTTTTTTGTTAATCTCAAATAGATAGCTGAATTTATAAAAATAATATCCCCAACTCCCTTACTGAAATGTACTTTCACAAACCCCTGTTGACCAATCAAATGTAACCTGATGACCCCCACTACTTGAAGAAGTGACACGCCCCCAGATTTTCTAAATTTGGAAATTTTCCTGGCAAATTATAATATTGTAATGTTTGGCTGGATTCCTTCAGATAAATAAAGGAAAATGTATTTTTCTAATGGGGTCCAGGTAAAAACCTGACCCATGCGTTCATGACAAACAAATAAATAAATCATTTAAATAATTTATTATCGGGTTTTTTCCAATTTTTGTTAACTGAAATGTGATTCATTACAGAAGAGTATTAGTTATTTTAATCTGTAAGTTATAATAGTTTTATAATAATAATAATAATAATAGTTTTTTTTGTTAATCTAAAATAGATAACTAAATTTATAAAAATAATATCCCCCCTTACTGAAATGTACTTTCACAAACCCCTGTTCACCAATCAAATGTAACCTAATGACCCCTACTACTTGAAGAAATGACACGCCTGCAGATTTTCTAAATTCTGAAATTTTCCTGGCAAATTATAATATTGTAATGTTTGGCTGGATTCCTTCAGATAAATAAAGGAACATGTATTTTTCTAATGGGGTCCAGGTAAAAACCTGACCCATGCCTTTATGACAAACAAATAAATAAATTATTTGAAATTCTTACAAATTTTCTAATATTTGTAAGAAATTTAAATAATTTATTACCGGGTTTTTTCCAATATTTTTTAACTGAAATGTGATTCATTACAGAAAAGTATTAGTTATTTTAATCTGTATGTTACAGTAGTTTTTTAATAATAATAATAATAATAGTTTTTTTGTTAATCTAAAATAGATAACTAAATTTATAAAAATAATATCCCCCCTTACTGAAATGTACTTTCACAAACCCCAGTTGACCAATCAAATGTAACCTGATGACCCCCACTACTTGAAGAAGTGACACGCCCCCAGAATTTCTAAATTTTGAAATTCTCCTGGTAAATTATAATATTGTAATGTTTGGCTGGATTCCTTCAGATAAATAAAGAAAAATGTATTTTTCTAATGGGGTCCAGGTAAAAACCTGACCCATGCGTTTATGACAAACAAATAAAAAAATTTAAATAATTCATTATCGGGTTTTTTCCAATTTTTGTTAACTGAAATGTGATTCATTACAGAAAAGTATTAGTTATTTTAATCTGTATGTTATAATAGTTTTATAATAATAATAATAATAATAGTTTTTTTGTTAATCTAAAATAGATAACTAAATTTATAAAAATAATATCCCCCCTTACTGAAATGTACTTTCACAAACCCCTGTTGACCAATCAAATGTAACCTGATGACCCCCACTACTTAAAGAAGTGACACGCCCCCAGACTTTCTAAATTTTGAAATTCTTCTGATAAATTATAATATTGTAATGTTTGGCTGGATTCCTTTAGATAAATAAAGGAAAATGTATTTTTCTAATGGGGTCCAGGTAAAAAACTGACCTATGCGTTAATGACAAACAAATAAAAAAATTATTTGAAATTCTTACAAATTTTCTAAAATTTGTAAGAAATTTAAATAATTTATTCTCGGGTTTTTTCCAATTTTTGTTAACTAAAATGTGATTCACTACAGAAGAGTATTAGTTATTTTAATCTGTATGTTATAATAGTTTTTTAATAATAATAATAATAATAATAATAGTTTTTTTGTTAATCTAAAATAGATAACTGAATTTATAAAAATAATATCCCCAACTCCCCCACTGAAATGTACTTTCACAAACCCCTGTTGACCAATCAAATGTAACCTGATGACCCCCACTACTTGAAGAAGTGAGACGCCCTCAGATTTTCTAAATTTTGAAATTCTCCTGGCAAATTATAATATTGTAATGTTTGGCTGGATTCCTTTAGATAAATAAAGGAAAATGTATTTTTCTAATGGGGTCTAGGTAAAAACCTGACCCAGGCGTTTATGACAAACAAATAAAAAAATTTAAATAATTTATTATCGGGTTTTTTCCAATTTTTGTTAACTGAAATGTGATTCATTACAGAAGAGTATTAGTTATTTTAATCTGTATGTTATAATAGTTTTATAATAATAAAAATAATAATAGTTTTTTTTGTTAATCTAAAATAGATAGCTGAATTTATAAAAATAATATCCCCAACTCCCTTACTGAAATGTACTTTCACAAACCCCTGTTGACCAATCAAATGTAACCTGCAGACCCCCACTACTTGAAGAAGTGACACGCCCCTTGATTTTCTAAATTTTGAAATTCTCCTGGCAAATTATAATATTCTAATGTTTGGCTGGATTCCTTCAGATAAATAAAGGAAAATGTATTTTTCTAATGGGGTCCAGGTAAAAACCTGACCCATGCCTTTATGACAAACAAATAAATAAATTATTTGAAATTCTTACAAATTTTCTAAAATTTGTAAGAAATTTAAATAATTTATTCTCGGGTTTTTTCCAATTATTGTTAACTGAAATGTGATTCATTACAGAAGAGTATTAGTTATTTTAATCTGTATGTTATAATAGTTTTATAATAATAATAATAATAATAGTTTTTATTGTTAATCTAAAATAGATAGCTGAATTTATAAAAATAATATCCCCAACTCCCTTACTGAAATGTACTTTCACAAACCCCTGTTGACCAATCAAATGTAACCTGCAGACCCCTACTACTTGAAGAAGTGACACGCCCCTTGATTTTCTAAATTTTGAAATTCTCCTGGCAAATTATAATAGTCTAATGTTTGGCTGGATTCCTTCAGATAAATAAAGGAAAATGTATTTTTCTAATGGGGTCCAGGTAAAAACCTGACCCATGCCTTTATGACAAACAAATAAATAAATTATTTGAAATTCTTACAAATTTTCTAAAATTTGTAAGAAATTTAAATAATTTATTATCGGGATTTTTCCAATTTTTGTTAACTGAAATGTGATTCATTACAGAAGAGTATTAGTTATTTTAATCTGTAAGTTATAATAGTTTTATAATAATAATAATAATAATAGTTTTTTTTGTTAATCTAAAATAGATAGCTGAATTTATAAAAATAATATCCCCAACTCCCTTACTGAAATGTACTTTCACAAACCCCTGTTGACCAATCAAATGTAACCTGATGACCCCCACTACTTGTAGAAGTGACACGCCCCTAGACTTTCTAAATTTTGAAATTCTTCTGATAAATTATAATATTGTAATGTTTGGCTGGATTCCTTTAGATAAATAAAGGAAAATGTATTTTTCTAATAGGGTCCAGGTAAAAACCTAATCCATGCGTTTATGACAAACAAATAAAAAAATTATTTGAAATTTTTACAAATTTTTTTAAAATTTGTAAGAAATTTAAATAGTTTATTAACGGGTTTTTCCCAATTTTTGTTAACAGAAATGTGATTCATTATTAAAGAATGTAAGATATTTTAATCTGTATGTTATAATAGTTTTATAATAATAATAATAATAATAGTTTTTTTTGTTAATCTAAAATAGATAGCTGAATTTATAAAAATAATATCCCCAACTCCCTTACTGAAATGTACTTTCACAAACCCCTGTTGACTAATCAAATGTAACCTGCAGACCACCACTACTTGAAGAAGTGACACGCCCCCTGATTTTCTAAATTTCAAATTCTCCTGGCAAATTATAATATTCTAATGTTTGGCTTGATTCCTTCAGATAAATAAAGGAAAATGTATTTTTCTAATGGGGTCCAGGTAAAAACCTGACCCATGCGTTTATGACAAACAAATAAATAAATTATTTGAAATTCTGACAAATTTTCTAAAATTTGTAAGAAATTTAAATAATTTATTCTCGGGTTTTTTCCAATTTTTGTTAACTGAAATGTGATTCACTACAGAAGAGTATTAGTTATTTTAATCTGTATGTTATAATAGTTTTTTAATAATAATAATAATAATAATAATAGTTTTTTTGTTAATCTAAAATAGATAACTGAATTTATAAAAATAATATCCCCAACTCCCCCACTGAAATGTACTTTCACAAACCCCTGTTGACCAATCAAATGTAACCTGATGACCCCCACTACTTGAAGAAGTGAGACGCCCTCAGATTTTCTAAATTTTGAAATTCTCCTGGCAAATTATAATATTGTAATGTTTGGCTGGATTCCTTTAGATAAATAAAGGAAAATGTATTTTTCTAATGGGGTCTAGGTAAAAACCTGACCCAGGCGTTTATGACAAACAAATAAAAAAATTTAAATAATTTATTATCGGGTTTTTTCCAATTTTTGTTAACTGAAATGTGATTCATTACAGAAAAGTATTAGTTATTTTAATCTGTATGTTATAATAGTTTTATAATAATAAAAATAATAATAGTTTTTTTTGTTAATCTAAAATAGATAGCTGAATTTATAAAAATAATATCCCCAACTCCCTTACTGAAATGTACTTTCACAAACCCCTGTTGACCAATCAAATGTAACCTGCAGACCCCCACTACTTGAAGAAGTGACACGCCCCTTGATTTTCTAAATTTTGAAATTCTCCTGGCAAATTATAATATTCTAATGTTTGGCTGGATTCCTTTAGATAAATAAAGGAAAATGTATTTTTCTAATGGGGTCCAGGTAAAAACCTGACCCATGCCTTTATGACAAACAAATAAATAAATTATTTGAAATTCTTACAAATTTTCTAAAATTTGTAAGAAATTTAAATAATTTATTCTCGGGTTTTTTCCAATTATTGTTAACTGAAATGTGATTCATTACAGAAGAGTATTAGTTATTTTAATCTGTATGTTATAATAGTTTTATAATAATAATAATAATAATAGTTTTTATTGTTAATCTAAAATAGATAGCTGAATTTATAAAAATAATATCCCCAACTCCCTTACTGAAATGTACTTTCACAAACCCCTGTTGACCAATCAAATGTAACCTGCAGACCCCTACTACTTGAAGAAGTGACACGCCCCTTGATTTTCTAAATTTTTAAATTCTCCTGGCAAATTATAATAGTCTAATGTTTGGCTGGATTCCTTCAGATAAATAAAGGAAAATGTATTTTTCTAATGGGGTCCAGGTAAAAACCTGACCCATGCGTTCATGACAAACAAATAAATAAATCATTTAAATAATTTATTATCGGGATTTTTCCAATTTTTGTTAACTGAAATGTGATTCATTACAGAAGAGTATTAGTTATTTTAATCTGTAAGTTATAATAGTTTTATAATAATAATAATAATAATAGTTTTTTTTGTTAATCTAAAATAGATAGCTGAATTTATAAAAATAATATCCCCAACTCCCTTACTGAAATGTACTTTCACAAACCCCTGTTGACCAATCAAATGTAACCTGATGACCCCCACTACTTGTAGAAGTGACACGCCCCTAGACTTTCTAAATTTTGAAATTCTTCTGATAAATTATAATATTGTAATGTTTGGCTGGATTCCTTCAGATAAATAAAGGAAAATGTATTTTTCTAATAGGGTCCAGGTAAAAACCTAATCCATGCGTTTATGACAAACAAATAAAAAAATTATTTGAAATTTTTACAAATTTTTTTAAAATTTGTAAGAAATTTAAATAGTTTATTAACGGGTTTTTCCCAATTTTTGTTAACAGAAATGTGATTCATTATTAAAGAATGTAAGATATTTTAATCTGTATGTTATAATAGTTTTATAATAATAATAATAATAATAGTTTTTTTTGTTAATCTAAAATAGATAGCTGAATTTATAAAAATAATATCCCCAACTCCCTTACTGAAATGTACTTTCACAAACCCCTGTTGACTAATCAAATGTAACCTGCAGACCACCACTACTTGAAGAAGTGACACGCCCCCTGATTTTCTAAATTTCAAATTCTCCTGGCAAATTATAATATTCTAATGTTTGGCTTGATTCCTTCAGATAAATAAAGGAAAATGTAGTTTTCTAATGGGGTCCAGGTAAAAACCTGACCCATGCGTTTATGACAAACAAATAAATAAATTATTTGAAATTCTGACAAATTTTCTAAAATTTGTAAGAAATTTAAATAATTTGTTATCGGGTTTTTTCCAATTTTTGTTAACTGAAATGTGATTCATTACAGAAGAGTATTAGTTATTTTAATCTGTATGTTATAATAGTTTTATAATAATAATAATAATAATAGTTTTTTTTGTTAATCTAAAATAGATAGCTGAATTTATAAAAATAATATCCCCAAATCCCTTACTGAAATTCACTTTTACAAACCCCAGTTGACCAATCGAACGTAACCTGATGACCCCCACTACTTAAAGAAGTGACACGCCCCCAGACTTTCTAAATTTTGAAATTCTTCTGATAAATTATAATATTGTAATGTTTGGCTGGATTCCTTTAGATAAATAAAGGAAAAGTGTGTTTTTCTAATGGGGTCCAGGTAAAAACCTGACCCATGCGTTTATGACAGACAAATAAAAAAATTATTTGAAATTCTTACAAATTTTCTAAAATTTGTAAGAAATTGAAATAATTTATTATCGGGTTTTTTCCAATTTTTGTTAACTGAAATGTGATTCATTACAGAAAAGTATTAGTTATTTTAATCTGTATGTTATAATAGTTTTATAATGATAATAATAATAATAGTTTTTTGTGTTAATTTAAAATAGATAACTGAATTTATAAAAATAATATCCCCAACTCCCTTACTAAAATGTACTTTCACAAACCCCTGTTGACCAATCAAATGTAACCTGATGACCCCCACTACTTGAAGAAGTGACACGCCCCCAGATTTTCTAAATTTTTAATTTCTCCTGGCAAATTATAATATTGTAATGTTTGGCTGGATTCCTTCAGATAAATAAAGAAAAATGTATTTTTCTAATGGGGTCCAGGTAAAAACCTGGCCCATGCGTTTATGACAAACAAATAAAAAAATTTAAATAATTTATTATCGGGCTTTTTCCAATTTTTGTTAACTGAAATGTGATTCATTACAGAAGAGTGCTAGTTATTTTAATCTGTATGTTATAATAGTTTTATAATAATAATAATAATAATAGTTTTTTTTGTTAATCTAAATAGATAGCTGAATTTATAAAAAAAATATCCCCAACTCCCTTACTAAAATGTACTTTCACAAACCCCTGTTGACCAATCAAATGTAACCTGATGACCCCCACTACTTGAAGAAGTGACACGCCCCCAGATTTTCTAAATTTTTAATTTCTCCTGGCAAATTATAATATTGTAATGTTTGGCTGGATTCCTTCAGATAAATAAAGAAAAATGTATTTTTCTAATGGGGTCCAGGTAAAAACCTGGCCCATGCGTTTATGACAAACAAATAAAAAAATTTAAATAATTTATTCTCGGGTTTTTTCCAATTATTGTTAACTGAAATGTGATTCATTACAGAAGAGTATTAGTTATTTTAATCTGTAAGTTATAATAGTTTTATAATGATAATAATAATAATAGTTATTTTTGTCAATCTAAAATAGATAGCTGAATTTATGAAAATAATATCCCCAACTCCCTTTCTGAAATGTACTTTCACAAACCCCTGTTGACCAATCAAATGTAACCTGATGACCCCCACTACGTGAAGAAGTGACACGCCCCCAGATTTTCTAAATTTTGAAATTCTTCTGGCAAATTATAATATTGTAATAATTATAAAATAAAATGGACTACTAAGAAAAAAAACGTTTTTTTTCAAAATCTGATATTAACACGATTTTTCAGACTTTTCCAGTTTTAACGAATTCACTAGGTTATACATTAGTTAGTTTTTAGTGTTAATACATTCTAATATCATTTTACACGTTGCATTAATTATTAAACTTATATAAAATATTTTTATATTTTGCAGATACAAGCGGAGTTTCAAATTGCTTTTCAAAAAACTGAAAATTGTTTCGAAACTAATTGGCCCTCTGTAGCACAGAAAATAATTAAACTGGCTCAATCTCTTAAAAGAAATAAAGAAATTAAAACAATTTTACAAAATTACGATAAGGGTTTGTTTTTTTTTTAAATTTCAAATAGATATATTAAAAATTTAAACTGACAATTTATTCTATCTTTTAGAATCAGCCAATACTCTCGCACTAATCCTGCTTCCATTTTTGTTCAAAAAAATTACAAAATTGACAAAAAAGTCTAGTCTTGGCAAAGCGTGGAATCCAGAGAAATCTGAAGTCCTAAGTACATTCGTTTACCATGTGCAGGTGAAGTGAAATATGTATTATGTGTTGTTATTGGAAATAAAATTAAAAAAAATATAGCTGTATTATTAAATACTACATCTTAACGATTTTTGTTATAAAAAGTTAATGTAATAATGATTGTGAAAAATGCTAATCACATTTTTTTAGAATACTCATTTACCAATTTTTTCATTTTTTAGAATAACAATTTTCTTCTTTACATATTAAACTTAAAAAAGCAGTTTAAAAATTATTTAAATAAGAAACATTTTTGATTTTAAGTATTTGCAAAAATTTTAATAATGAAAAATTAGTTATTTGTTTAAAACTTAAAAGTATTTGATGTTTTATTTGTGCTATTTTTTAAATTCAATAATGATTAATAATTTATGAAATTGCTAGATTTTTCGTAATAAGGTTTTAAGCTTTCCATCCAAAAAATAAATTAATATCAATGAATATATTATTTATACGCTCTAAATCTGAATTAGTTAAAAATAACTAATAATTAGTCAAATCTTGCTTGAGTTTTTATTTCAGCAATTAGTTAAAAATAACTAATTATTAGTAAAAAAATTACTAATTTTTAGTAAAAACATAACTAAAAGATATTTAAAACTTGACTAATTGAATTAGTAAACAGAATTTGACTAAAATATTAGTTATTTTGACATAACCTTAAAATGAATTTGACTAATAATTAATTATTTTTTACTAAATTATTAGTAAAAAAATAACTATTTGAATTAGTGACTGAGTTTTTGCTTTCAAATTAGTTATTTTTAACTAATTAAGATTTAGAGAGTATATTTTTAATTGTATATATTATCAATTATGCCATTATTTATTATAAGACTAAAAGTTCATTAAAATTTTGTTACAGGATCAGGATAACATCAGTAATTCTTTGAAAGAAATAAGTGCTCAGCTAGAAGTTTTGCACACTGATCATAAATTATTCCTTAAACCATTTGTTGTTATAAATGGTCCATCTTTAAATAACATAACATCTGCTTATGTTGTCCTCGGTGATTACACATATCAAGTAACAAGTCCATCGAAAGCTGTTGATTTATGTTTTCAATGCGTAAAAGTTTTGTAAGAGTGTAATTGCCTAATCTCTGATCATAATTAAGCAATTATTCTTATTTAATTAATTTAACCGGAATATTCAAAATCAACAAAATCATTGAGATTTAAGACTTTAAAATCAAGGGCGACAGCTAAATAAAGTTTAATCCATAAATTTCTATTATTTATTTAATTTATATTTATTTAACAAAATTTATTTTATTTTTAATTATCACTTTAATAACTCAAGAGCATGAAAGACTTCCGGGAGTCAGGTTGCAGGTTCGAGGTTAGAAATGCCATTGTAAGATCAGATATTTTATAGTAAATTGCCTCAAGTACGGCAAACAAAATTTATTAATCAAAATAAAACAATTTACATAAATTAGTCTTGAGAAATTTGTCCAGTTTTGACTCGATATAAGCTAAATGCCGCTACCGGAAAGGCTAAGCACATGTTCCGGATGTTCACAAGAATCATTAATTTACTCAAGAATTAACAATAAAACATAAGAAAAATTCTAGTTAATTTTTAGTTAATTTTCTAGTTAATCACAGAGAAAAATTTATTCTACTCAAATCTAGTATTTAAAACTGAGAAAAAGCACTTTTTAAACAAGAAAAACGAACTTTAAGCAAATCCCGGGATTCTAACCTAAAACTCAAAATTTCGAAAAGAACACTAATCAGTCACTAATCACGAGATAAAAAGAAAAGCTTACCTTCTCGTCAATCACTGAGAGGGCCTTGGCCATTTTAACAATGATTTAGTTAAATTAGAATTAAATTTAATAAAGTTTTTAAATTCAATTAGTCACTTTAATGAAGTTGTAGTATAATCGACTTTTGACGTTCGGAACAAGAGTGAGGAAACGACGTCAGTATTTCTTGACTTCGATTTCTTCGACCAATCACGTAATTTTGGCCTCAGTCACGTGATCGTACGTCAGCGGAATTAAAAAACCATTGAAGAGACTAGTTGTTGAGGAGCCCCGGCAGCTGCCATTCCGTGCACCGGAATAATACATTTTGACTTGGGAAGAGATCTTTAAAACCACTAACTTCCATTAGAAAAACCATCTCTCCCAAATCCGCAAGTTAGAGTCCACAAATGGTGCCAAACAAACAAAATTCCAAATTTTTAGAACCATTGTGGCACTCTGAAAACTAGGCACCCACTGTTGATCCAGGTACTCCGACAGCTGTCTCCCTCTGGCGGTCGGCGCGAAGTTCAATTCAAATTACGGACCAAGTCTTCCCTTCTTGTTCATTAAGTAATTTATTTGCTCATAAAACAAAGAAATAAATAAACGTAATTAATAAACAAAATAAAAGAAATTGTAACATTGCTTTTTCCCAGGTATTTTGACTCTTGTTCCGAAATAAACGCGAATTTTAGGGAGCTCTTGTGACGTTCACAAATTACCACGTCACAGTTTTTGGCAGAAAATTTTCGCACATTAGCAATCATGTTTGGCAATACATAGGAAGCGAAGTATACAAGCTTGAAGTCCCAAATTTAAGTGGTGCGGTAACCAACGTTATAGATAAACTGAACCAACTTTAAAAAATCTTTTACATCATTCTTGTACTTTAAAGTGCAGAATTATTTATGTTCAAACGTTATTTATCACTGTTTTAAACAGTTAAATGTCCAAGAGACTTGCAATATTAAGTATTTATATCACTCATAATATTTTGTAAACTAAGATATTTAAATGTCTTTAAGAAATAGGTTCTAGATGAACTAAACCAACTTTAAAAAAAAGTTTTACTTTATTTTTGTACTTTAAATGCCATAAGTACTTGTGTCAATTATTTTATTCTATTTTAAACAGTTAAATGTCCAAGAGACTTGTAATAACAAGAATTTGTATCAGTCATAATATTTTGTAAATCATAATATTAAATTAAACGTCTTTAAAAATTAAAATAACGTTTTTTTAAATTAATTATTAAACTATTTTAATGGAAAAAATGAATTCCTTTAGTACTACTCAAACAGTTACACGAAATGATTTAAGTACAGAAATCTTAAAGCTTTCTCTTTCATTATATAACATTCCTCATATTTCGAGAAAAGATGTTGATGTTGTGATAAATATTTTTAGTGACTTTCTTTCACAAAAATTCATTCCATTTGTTCAAAATGAGATTGAATCTCTCGTAAAACCAATCTCAAATGAAGAGCCATTTTTAAAAACACAGTTCATTTTAGAAAATGCTAAAGATATGTTTCGGCAAATTTCAACTGAGCATTTGAGATTTAAATTGTATGAAGATAAAAGTTTGTTTATACCACCTCAACTATTTGAAGTTGGAAAAGAATGTGTGTATATAACCGACGATGATAAAAATATACATGTTCAAATGAAACCAGTATATGCCGCACACGTTTCTTTGAAGGATACCTTGCGAACAGCGCTTTCAGTTCCAGGTGTCTTGCCATCAATTTTTACTTATATGAGTGATTTAAGTAAAGAAAAAAAATCTATATCAAACGTTATACAAGGAGAACTGTGGGGAAAAAAGTATACAGAGTTAGATAGAATCGTTTTACCAATTCATTTATATTTCGATGAATTTGAAACAAGAAACGCATTAGGAAGCCATGCTGGGGAAGAGAAATTTGGAGGCGTATATGCATCCCTTGCTTGCTTGCCTCCTCACATGTCTGCAAAGTTAAAAAATATTTTCGTTTCTACAATTTTCTTTGCAAAGCATTTAAACAAATTTGAAACTGAAAACTTATTTAAAAAAAGCATTGAGGATCTCGACTATTTATCGAAGAAGGGTTTAAAAATTAAGTGTAATGGATCAGATCTGACAGTCTATTTTGAGTGTGTACAAATTCTAGGGGACAATGCAGGACTTAACAGGATTTGCGGATTTTCATTAAGTTTTAAAGCGTGTTTTTTCTGTCGGGTTTGTTCTGCTTCGATCGACCAATGCGAACGCATGATTGAAGAGAATGAATCACTGTTAAGAACGTTAGAATCTTATCAAGCCGATTTAAAAAAAGACAATGTTCAACAAACCGGTATACAGGAAGAATGCATTTTTAATAAACTAGATAATTTTGACATTACAGAGAATATATCTTTAGATTTAATGCACGACGTTCCAGAGGGAACTGTCCAGTACACTGTATCTAAAGTTTTAGATGGTCTGATCAAAGAAAAGACAATAACATTGAACACAATAAATCAGCGAGTTGAAATCTTTCCGTACAGTGATCTAGAAAAACCAAACAAGCTAAGACCTTTGTATTTTTCTCAAGGAAAAAAAGGGGGACAAAAATTGAAACTAAAGCAATCTGCTTCAGAAATTTTATGTTTGTCGAGATATTTGGAACTTTTTGGTAAACTAAAACCAAAAATGCATATATGGTTGCATTACCCAAGAGCCATATTGTTAAATGGTCCAGTAGTTCATTTTTCATCAATGAAATTTGAAAGAAAAAACAAGGAACTTAAAGAAACTGCTGTTGGAACCCCGTCAAATGTTAATTTACCTTTAACAATTGGAATTAGGCACTAATTAAAATTGTGTTACAATCTGGAATTTTGTCCACCCACACAAGGAGAAATTATTCTAGGGCTTGTTGCCAATTCCAATGCAATCATCGAGTTCAAAAATGTAATTCCAAAATCAAATGACGTTTCAGTAAAGACACTAAAAAACGTTGAAATACTTGGCAACAAGTTTTCAGTAAGCACTATTTTCGTAACAAGAATAACAGAAGAGGGTCCTAAATTTGGTGTAATTAAAACCATATTTCATTGTAATAATGTTTACTTCGAAACAAAAGAATTTACTACGATTTTTTTTAATCATCAATATCATGCATTTAATGTACAGTCTGATACAAGTAAACCGAATTTATTAATAAACGTCGACCTAATACCAAGAGTACCACCTTGTTTATTGTGTAAAAAAAAGAATGATGACTTTATTGCGACGAGATATAGATTTTAAAGTTAAAATGCGTATTGAAGTAGACTAATTTATGTAAGTGTGTATTATTGTAAAACAAGTAAAAAAACTGCTTAATAATACATTTAAACGATATAGTTAATGGTTATTGCTAAAATAAAATGATTTAAACGTATATTTAAAATTTTTATTATGAAATATCTCTACTATTCATATTAAAAATATATTGTATATCCTGGAAATATTTATTTTCATGTATTATTTCTACTCCTGAATTTCCCTATAAATGGTTTTCTTTTAATTTGAAAATTTGAAAATTTTGACAAATTTAAATTAAAAATCTAACATGATAGTTTATTATTATTTAATTGTTATTATTATTAGTTAAAATTTTATTATATTTATAAAACTTAATAATCCTTACATGTTTAAAAATAAATTAACTATTAAAATTTGAACTATTGTTGATAATACATTTTTTTAGAAAATCACTTTAATTTTTATACGTTTTAAAAAAATCTTTTTTTATGAGTTAATAGAAACATTTTTTTTATTCGTAAATTTGACAAAAAATTGTAGACGTAAATTTACTTGCGAGACATTAAAATGATTAGAATCATTTTCTTTAATTAAAAACATTCCAGAAAGTTAATAATAACCCTTATAAAAAAATTACTCGGAATAATCACTAGGGTCATTACTGGAGACACCTGTCAGTTTTTCGCCAAGTGCATATTTTTTAATAATATAAATTTTTTTTTTAATTAAAATGAAATCGTTATTTTGAATTTAATACATATTTTTATGCATTCAATTTGCAACAAAAAAACTACTGCGCCATCGTAGGAGCCACAGATACTTCGAGCGTAACAAATAAATTTTTTAACAATATAATAAGGAGAAAAATTACTGCTATTTTCAATAAGTATTCAAGTAATTATCCACAGAAATTCTTTTATGTGATAAAAACATTACATCATAACTTCAGTTTTAAGTCTTAAGTTTTAAAAAGATAAATACCACGAAAACTCTACTTTTACTCCGGAACAGCACTGGATGTTTTAGCAATATTGGCAAGCAAGGCATTTTTACCTTGTCTCAACCTTGCCAATTTTGCTGAAACGTCCGGTGCTATTCGGAATGTCATTTTCATAAAAATCTATTACTTTTTAGAATAGTTGACGTAGTTGGTTTGGCAACCGTCAAATTATCAATATGACATCAGATTCTTAATCGGTGACACCAAAACCCATGAAAGATTGTTTTCGATTATATACCTTATTCTCTTTAGGGTGTTTAAGGATTAATTATCAAAACAAAAAAGAACATAATTTTTACGTTAATAATCTTCTTATGCAATCACTAATTCGCTAATTATATTATTATTCTTTAAACCAGGGTGTTATATAATTCAATAAAAAATCTTCTGAATTTAAGTAAAAAATGTGATTCGTTATTTTATTTGAATAGAAATGAGCAAAACATAATCCCAAAAAATGTTATTCTGTCAGTGCACTATACTTTAATTCGCAAAACCAAAAAATAAATTTTGTTAAAATGAATCTTCGTATAATTTAAAATATTTTAATAAAATTATATGATTATGGATGTCATACTGAAAAATAAGCAACGTCCTTAACATCAATTATACATAAAACTATTATAAAAACACACGAAAAGCACGTTTCGTACTCGAAGTCAATTTGCATGATCCATATGTACCGGAAAAGCATGGACTGTTTGCAATCGCTGTAAGGTGATGCTAGGTACAAATTGCGCGAGACGTCGCTACTAACAGAGTGTAAATTTAGGCAACAAGAGCAGGTCTCTTACGCCTTTTACGTATAATGAACTATCTTACCTCAAACGTATGGATTTGTACTTAATAAGCAAGCGAACCATCCTTGCTATGAGAGTGTGAACTACTCTCATACTGCAAACGCTTGATTTTTTTCTCCGTGTGGGTAACAATTTATTCAACTTTTGCAATACAAGAGAGGCAACCAGCTCTGGTAGTCAAGCAAGGGAGGCAACCAACCCTTGGGAGAGCTCTGCGAAGAACTGAAGAGTTTACGTTGAAGGGCCAACTTTTATAGGCGAACGAGTCTTGCCGGAGAGATCTTGAAGTATGGGGGTACAAAATTCGGTGGAGAAAAAAAAGCTGCGCGACTGGACGCGCGCACGGTCGACGCGTTCAGCGAGAGCCGCGAGCGGCAGTAGAACAAGGCGTGCGTCAGCTCAGTCAGACTTCGCGGAGTCTAACTGTGAACGCTAGTGGGAAAAACGCTATCGTGGCGTATTTCCCTCTCCACCTTCTCTCTGGACTTATACTTCAAGTACCCTCAAAGCAGTTTTCGCCTACAAAATTCTCCCTAGAAGAAATCTTCTACAATATGTGCTTAATTATAATATATTACATTAATACTTAATCTATTAAGTTGACAGATGTGAGCAAGGTTAATATAAAGTACTATTTTGCACTAGTGTGCGTAACAATTTTAAAATAATAATAATAATTAAATGATTTAATTTAGATAGGTTATTTATTAATTTAGAACTTATTTATATTACAAGTAATTTTAGTGGTAAAATTTTAAATTAAATAAAAACGTTGTTTTCGATTCATTGTTATAATTACTAATTCATAAATTTGAAAAAACTTTCATAAATTATTCATTAAATTGGGATGGAGTTATTTAGGTGAAACATAATTTTATCGTCAAAGAAAAATTAAATAGGTACTCTTGCTATTTCTCAATTTAAAATTGAATTGTAATCAAAATACTTATTTTGCTCTATTTTAACAATTTTTAGTTTGTAAATTTTTAAAACACTAATAATTTAATGATTGAATTTAGATATGTTATTTATTTAATTAGAACATATTTATATTATAAGTAATTATAGTGGTCAAAATTATAGAAGATTTATAATTTTCGTTTAAATTTATTGTTTAAATTAATAATTTATCAATTTTAAAAACTCTAATAATTTAGTTATTTTATTTTGATAGAGTTCTTTAGATGAAACATAATTTTAGTGTCAAAAAAATTAATAACTGTTGCTTTTTCTTATTTTGAAATTGAATTGAAATAAAAAATTTCTATTTGCTGTATTTTAAAAATTATTAGTTTGTAAATTTGTAAAACACTAATAATTTAATTATTGAATTAAGATATGTTATTTATTTAATAAGGACAAATTTATATTATAAGTAATCACTGTGGTGAAAATTTAAGGAAAATTAAGTTTTTGTTTTCCATTTATTTTTAAAATTACTAATTTATCAATTTTAAAAACACTAATAATTTATTTATTTTATTTGGATAGATTTTTTTAGGTGAAACATAATTTCAGCGTAAGAAAAATTAATTACTGTTGTTTTTTCTCATGTTGAAATTGAATTGAAATCAAAATTTTCTATTTGGTCTATTTTAAAAATTATTAGTTTATAAATTTGTAAAACACTAATAATTTAATGACTAAACTTAGATGGGTTATTAATTTAATTAGAACATATGTATATCACTAGTAATTATAGTGGTGACAAGTTAAGTTGAATTAAAATTTTGTGTTCTTTTTCTTTTTAAAATTACTAATTTATTAGTTTGAAAAAACTGATAAAATTTATTTTTTAAATTTTGATAAAATTAATAATGTGAAACATAATTTTATTGTAAAAAAAATTAATTACTCTTGGCTTTTCCTAATTCTAAATTAATTAAAATTAAAATGTTTTATTTACTCTATTGTAAAATTTAGTGGTTTATAAATTTGTAAAGTACTAATAATTTATTAAAGTACTCTATATTTTATTAAAAGTAAAATGACTTGGAATTATTAAGAATTTACAGATTATTTTAATACTGATATCAAAACCAGAATTATATCATCTAGTTATGTATTTCAATTTATTACAAATAATTCATTTACAATAATAAATAATTATACATAAATGAAATTTTAGTTTATTCTTGTGAATTTTTTATTTGTACTTAAATAGTTAATAAATATAATTATAAAGTTCAACGGTTATAATAAAATATTTTATACGCTAAAGACAAATCAAGATATAAATTAAATTTAATATCAATCAATAACATTTATTTCTACTAAAATTATAACCATTAATTTCATTATTCAACATTAAATAGCCTTTTGCCTATTCAAAATAAGAATAATAACATTATATTCCGGTTTACAATACTTAAATAACACCACATTTAGAATTACATTTTAACAATTTTATTTCTATAACCAATACGTACCTGTGTCTCCATCTATTGCTCACCTTGTGCAAAACAAGGCTCACAAATTACCGACATTTTACTTCTTCACTAACGAAGCATCTCTACATGACGTATACAAATGCTGTAATAATAAAGCAACTTGAAGTCAGCCGTCGGTAGCCAAAAGTGACTTTATACAAACTGAATTTAAGCGAAATTACTCCCTACCCAATTTTTTACCCCTACAGCCCCGAACTATGCGACTTATCGGACTTTGACTGTAATTTATATAGTTCTTGTTATTTTAATTTACTTTAAGTTTATTTAAAGTTCTGATATTATTAAAAACGTACCCTAAAAAAATTGAAAATTAGAATTTAATTTTATTTACATTAAATTGATTTTTATGTACCGTAAAACAGGCAAACTTCGCTCATGTAGTGTAACTTCGCTCAGTGGAAACTTTTTTTTTAAAAAAATTATTTATTTTTATTTCTAGGAAGAAAAATATTAAATTTGCAATTGCTAATGTTAAGAAAATTATCAAACTGTGTCTCAAGGGTATTTTAAAGTAGAATTATAGTCAAGTTTTAATAAAAATAATATTTATTTAAAGATGTCTATTTTGCTCATTGAACAAGTAGTGTGTAAAAGTCGCTTGTGAAACCTATATTTGAAATATTTTATGTTAAAATCATGTAATAATCTTATTTCCTATATCTCTGACATGATTTAGAAAAAATAAAATTACTGAAAAGTTGAATAGATTTTGAAAAAAGTCAATTTAAAAAAAATATTTTATATTTGTTGAGTAATTTTGTTCATGACTACAATGTATCATTCAATTGTTTATCAAGTATCTAAGGTTATTTCTCGTGACAAAATTCAAAAATTTTATCATACGAGATTGAGCGCGCGCAGGAGCGCGCGTACTTACGTTTTCTTTATGTAATTGTAAATCATAAACTTATTGTTTTATTTAGTGATATAAGGAAGTAAATAATTTCTCTTGCATAAAGAAATAAGTAGTTTTTAATGTGAAATAAAATGTCACGAAAATCAACTTTTTGGTATACAGTAATTCCTGATATTGAAAAAATATGTACTTCTGTTTTTTTACTGTTACACCTGTAAAAATCATGTACACATATATTAGATTTAACGAATACAATAAACTGTTTTATAATTAAGAAGTTGGCATTGAAATTCTTTGGTGCGATTTTATAAAATGTGTTAATAATTAGTTAGTAATGTCATAAGGTTATTATAAGGTTTTAGTATTTTGTGATTCAGTAAATCAACATTGAATCAACTCTAACGTTTATAAAAATTTTTTTTTTTAATTAATTTGTAATGGGGATAAAGAACATTGCGTTTTATTATTTCGAAAAGACATTGACTTACATACTTAACACATTAAAGGAAATGTTGCTTACCTAAACACCTAGAGAGTCACCTAATTGACAACGAATGCACAAAATGGCTTACATGTTTATAATATTCGTCTCTCGGCGCGTCACAATGAAAAAATACTTTACCTATTTTTTAAACAGAAAATACCCAACTTTTTTCACAAACTTGAAAAAAATTGTACAGTGTACGCTTTACATAAATTTTATTGCAATCATGGGTGCTTAATTTGTATAAGAAATGTAAATCATATTTAGAAGCGTTATTAATCTTAAAATAATAAATTCTTAATGTCTTTTTTACAATTCTACTTAATAAAGTAAACACTTAGAAATAATAAAAATAAGTTTCATTATTTTATTGATGAAAACGAACGATTAGTATTTATTTACAGAAAGGAATAATCGTGGCCATTAAAATTTACATCTTACTTTCAAATAATTGAATCGTAAAATTCCAAGTGGAGTCATGATGTATTAATTTGACAATAGACCATGAATTTTTCAACAAAACGGCTAAAGCCACACTACAAGAAAAATAAAAAAGTGGAATTGTGCGACAGGTCGATTCAATTACTAATTTTTATCTATTCATTTAAAAATATATTTCTAATTATCTCCATTAGTACCTTTCTATTCGTACTGTTTTGAAATTGTGTAAAAACGATTTTCCATTCACCTAGAACTATAATATTCTATTTCATTTTTAACTAACAATATTTTAATACCCAGCACAGCACCAGATATTTCCAGAATCTTTCTTGAACCTTGCAGTGAAAGGTTCGCAATATTGCAATTCGCAGTTCAGTGAAGCTTAGTTAAGTAGCAAAATTTCCACATATGAGAAAATATTACTAACCTATGTTATCTGAACATTTCAATTCAATGTCCGTGAAACATTACGCAAAGCAAACTCGTGCAATATTGAGGAAATGTTTCAAATATGATTAAAAGTTTTATTAAATCTGGTTGTTTATCATATTTAATGCATGTTTCACATTTATTAAAATACATTAAAAAATGTATTACAGGAAAAATTACAGGTTATCTTAGAACTTAAAAGAAATATATTTATGACCCAAAAAGCAAATATTTTTTATCTTAAAAAATACTAGAAATATTCAGTAATATTTTCTGAATCTAAGTTCGAAATTTTTTTGTATTAAGATTAAATAATAGACATTGAAAAAATAGATTATAAACTTAAATTTTAAAATGTATTTTGAAATGAAAAACTCCGCATTTGAAGGAAATCCTTCAATGATCATATAATCGTACAATTAATCGATTCTTTATACTTTAGTTTCATAAAAAATTAATGCATATAATAAATTTAGTTTTAAGAAAATTATCATTTACTATTTTTTTTACATATAAAACTAAAAATAAATAAAATATAATATAATTGCAAACATATATAAAGAGACTAAAGACTAGATTTAAGAAAAGTGTAAAACTGACCTAAAAATTTGTACAAAGTTCCGAATAGGTCAACTCGCGGATTTGGATGAAACTACATGTAATTAAGTATTTTGATGCGCTGATTACAGAAATAATAAATAAACTTATCGACTACTCGAATTTTATGGCGGAAACCGTTAAAAGTACGAACCCCGTACGGGGGGGTTTGGGTACCATAAAAAGTGAAACGTATTTTTGAACAATTGTAGGGGGAAAAAGGTTACGTATTAGAAGTAATAAGAAGTGTAATAAGAACTGTAAGAAGTGTTTGTCTTTTATTCAAGTTCACCTAACCATTTGTTGCTTTTATTGGGGTCTTGCATTTTTAACAAAAGATTAGCAACTTTTCTGATAAAATGTAGGGGACATAAAATATGTACTTCTATAAAACCTACATCTTTTGTTCAATACATTTCTTCAAATTCTGAAAATATGCTACCGTATTCTACTATACTACTCTATTCATTTCAAAGCTTTGATATATTCATTAGCAAATACCTTGAAAACTATTGAAAATACCGAAAAATTGTATAGGATTTAAAGTGTGTGTTTTTAAGAATACTACCATCTTTATTTAATACATTTTTCGATATTTTAAATATTAACTGAGTTGAACTGAGAAAACTAAAAAATTTGGTTTTTTATGGTTTATACCATGAACATGAAGTAGACCACAATTTTCTTAATAATTTTTATAATTATCGCATCAAAATTCGTAAGTGTACTAAGTTTTATGAAAATCTGGAGGTTGACTTATTCGGAATTGCACCCTTATATATAAAGTTAAACGTTAAAGAACACCACTTTTAATTTTTAAGAAAATTGTCTTTATTAATTAGTAACTGTGTTAAAAAAAAAAAATCTAAAATCGATAACGTAAATTTTGAGAAATATCACTTATTAAGCTTTAAATAAATTGTTTATTCAAATGTGTTACAAATGCATTTTTTTTACTAAATCACAGTAGTCCGACGCGCAGAAATAAGTTTAATTTTCCAATAAAGTCTGTACCATCTAAGTTTATGGTGCCGGATCTCCCCATAAGGGTAGCAATACATTCTATATTAAAATTGTCTTTTACACATGATTTCTTCGTTGTTTGTACTATGCTTTCTAAACTATGGGAATAAATGTAAATTACATTTTAGAAAGTCTTTTATTTTCTTTTTCATTACTCTGAATGGAATTTTTGTTTAGAGATCCATTGAATAATAAAAATTTTAAACCAGATTATTTTGGTCCTTCCACCATCAGCTTCTATCCAAAGTACATTTGCTTGTTATTAGTAGGGTCCTGTTCTTTAATACCAAACTTTAATTGCGTGCTCACATGTGCGCAACTGAAAAGACGGACGGTTTTTTCTAAAATCAGCTTTTTTTAAATTAGTGTCATCCTTGTCATTTAAAGTAAATACTAACCAAATTTTGACTGTCTTTTGTTGCTTTAAACTTTTATTTGTCTTCATTTTTTGCAAATATAATTCTTCTGTTTTTTTCTTTTATCTCAGTAGGCAGTAATGCTCTAAGCTTTTTTATTTGATGTAAAATAGTTTATTTATCAATTTTACATTCCATATTTCATCCATAATTGTGCCTATTGTAAAACTAAACTCAAACTCTTAATCATCAACTACAAAAATTCCAAGGTACCAAGTTTGAAGAAAGTTAAAATTTCTTTTTAAATGTCTTTGCCATATTAGACACGCCGCGCCATCTTTAAATTTTGTAAAATGATTCTTAAATTTTTTATCAGCGACTCCAAAAACACTTAGATTAAAAAGATTCAATAAAATGCAACAATTGTTTAAAAATTCATCTGTCATACACATCTTTCTTGAAAGAAAAAAAAGTTTTTTCCCGAATCCGAAAGCAAACATTTGATATCAATATTCAATATCAATATTACAACTGAAGGTATTCTCAAATGTAATAAATGTGGTGGTAAACCAGATGGCGATAAAGTGTTTAAATATTCTGGTAAAATAACATCATGATTATTAACATTATCAGAATTATCTATACATTTAATACTTTTATATACTTTTTCTTTATCGTTATCTAATAATAATACATTTTGTTTGTTAGTGTTATTAACATTAATATTTCTAGGTGCCAAAATAGCATCAAATGACAATTCTTGAAATTTTTTCTCTTTAATCAAGTGTTCATACGTATTTCTTGCAATATCAACATTTCCTTTTTCAATAATTCTTTGTAGTAAATGAACACAATCTTTAACATCATTATTTGTACCATTTCCTATTTCTAACAGAAAATCTATAAACTCTGTTTCTTCTGGTAAAGCTCGCATGTTTTCAGATAATGTAAATATTAAAAATTTCTTTCTCAATTTACTCTTTTTAATAAACAAGTTCATAACGTAATATTTTGTACCTCTTTCTTTTATTGGTAAAACTTGTCTAAAATCACCTCCTAAAATGATTATTTTACCACCAAAAGGAGTATCGATTTGCATGATTTCTCTCAATGTTCTATCCCTTACGAAAATATATGACATGAATTTTATGTCATACATACGTGACGTTTTTTCGCGACGTCATGAAAATTACGTCAGAGAATTTATGTCACAGAAAAAATGTCATAGAAATAATGTCACAGGAAAAAAATTCATAGAATGATGAAATCAATTCTTATTTAAAGTGTGTGCCCTTTGCGGCAAACATTTTTTGAAAGCCATAAAAATATTTTTTCTATAATGATTTTTCTATAAAATAATTGTATTCAATAATGATTTTTCTAATAATGATTTTTAGATTTAGAGAAGTTGAAAAACTTAAAAATTATATCATTCAAAAGTTTTGACTTTTATGAATTATATTTTTTTTTTACATTTAAAATATTTAATTTCATAATAACAAATAAATTTATACTTACTGTTTACACCATTAAAAATTGGTTTTTTTTCAAATTCTGCCATTTAAAAATAAAAAAAATTTTAAACCAAAAGCAACAACATTTTCAATAAATTTAATATTAACTCAATTACTGTTATGACATTTAAAAACCATCTCAAGTTCTTTAGCGCAGCTGCAAAAATACAATAGAAATTTACAGAGGGGGTATCAAATTCGTGTGAGTAAAAATGTATGTGACCAAAAAATAAGGATGAGTGCGACTCAACAGACGGATACTTAAAGGACTTTGACTATACTTTAAAATTAAAGTTTGGAAACGTAAATTTTCTACAAAAAATAAAAAGTAATTTATTATTTGAATTGGGTCAGGCATATATAAATTAATAAAAAAAATCTTAAATATCAAGGAGATTTTGGTGGTAACCACCGTGCTACAGAGGGTTAAAAAATAAAAAGACTTTTACAGTTAAATAACAGTAATATGAAAATCAAATAACTTGAATGATTCATTTGAAAACCATCAAATTTAAATATAACTGTAATCTAGAAAATACCAAAATTGAATAAAAATGTAGAAGAGTGAAAACCGATTTTTGCAATTATCGAAACTTATAATTGGTTATCTATAAATTATCTAAAATTACAAAAATCTAATATAATAGAATTTATAAATTTTATCAAATACAGAAGCAAAAACATAGGGGGTGAAAAGAGGAAGGGAATTATCAGAAATTAATAGAATACATGGAGATTTTTCTTTTGTAACGAAATTAATATGTATTGAATGTTTTAATTACTTAGGTTCCTCTAAGAGGAAGCAAATCTTAAGTGTACACAAAATGAACATAATTTTCAGCTATTTAAAGCCCTTCTGCATTTATTCAAGGAGACTTTCAAGTGATTACAGAAGTTACAAAAGAAAGTAGATTTCTGCAATAAAACATTAAACATTAACACCGTACGAATTAAAGTTTGTAATTATAAAGCTAAAATACTAAACCATAAAATAAATTATTATTATTAAAATTATGAAGATATATCCGATATTGCAATTATTTTCATCAATTTTAGTTATTTCTGCGATTTTTTTAATTATTATCTTTAATTAACAATTTTTAAGTAATTTTGTAATTATTATTTTTTTTTAAACATATATTCTATTTTTCAGTTATTTCGCTCAAATATTATTGAATGTTTTCAATTTTTCATATTATTTAAATTATTTTCATTATAATTTAATTTTCTTTCTCAATCTTAAATTATTTTCAGCATATTTCAATTATTTTTGTCAGTTTTTAATTAATTTTATCATTTTTCAATTATTTTTCTCGATTGTTAATTATTATTCTCATTTTCTAGAATTATTTTCTAAGATTTTTAAGTATTTTTCTAAAAATTCAAATATTTTCTTCAATTTCTAAATATTTTCATTTGTTATCAGAATTTCACATTTTTTTTATTAATTATCGTAAATTTCAATTATTTTTAGCTTTCTTCCAGACTTTTCTCCAATTTTTAGTTTTTCTCATTTTATAAAATAAAAATCTAAAATTTTTTAAGTATTTTTCTCAAATTTCTATAATTATCTTCAATTTTCAATTATTTTTCTTTGTTTTCATAATTTCCAAAAAATTTTATTAATTATCGTAAATTTCAATTATTTTTAGTATTCTTCGAGTCTTTTCTCCTATTTTTAGTTATTTTCTTTTTTTAAATTGAATTCTAATATCTTCATGTATTTTTTTTCGAATTTCAATTATTTTTTCTTTATTTATTTAAATAATTTAAATGTATCATATTTCAATTCTTTTCGTCAAGTTATAAAATTTAAAAACATTTTTCAATTATTTTCCAAAATTTATTTCCTTTAATTTTCAATTCTTTACATTTGTTTCGTAATTAAAAATATTTTTAACTTTTTATCTGACTTTACAATTATTTCATTATCCATATTATTTTCTTCAATTTTCAATTACTTTCGTTTTTTTCTTGTTCTTTTTCATAATTGCCAAAAAGTTTTTACTTATTTCTCTTTAATTAAAATTTGTTCTGTTCAATTTTAAATTATGTTTATTTTTTTTTCTTTACTCTAATTTTTAAATATTTTCGTTTATTTCAATGAATTTCTGAAAGTTTTTAACATTTTTCTCAAATTTTGTTTATCTTTCTTTTATTTAAAATACTTTATGTAATTTGTTTAATTATTTTCCTCAATTTTAATTATTTTTTTAAATTTTAATTTATTTATCTCAATTTTTAACCATGTTTTTTAAATTTTCAATTATTTTCTCTAATTTTTCATTATTCAATTTTGTTTTATTTATTTATTTATTTACCACAAAACACCCGCAGTCCAAGAGGACCATATAAGGGTAACTACATATTTATCATACAAAATAACAGCTATTAATTTATTTTTAAGATTCTGAAGAATTTTTCTCAAATTTAAATTATTTTCTTTATGTTTAAAACGTTTTTATGATTGTTTAAAGTACTTTCCTCAATTTTTAATTGATTTCATTTTTTTTTATTAATTTGCAAAATTTGCAATCATTTTGTTTAATTTCAATTATTTTTTGCAATTGTTTTAATTCTAAAATATTATAAATTTTGTCCTAAATAAATATTTATTTTATTTATGTTAATTGATTTTTATATATTATATTTAAAATATTTATTTCTTCTTATTAGATAAATATTATTTACCGATTTGTTATATTTATTATTGTATTTTATAATTTCTAAAATTTATGAAAAATTAATCGCGCGCTGGCGCGCGTTTTATTTTGCTAGTATGAAAATAAATACATTGAAATATGGCAGGTGTCCATCTTCGAGTACATGACATCATTTTTTGAGCCCCAGTAAAAATTTTTTTACAAACACAATATTAGTAAAATCATATTAGATAATTATTATACGATAAATAAATAATATTATAACCTTAAGTACTTATTCTAAATCACAAATTTAAATAACGATACTTACTTCAGGAAAAACTGCAATAAAACTTTTTTAGACGAAAAATCAGGTAGTATGTGTAGAACAAAAAAACTGTTTTTTTCTTCAAATGCGCATAAAAATCTTCGTCTATATAAAAAACAAGAATGATAGAAAACACAAGGCGCTGTCACCTTGAACAAAAATTTTATACGAAATGTCCATCTTGGCGCCCTGTCCATCTTGGGGCCCTCTCCTCTACATTCACAAAATAAACAACCTAGAAGGTTACGTTTGACATGTAAACAAACCTACTTCATTTTATAAGATTAACACTTAGGGGAGACCGGGGCTATTCGGCTCACTTTTGGTCAGACAGGAAAAAAGTTAGGAAATTATTTTTTAAATCCAAACATGGATATATCATTTAGTAGCCTATCATTTGCACTTTCAAATTTGCAAGGACTTTTTGATTTATCTTTTATAGTTTTAACTCTAGATAATTTTGAATGCAGATATACCAAATTCTCAAACTGCAAATTTGGCAGGTAAATCGGCTCACCCTGTGGGGCAATTCGGCGACTTTTATTTTTTACGAAAAATAAAAAAGTTCAATAACCTTTATTTTGTAAATATGAAAAGTACCTATATTCTTATTATAATTATGCAGTGATGGATCAAGGTCAAAATTTTTGGGGGGGGGACTGGGGCCCCTAAAATTAAAGAAAATTCATTAGACCTTACTTTTTTTTATTTTTTTATAAAAAATAAAAAAGTTAGTACACTCATTATTGGTAATTATTAAAAGTAGTCATATTCTTATCATAATTAAGCAGGGGCGGATCAAGACAAAGTATTTTTGGATAAAATGATTAACCGTCGCGTGAGCCCATTTACCCCACCCTGACTTTTGGCACTTTAAAACAAATACAAGTCACGTTTGATACATATAAATAAAATAGCATAGGTGTATCGAAAGAGCACACCTGAGAGCATAAAAAAAACTTACCCAAAAAAATTAGGCTCGTAAATTAATGTACTAAAAACGTAAAAGTTTGTAAGTAAAAAGTGTACGCGCGACGATTAACAACATAATACTCTACCTGACACGAGGCTGAATCAATAGAATTACACTAAATTTCGTTTACCTAACTAAAATGTTGAGACCTATATTCTATAGCGACCTTTCCCTCCTAGATTCTAATTAAGGCGTGAAATCGCTAATGAGCCGAATTTCCCGCCGGTTCGGATTGCCCCGCTCTCCCCTACCTTATAATTTTACTCCAAAATAAACTTCGGACATGACAATCACTTATGCATATGTGCAACGCATATGTATATGCGTTGGTGCATCTAATTACTCTAAACGATATTCACATCAAACATGCAAAGGTTTGCACATAGGCGGCTCATAATAACAATCTGCATTTCGTCTCTCTCAATTTCGGGGATAAAGGAAATAGAACAAACCAATCAGAACTTGCTTTCCAATATGAGCAATTATCTGATTGGTCTATTCTGGTCGATTTTTCTAAACCCCCTGAACCTACGCCTTTGAGCGTCTACAGAAATGTCTAGTGTCTCTTTCCATCTTTAAGCTACTTAATGCATTTGTCTCTTTTCCTGTAGACGTAGTGTCTACAGAAATGTCTAGTGTCTCTCTCAATCTTTAACCTACCTAATGCATTTATCTCTCTCGCTTGCACAGCGTCTACAGAAAACAGCTAAGTAATTTCTTATATAGGATTTAACTTGTTCGAAGATATATTAACATGTAGTACCGCTACTTTGCCGCTAGGTGACGCCACAGTTTAGAGATAGATCAAAAATGTGTCTCCCATCTACTATCTATCTCCTCTTTCATGCTTCTTGCTTCATTCGTTTCTTGGCGTTGGCTGACGCAACAGCAAAAATTCAACAGGGTTGTTGGTTAGAGTGAATGGAGAAGAATTACTGAGGCAGTTAGATCGGAAAAAGAAGTGGCAGTAAGGTAATCTTTCTTTGGCCTTTCTTTTTTGTTTCAGAACGGGAACCGGAAGGATCACAGAGGTGTGTTCCATTGGATGCTGATCTCTCTCTTTCGCACTTATCTCTTAAGCCGAGTTTCAAACTAGAGTTGAAGCCACGTGCTTAAATATATTAACTGATTTCCAATCTTAGAGTTGGTAACTGTTAAGAATTAAATAAAATAAACTGATTTCCAATCTTAAAGTTGGAAACTGAAAAAAAAATAAAAATAAAATAAATAAATAAATAAACAGGGAAAATAAACCGATTCCTAATCTTAGAGTTAGGAACAGCCAGAAATTTAAACAAAAAAAAAACAAAAAAAATGAAAGTGCTAAATGGTATACAGACTGATTTCCAATCATAGAGTTGGGAGCAGTCAAAAAATAAATAAAATAAAAGTGCTAAATGATATATAAACTGATTCCCAATCTTAAAGTTGGGAACAGTTAAAAAATAAATAAAATATGTTTATTTCCAACCATAGAGTTGGAAAATGTGATAAAAGAAATAATAAAATCAAACAGATTCACAATTTTAAAATTGAAAGGAATAAAAATAAAAATAAAATAAAAAAAATATATATATATATATATATAAATAAATAAAGAAAAAAGAACAAAAAGAAACAAATAAAAATAGATAAATATAAGACAAAATTTAGAAAAATAAATTAAGTTTCAATTTGAAATTGGAGACCTTTAAAGGAATGCGCAAAAGGGGATGCATAGTTACATTTAAAAAAGAAATTAGTCTTTTTCCAGTCGTTGAAATGCAAGACAAAAGGATTTAGAGGAGAAAGCAGAACATTGAAGCTCTAGGATTGTGAGAAATACACAGCATACTTCTCTGGTTCTTTAAGATATCCATTTAAAGAGGTAGATTGTCAAGAATTACAAGACAGCATAAATAATAAACGGAATCAAGGACAGCTCAAAGTGTCAGAATGCTATAAAACATATGGATCCACATCAAAAAAGTTTTTCAGTAGCTTGGAGATTAATAATAATAATTATAAGATTTTTCTAGAAAATCGTAAAATATGTCATCGTTTGCAGGGTTCAATAGCAGACCTACAAAACTAGCAAAATAAAAAATACAAAGAAAAAAAAAAAAATGTTGATACAGTTATTAAATGATTAAATCTTTTCCGCCATTTTCTTTGTGATATTTCCTTTCATATAAATCTATTTGAGTATGAAATACACTATGCACTTTACAGGAAGCTTAGGAGAAGTTTGAATTCTGAATTAATGTGAAAGCATGGAATAAAATAAAATAAATAAATAAAATAGAAATTTTATTTTCGCTCTAAACATCTACATGTTAATATATCTTCGAACAAGTTAAATGAAATATAATTAATGATTAAACGAACTTACAAGTGAAGTTCGACCATAATTATATGAATAACTTCTTCGAAGATATATGTTCCCGCCCTTTATTGTCATATTCTAAAAGGAATTAGTGATGTGCTTGTGTCACTTACGGCAATGGTAAGGATAAGTAAATTACCGGTTATTACCCGGTTAATATTCGTAAACTCTTACTAAAGTAAATAAATTTTATTGTCATTAGCAGACCGGTAAAGAAAAAATAAACTAAATAAAAGCAAACAAACAAGCCTTACTTAACTCATATTCTTGTATGAATAAAAGTTAATCAATTAGTTTTCAGAAATATTTTCCACGGATAATAATAAAATATAAGAAAGAAATAATTGTTACAGTATAAATTACTAAAGAAAAACTCAATTCTTAAAAGATAAGTCAAATTTAAATTTAGACAATGGGTTAAAATTGAAATTTTGTGTAATAGAACGTTCACAACTACAAGTTCGTCGATTTTTAATTTAACTGATTCCAGTTTTAAGTTGAAAAATGCATTTTGAGTTTAATAAATCTTAAATTCAAACAATTTTATGATCAAATTATGCAAATGGTAACAGATTACAACAATCTTAAAGGAATTTTATTTGTATTAGTAATAAATTTTATAATCAATTTTTTATAACGTTAACCATTACAGTCAATTTGAATGTTTACATACTTCAAGAACTTGAAAATTTAATCAGACAATTTTTGATTCAAACGTAGTTAAAAAAAACCAGGAGTTAAAAATTATTGAAAATTATTGAAGGTTCCCTTATTAATACCAAATTTAAATCATCTTAATACAAAATATATATAAAAATTTTAAACAAACTAATAATTTCAATTTACAAATTTCAATTCCTATTTAAACCTTAAAAACAACAAAAAACATCAACAAAAAAATGCGTATGCTAAAATGCATTGAAGCAAGTAGAGGTTATCCTACTTATCATCGTATTTAGAATATATATATGCTTGAAACAAGTACAAGTATGCATTAATACAAATATTTTATCCTTCGTACACAGCCAGTTATTTGTCTACCATAGTAGAAGTATAATTTTTTAAACGATAATTATATTTCATTTAAGGCAAATCAACATAACATACTTTTATTCACGGTGAATGAAAGGTTTTTCTGTCAGTAAATCAAATTTAATTGCATTCCAATTTGACCTGGTGTCACTTTAAAATGTATTTATAAATTTTTTTTTCTATTATTATGTGTCACTAAAAAAAAAAAAAAAAAAACTATATCTAAAAGGAAAAAGGAAATTTTAAAAGAAATTACCCCTTAACGAAAGAATCGGCTTATCTTTACATAAAATATTACAAAATGTTACTCTATTATTATTACTAAAACTAACAACATTGAGAAAATATGAAAATGTGTAAATTTTCATTGAAACATTAAATGATTATGTGGAGTTCGAATAAAATTTCGGCATAATGAAGGCAAAACGACTAATAATTACAGGAAAAATTGATTATTCAGTTTTTTATTTTTACTTAAAAAAAAAAAAAATAATAATAATAATAATAATAATAGATATATGTACAGTACATAGGTAATAATATGACCATAAAAATAAAAACAGATTTTTTGTACATATATATAAAGTGAATCATATAATAGTATAATAGAAAATACAATTTAGTTCTAAATTAATTGTATAAAAAATATATATATCAATGTAACAATCCACTCAGTCATAATTTATTGGATGAATATTTGAACATAAAATTATAGAAATATTTTGAGTTTATATAAAGTATCAGTAGAAGTTAAGATTGTGAAAGATTTCTTAAAACAATTTAATGAAAAAATGTCTAAGAATTTGATAATAGAGGTGCAAATTTTGATCAATAAAATATAATAAAAAACTTGTTTATTAAACAGTGAATAATAGTAGGGCAGCATTAAAAAAACTGAAAATAACTACTGAATAAATATATTTTAGATACATCAAATAGTAAAACTGCAAATAAATAATTTACTTAAAGTTCTCAGTTTCTAGAGACAAAATTTAAATAATTTAAAATTGAAAAATATTTAAAATTGAAAATTTAAATAAGTTGGATACAAAAGAAAAATAAAATTAAGTAATTTTTTTGTTGCACAATGACAAAATAACAACTTACTAGGGACGGTAAAGTCGAATTTTACCCTCATAAAGTCCATTTTTTACAATCGATTTTGTGTACTTATCGAAAGTCGAGAGTCGACTTTTGACATTTTCTTCTATAGAAATAATGGAAAAGTCAAAGTCGATTTTAGGCGACTTTTTTCGATTTTTCGAAATCGACTTTAACTTGTAGAACAGGGTCGAGAGTCGACTTTCTGCTGAAATCGAACAACCCTAAACTTGATATCCACTACGTTTATCGTTTATACAAAATTTATTTTTATACATCTTATTTTCTTTTCATATGTACAAACAAATTACGATACACAAAAAGATGTTAATTATTGATTAGCTGATTGATTTATTCATTAAAGTTTTATTTTCATCATAAGTATTTGTATTATTAATATTATTAGTATAAACCATATTTTTTTGAATTACCGATTTCAAAACATTTATGATCATCCATTATTGGTAAAAATAAGTCATTACCCGGTAATACCGGACACAACCCTCACTAATAAGAATCAGTGTATTTATTCCCAACCCTGCGTTTACAACTGTGAACTAAATGAAGCAAGAAGCATGAAAGAAGAGATAGATAGTAGATGGGAGACACATTTTCGATCTATCTCTAAACTGTGGCGTCACCTAGCGGCAAAGTAGCGGTACTACATGTTAATATATCTTCGAACAAGTTATTCATATAATTATGATCGAACTTCACTTGTAAGTTCGTTTAATCATTAATTATAATTGGTTTTGGAAAAGAGAAGAAATTTTCGAGCTTCAACGGAAAGAGAGATAAATACATTAGTGCGTGGTATAGAAGTACACGGTAGAGAAAGTTATCAATGAATAGAACTTGAGTGTGTATAATGTGAAAGTGAATAATGCTACTTATTGTGTATTTTTTATTAAGTGTTTATAATAGAAATGTGATTAATGTGAAAGTGTAGAATATTAATATGCTTATTGTTTATTAAGAGTTTATGTTGAATAGTTCTTAACACGGTGAACAAAAAATGTTTATTAAAGAAATGAACTGTAAGTGATAAATAATAAATAATAAAGTGACTCTAATAGTAAATATACAGTAAAAATTAAATGTGAAAAGTGACACTGATTCAAATGAAAGTGTGCAAAATGTGTTGACTAAAGTAACAATATTTAGAAAGTGTTTAAATTTTTGTTTCCTTTTTATTTTCAATAAAGTTAGTGTTATGAAATGTTAAAAGTGTCCATAAAATGTAATTGTGATTGATAACTGTTTAATAAATAAATTATTTGTGAATGGTTAATAAATAATAAAGTGATTATAATGTTTCTAAACATTATAATTCGTCTTTATAGTCGTTACAGTGTAAAATAAGTTTTAATAATATAATTATATAAAAGAAGTAGAAAAAAAGATATGAGATAATAACATGAGACTATGATATGAGATAAACAGATGATACAATGAGAAAAATGAGTTAAAAATATAAGACAATAGCATGAGACAATGAGATGAGATGAACATGTGAAACAATGAGAGAGATGAGATAATGATATGAGATAAAAAGATATAAAATAAACATATGAGATAAAGAAACAAAAAACATTAAGGCTTGAAATATAAAGATACTTTGATGACATGTAGGATAAATAGGTCATTATGGAGTTAGATCGTGAGTCATAAAAAATGCATTTTTTGTTAATTTTTTTTTAAAGTTGTTTTTGAAAAATGAGTGCTTAGTTAAAGAAGAGATATTTCCATTTAAATGAGAAAGATTAGGATATTATTCGTAATTGGGAAATACTAAATGACAATTACATGTGGTAGATTTTACAGAAAATGTCCTGCCCCAAAAATAAAATATGTCCAATCTTTTGCAAATTTTTTTTATGAGTTATCCTATTGGATAGTAATTTATCCTATAAATAGTTTTAAATTTTTTAAAAAATTGGGGCAGTGGGAGGAGGAAAAAGTTTGGCGTTTTTTGGTAATTAACTCTTCTTTTCCTATTTCTACTGTTTTAGTGAATGGATAAACAAATTTTATGTGACATAATTTTTTTAGATTTTTGCATAACCTTTCGATTGATAATGTCCATTATATATTTTTTAAATAATTTGACCTTGATTTTTCAAAATTAAAAACAAATTTGTGTTTTTCTCAAAGATGGGCTTTTTTAATTTTTTTTAAAAATATTTTTAAACGAAAGCTGAGGTTTTTTCCTATAAGAACCCAAAATTTCAAAAATGCGTTTGTTTCGTTTTCGAGAAATTAAATGATGAATACCGCGCGACGCAGGAACGACTGTAAGGGCTCGCGTCGACGCGGAGATCCGACGTCGATCCTGCGTCGCGCGGTATTCATAATTTAATTTCTCGAAAACGAAAAAACGCATTTTTGAAATTTTGGGTTCATATAGAAAAAAACCTCAGCTTTCGTTTGAAAATATTTTTAAAAAAATTAAAAAGGACCATCTTTGAGAACAACTCAAATTTGTTTTTAATTTTGAAAAATCAAGGTCAAATTATTTAATAAATCAAAAATGGACATTTTCAATCGAAAGGTTATGCAAAAATCTACAAAAACCATGTCAGATAAAATTTTTTTATCCATTCATTAAAACAGTGAATTATTGGAACTTGCATCAGGTGGTAGTTTCCAAAAACAAATTACAGGATATTCAGAAATGTTAGATCCTATATAAGAAACGAGTACTGAAGGTCAGCGTTAATACCTGGTTCCTTGGTTAGGGAGAGAAGGTATTTCTTAAAAGTTTAAGGAAAAGGAAACTCTCAGCTCATTAAACAAATTACCTTGAAATTTAAATTTTATTTCTTAATACAAACAATGGCCTACCTGCAGGGAGTCATCATCATTAGAGCAAACCCTTGTATAATGAGGGTTGATGGCTTTAGGAAAAGAGATAAAATTTTCGAATATTATTGAAAAGAGAGAAAATAAATTATATTCTGTAATTTTACCTCATTACTCAAATATTCTTCCAATTTAAAATTTTCTTTCTAAATACGAGCAATAGACTAAATAAGCCCATTGGTTTTCGAGTCAACCCTTGCATAATGAGTGTTATAATTGATTTTGCAAAAGAAAAATTTTTTTGAGCTCTAACGAAAAGAGAGATAAATACATTAGTGCGTGGTATAAAAGTATTTATTGTGTATTTTTTATTAAGTGTTTATAATAGAAATGTGTTTAATATGAAAGTGTATAGTATTAATATGCTTATTGTTTATTAAAGAAATGAACTGTAAGTGATAAATAATAAATAATAAAGTGACTCTAATAGTAAATATACATTAAAAATAAAATGTGAAAAGTGACAGTGATTAAAATGAAAGTGTGCAAAACGTGTTGACTAAAGTAACAATATTTAGAAAGTGTTTCAATTTTTTATTTTCAATAAAGTAAGTGTTATGAAATGCTAAAAGTGTTCATAAAATGGATTCATTAAACAAGTGATTGATAACTGTTTAAAAAATAAATTAATTGTAAATGTTTAATAAATAATAAGGTGATTATAATGTTTTTTAAGGAGTCGTTACAGGGTAAAATAAGTGTTAATAATATAACTATATAAAAGAGGTGAGATAAAGATATTAGACAATAACATAAGACAATAACATGAGACAATTACATGAGACAATGATATGAAATAAATAGATGAAACAATGATGAGATAAACATGTGAAACAATAAGAGAGATCAGGTAAAGAGATGAGATAAATAGATATGAGATAAACATATGAGATACAGAAGCAAAAAAACATTAAGACTTAGAATGTAAAGATACTTTGATGACATGTAGGATATAGAGGTCATTGTGGAGTTAGATCGCGAGTAATAAAAAATTCATTTTTTGTTAATTTTTTTTAAAGTTGTTTCTAAAATATAAGTTCTTAGTTAAAAAAGAGATATTTCAATTTAAATAATAAAGATTAGGATATTATTCGTAATTGGGAAATCCTAAATGACAATAACATGTATAAGTTTCAGGAATTATTGGAACTTGCATCAGGTGGTAGTTTCCAAAAACAAATTACAGGATATTTAGAAATGTTAGATGAAATAAAAAAAAGCAATTAACTAGAATAAGTCACATAATCAAATATTGTTTAGTGGAAAACTGGAAATCGACTTTTGGGTCACTGGATTTGCACTTACTATGATGGAAATGAACTTTTTGTTTATAATAGTCTTAATAAAGGTTGTTTAAATGATGATCAAAGAGAATATTTATGCTGGTTATATCCATTTAAACCTAATGTAGTTTTTTAAGAGTACAACAACAACCAAATTCTGTTGATTGTGGAGTATACGCCATTGCGTTTGCTGTATCTTTATATTTTAATATTAACCCTTAAAATGTTGTATATAATCATGCTTTAATGATAAGTTATTTGTATACGATGTTTGAAAAAAATGTGTCATCTCATTTTCGGATAATTTTACAAAATTTTTTAAACTTGGAATTGGCAATATCGAATAAATAAACAACAATAATTTACATGTGAGGCATGTAAAAGATGCGACACAGAAGAGAAAATTAGATTATCAAACTAATGACGGATTTACAGAAATGAAGGGAGATAGTAGTAATCCTTTATTACATCCAAAAATAGGACAGAAAAAAGTTGTTAATATTCTTGACTAAGAAACTAAAAGAAACAGTACCAGATATGAAAAAATGTATTGTAAAAGACCTACTTTAAAAAAAGAGATGGGAAAGAGAGACAAATAACAAATATGGAAAGTGTGAATAGTGACAGAATATAAATGTTTGTAAGAAAAAACATGTAGAAAATGCGTCAAATTCTATTTAAGTAGTAAAAGAAGGTAATAATTATAAAATATAAAAAACAATAGTAGTAAGAAGATATTTTTAGCAATGCTTATGAGAAAAGTAAAAAAACTAGAGCAGAATATCAGAAAGAATATAGTGAAATGATATAATTAAAACGAAAAAGAATTGATAACAAAGAAACAGAAATATCAGTTATGGAAGATGTATGTTTAAGTAGTGAAACAGATTTAAATTTTGCTAAAAAAACACATAGATAGTGCTGTTAAAGAAGGAAATAGAGATAATAATTCTGACAAATTAAGAATTTCTAGCGATTGTAATGAGACAAGTAAAAAAAGTTTTTGAGAATATCAAAAAATGTTAAAAGTCAGTTAAAGTATCTTAAAGAAGTAGGAGGAGATGATAAGAATGAGAAATTACAAATAATAGTGAACCAGACAAAAATTGTTAACACCTCTAATTAGAAAATTAAAAAAAAGTAGAGCAGAATATAAAAAACGCTATCTTCAAAGATTAAAATTGAAACAGAAGATGTGCCATGATAAGTATGAAAAGAATAAAATACTATATTCAAAAGATATGCAGGAGAAAAATGTAAGAATTTGTGATGAGAAAAAATAAAAAAAGGCACACAAAATAACAAAAACAATAACGTAAAAGATTAAAATTACAAAGAATTGTAATCGATGATGAAAAATAGATGTTTCGGAACATACAGGAAAAAAATGAAGTCATTTATGCGAATGAAAACAACATTGAAATTCGTGATTTTGCTTATGAAGAAAAAAATATTAATATTATACATGTTCCAAGTTATAACGAATATTATCTTGGTAAAATGTCGTTTTTTTTGCAAAAGATGCAAGACTAAACATTTTGAGGAAGAAAAAGTTAAAAAAAATTAACTTATAATTATTGTTGCAGTCATGGTGGTGTATCGTTGCCTTCAGAAAAATACCCTCATGAATTAAAAAATTGTTAGATGGATCTCATAAGATATGGCCGTTTTAGGAATAATATAAGAGTTTACAATAATTCATTTGCTTTTGCATCATAAAATGCCAATGTAGTTAATTTTAATAATAGAAGCCGGGGACCATTTTGATAAATTATTCAAGGTCGTATTTATTATCAAATCAACAATTTCCTATTTCCTGAAATTGATAATGATCCATCTTTTGATAAATTATTCCTGTTAGATCTAAAAGAAGCAATTTGCTATAGAGTAAACAAACATGACAACTTAGATTTGGATATATTATTTAGTATTCACAAATTATTGAGAGATTGTAACGCATATGGGCGATTCTTACGTAACTGCCTTACTTGGCGGCGTTGAAAAAATACACCTAAATTAAAAATATATTCTGAAGTGTATTAGTGAATTTTAAAGGTATATATGAGAGTAACTTAAAAACCAAATACACATAAATATATATATTATAACTTCTATTATATTGCACTATAACTGCTGAAATTTCAGCTCCGTGGCGTGCCCCATTTGCAAAATGTTAACTTTAATTTAATAATTTTCGGTGAAAATATCATTATTATAACTCAGCCTTTTTCAAGCATAAAGTGTCTATATTTATGAACAATTTAGGTTTATATTAAACTTCATAATACGTTTTTCATACTTAGAATCTATAAAAATATTTTATCCCTCAATTTTTCCAATTTTTAAACGCAATCTGTAGACTTATAATTAAGGTGTCATGTGTTAAGTTATTAAGCCTTCTAATAAGTTAAATCTCAATTTTGATCCATTAGCACTAAATCACATGTGAAAACAGTTTTAAAACAGAAAAAATTTTAATTAAAAAAAAATTATTTTTGTGAAAATCGCATGTTTCATGTGAAACAAGCGATCTGCAGAAGAAATAGATTTATTTTGCAATATTGTAGAAGTGAGGTTAGAATAAATGTCAAATTTCAGCTCCATGGTATCACGTAAAATTTCAACTCCACGGCCTATATGAAGTGTTCAGTGTGCTTTATGCAGAGAAACTTTTTTATCTGTGATGCTTATTTTAAAATGTTATTCTATAAAGTAGTTTAGCAATACCTGATTACACTGCTCGATCTCGATTTCAAATAATCCAAAAAATAAAACGAAATATTCATTATTAAATATTGTATTTGCTGTTTTCTTATAAAATTTAATATATGTTAACTAATATCTAAAATACTGTTGGAATATTAAATAATTTATGAATTTATTTTTTATTTTCGTTTTAGCAAAATATCAAGAAGAAATTTTTATTTTGTACAATATATTTGCAATAAAAGGATGCGGTTCAGCTCCACATGGCAGCCAATTTTTAAAAATTTTCTATTATTTTCGTATAAATATAGTTGTAGTAAAATCGTTTAAAATATAATTATATTATACCCTAATAAGAAAAATAAGTGCAGAGAAACATTGAATAAAAAATTTTTTTTTTCCTACCAAAACTTATCTTGAAATCGGGCAGTTACGCAAGAATCGACCATATACAAAGTCTTTTTTAATGATGTCTGAGATCATTGAAATGAAAATTACGTTAGCAAAAAATAGTATATTAAGCAACAAGGGGTTAAAGGCAGCCATTTTTTACTCTGATGTTTGTGTACGAGTGACGGTCGAGGGCGAAGTCCGAGACAAAACGAGTACACAAACATCATTGTAAACAAATTGGACTGACTTTAAACCCGTGTTGCTTACGATACTTTTTATTCCAAAGGCACAAAAGTGGTGCTTTTAAATGCTTGTTGGTTAGGGTCGAAATGCGTTCATTTGTTTAACCGTACGAAAATGGCATCCATTTTTTCCCTAGGGAAAAAATGGACGCCTTTTTCACACGGCCGAACAAATGAATGCATTTAAACCCTGCCTATAGTCCTTCAGTCAACTTTCACGACGAACATTTCACGAAAATGTAAATTTAAATGTTCAGGAAACTTTCACGACGAAAATTTCACGAAAATGTAAATTTAAATGTTCAGGAAACTTTCGCGACGAAAATTTCACGAAAATGTAAATTTAAATGTTCAGGAAACTTTCGCGACGAAAATTTTACGAAAATGTAAATTTAAATGTTCAGTCAACTTTTACGCTAAACATTTATTTAATCGGGACATTTAAATCTTTACACAATTTTCGCTAAGCTTTGCACTTAAATATTCCGAAGTTTGCAAATAAATCTTTAATAAATTTTCAGGAAATTTTCGGTGCTGTGGGGGTACAATGACATGTAGTTTAAAATGGAAAGAAATTTAAGAAAGTTTATCACTTAATCAGCACGGTTGCAACAGTCTTTCATTTAAAAGTAAAAAAATTAATCAAAACTGTAGTAGATGATAAACTATTTGGACAAGTAAAGTCCTATATTTATGTTATTAAATTTTAAAAGCGCGGTTTACCACACATTCATTTATTGGTTATATTGGAAGAAGGTTCTAAAATATTAAGAGCAGAGAGTATTGATCGGTAAACTTTTTAAATGGTATTAGGTATGTCATAATTTTTTATAATTATTCTTCATATTCTTCATTTTATTCTTTATCTTTATTTTATTTAATAAATTTTTAGTTAATCAAAATTTGCAAATTGATATACACGATGAATCAAAGATCACATCAATTTAAATTTATTGCAATGTCTTTTTACCATTAATTTTCTTTTTTTATTATATTATGTATTTCTTTTATTTCACATAATTAAACACATATGAAACATTGTTTTAAGAAATCATAAAATTTGGCGTGCGCTTTAGCGCGCGCTTTTTTCTAGTATTGCTAAAAACATCTTTGAAAGAAGAAGTATATCTACGGAAGAAATTAAAAATTAAATTAAAATTTTTTTAAATTCTACTGAATTAAAAATAATTAATAATAATAATTTAATTAATTAAAATAATCAAATAATATAAAAATAAATTTAGGTTTTTATGAACATGAAGTTAACAATTAATTATATTTGGTTAGGTGTGATATTTGAATTACATTTTATAAAGATTTTCAGTTTTTTAAAGTAAAAAATTTTAAAATAAAAAAGACTTTGTACATAACAGAAGGTAAGAGACGCGTCCGTGATTTTATGTGCGATTCCCACCCGTACGGGCCTATACCACACAGGTCCGCCTACGGTTCCTTCACGGGGATTGATTACGTCAACCAAACGCGGCCTTGTGCAGTGCAAGACACCCTGAATTGCAGACGGACTCCTGTTTCCTTTGTGGTCACATTTCGCTAGCCGTTCAACCTAGTTACCCCGAGCTCAACTATGTCACTCGAAGCTTTCAGCCTACTAGGTAAGTTACTTTGATCGCCGCCGGGTCAGCCTACCGTGCTGGACAGGACAGAATGGCATTGCAGCTGGACTCCTGTTTTCTTTGTGGTCACTTTTCGCTACCCGTTCAACCTAGTTACCCCGAGCTTAACTATGTCACTCGAGGCTTTCAGCCTACTAGGATAGGTACTAAGATCGCCGCTGGGTCAGCCTCCCAGGACTCTACACTACCTACCGAATTTCACACTAAGGTGGATTGCCCTTAGTGTGACCCCTCGGTTGGGGGACGAGCCCCTTTCAAACCCTCGCAGTTTGTGCATAACTGCTAAACCGAGTCGAGACATGCAACTTACACATCGACACATCAGACACTGACTCCTTAACGCTATACTCTCGTCAGGCTCAAGTGTTCTTCAACATCTTGCTCAAGCATAGAGCTTTCAACCACTGCCACCACGAGTCCGACCTCAAATGACCGGGGGAAGGCATACGCCTTCTTGGTCCACCCCGGTCGCCCATGGTACCATTATACCCAGGTGTGGGTACCTAGGTGGGAAGCCGAAGTCACTTCCTTGTTTCTAGGATTTTACCAAACAATCTTGCGATGTGCACTTCCCCCGCGGCCCTAAAAGGGACGAATGAAGAGAACCTTTCGCAAGCCCTTGATCGGGTCCTAACACGGCAAGAGCACACACCGCACGTCCATTGACCATTAGCCTATCGATTTCTTCACTTTGACATCAGGCGGCATTTTGGGACGCTAAATTCTTGGTTGGCGGCTGCATAAACAACAACCAGGATCGTACCCTAAAGACGTTCAGGCCATTTTCTCAGTATTCCTCCGATACACCGCGCGGAGACGCTCGCTACAGCATGAATTGGAATGCCCAGTTGCTCATCACAGAGACGCCTCAGCGGACTGAGGCTAATCTCGTCACAGATGTCAACAAGTAGCTATGGCGCTTGCTGATTTAGCTGCAGTGTAAAATACAGTGCATTAACCGAGCGGTACCACGAGGAGGTACAGCAAGCACTTGAAAATTAGAGGCTATATATTTGCTTGAATGTCCCTATTAGAAATTCGACGGATTTACTCCGCCGGGCTTCAACCGCCTAATAGAAGGTAACAATGAATTGTTATTATAAATTTCGAAAAAAAGTATGTTTCTTGCTAAAATGTAATTACAATTGAGCCGCCGGATTCAAAAACCGCCTCTGCGCTCGAGATGTCTGACCAAACGTTGAGAAAATCAGTGAAATTCCCATTGTCGCTCATTGCTACCCGACTACCATACGTCAGACTTTTCACGCGCAGAGGCTGTTTTTGAATCCGAAGGCTCTATTGTTCTCTCCCGAAAGTGGTGTACGTTTTTATCGGTTAGTATATAAAGACCGTGAAAGATATGATTTACATGTTAACAAGCGAGCGATATTATGTTATGTGTTGAGTTATAGCGTTTAGAATTCACGTTATATTTATGCGAATTTAGGTAAATACATTAAGGTATAGTCAACTAGACTTTAATTAGAGTATGTAATTAGATATAGATATGTCTGAAGTGTAAGTGTAAGTTGGGTAATGTGGGATTAACATGGTAGAAAGTATTTTTTCATTTTTTAAATAAAATTCTCTTTTTTGATTTTATAACAGTACTATGTAAGCAATAGGGTGTTTCAAAAAAAGAAAATTTTTGAAAATCGTTTAAAAACTAAAATCGACTAAAAATGGAAAAAATTTACTCGTTTTTAGATCTGACAATATTAAGGGGTGCCGCTTGCACCCCCTATTTTCCCATTAGAAATACATGGAAAAAGTGTACTTTTATAAAAAAGTGTTAAAATTTGTCCATAATTTTATCGACAAAGGCTCAGAAGTTTATGAGATCTCGATAAATGTCCAAAGTTAAAAAAACTGTGGATTATTATTTTTTTTTTTTTTGCAATCTGACCCTCTCTAGGGGTGCGTTAAATAACCTCCCCTAAACATGAATTCAGCATTTATAAGTAAATCGGTCTAAAATATTATTTTTTACGTCGCTTTTTTTAATAAATTTTTTTACTAAACAAAATACAAAGCTCGCAGCATTCTTAAATAAAATTTAAATTGTTTTAACAATTTTAACTTGTTTAAAGAATTGTATTCATATCTTCTATTTTTATTAAATATCTTTCAAGCTTACAACTTTTTAATTAGCGAAAAGAAAAACAATTAAATTGACATAATTTAATTAATTTAATTTAATTGATTGTTTAAATAATAAAAACTGTTTAAAATCAACTTTTTATTATATTTACCTAGAATCATGTGGTTTTTTGCAATTTTCATTGAAGAATTATAAGAAAGTTATTTATATACAATACGCAATATACATTCAATTGTTTAAACAATTTAATTTTTTAATATTTTTGAATTTGAATACTTTTTTAAATAGCAGTCGATGCTTTAGTAACAATTGACAGGAAATTTTTACATGAAATATTTTTTTTATTTATTTAAACAATTTAAATTGTTAAAAACAATTCTCCATTTAATTCTCCTAGAAGGATTTCATTTTTTGTTATCTTCATTAAGGATATATCAAGAATTTTTTTGTCTGCAATTTTCAAGACTTTTTAATTGTTTAAACAACTTTAATTTGTTTAAAAAATTTTCATTTGCTTTAACATATTATTTCATACTTTTTGTTTTAATTAAATATCTTCAAAGTTTACAACTTTTTAAATAGCGAAGGGAAAATTAATTTAATTAATTTAAATTAATTGATTGTTTAAACAATTAAAATTGTTTAAATACAACTTTTCATTAAATCCAGCTAGAAGCATATGGTTTTTTGGAATTTTGATTAAAGTATTATATAAAAATTATTTATTCATATTTCACAATATACATTCATTTAAAAATGCGGCATAATAATTATATCAAGCTTCATTACAACACATATACACGTATAGGTTTATTAATGAAAAATAAACGAAATTAGTAGATTCTGGGTAAGTATAAGGTAAAAGAGATTTAAAAACCTTCTTCTATGAGTTATTAAAAAAAATTAGTTAAAGTCTTAAAATAAGCAAAAAATGAATTGTTTATGCAAATATAAATTATTTAAACAATTGAAAAGTTTTGAAAATTGCAGACGGAAAAATTCATGATATAACCTTAATGAAGATAACAAAAAATGAAATCCTTCTAGGAGAATTACATTGAAAATTGTTTGTAACAATTTAAATTGTTTAAACAAATAAAAAAAATTGTATGTAAAAATTTCCTGTTAATTGTTACTAAAAAATCGACAGCTATTTAAAAATCGGGCAAGTACGAGTTACACTCGTACCAAGTCGAAGGGTTCCGTACCGCTCTATTTTTTTTCAATTATATGAGACAGAGATTAAAAATTTTCCACCAGGAAACAATTTTTAAAAATATTTTTTATTATTCACTAAATAAAACTTTATTGTTACAAATTTTTAGCACTATAAGCCAAAACTTTTGCAGCTGAAGGGTCAGGGCCTTTTTTAGGGTTTCGTGGTTCGGGACCGAAACCCTTATTTTGAGACTTTGTCGTCCGTCCGTCCGTCGTTCACAGGAAATAGCTGTCAATTTGAGGTTGTGAGCGAGAGAGAGGGAGATAGTGAAAGACAGAGACAGAAACGTCCGAATGGTTCCGGAAACATATAAATGGTTCCGGAAACATCCGAATGATTCCGGGAACACCCGAATGGTTCTGGAAAGAGCTGAATGGTTTCGGAAACACTCGAATGGTTACGGAAACAGCCGAATGGTTCTGGTAACACCCGAATGGTTACGGAAACACCCAAATGGTTAAGGAGACACCTGAATGATTCCGGAAACATCCGAATGATTCCGGAAACACCCGAATGGTTCTGGAAACAGCCAAATGGTTACGAAAACACTCGAATGGTGACGGAAACAGCTGAATGGTTCCGGTAACACCCGAATGGTTACGGAAACACCCGAATGGTTACGGAAACAGCCGAATGGTTACGGAAACACACGAATGGTAACAGAAACACCCGAATGGTTAAGGAAACACCTGAATGATTCTGGAAACATCCGAATGATTCCGGAAACACCCGAATGGTTCTGGGAACAGCCGAATGGTCACGGAAACACACGAATGGTAACAGAAACACCCGAATGGTTACGGAAACACCCGAATGGTTACGGAAACATTTAAATGGTTACGGAAACACCTGAATGGTTACGGAAACACCTAAATGGTTCCGGAAACATAATATATTATACAAGAGAGACAAAATTAGAGACTGAGAAAGAGAGGAGACTAGTTTTTTACAATTTTTCTGGTTGTTTGCGAGAGGGAGGTTAGTAGGGATCCTGAAAGAAAAACGAGAACCCTTTCGGCTACGTTCACGCGTAACTCATTTCTTGCGTTTCCTATTGGTCAATTAGTTGTTCGATATTTTCGATTATGTACTTATCGATTAATATTTCTTTAAATTGTAAAAATTGAAAGTTTGTTATTAATAATATATGTTTACATTAATTTTGTGAAACTTGTTGTTAAAATGAATTGACGTTCACTTAAATAACAATTTATTTATTGGATGTAATTATATTGGCAATTCAGTTCCGCCACGTGTTTTTTGTAAACAGTGAAGTTGGCTGTGTGAAATATAAAGTGTGTTTACGTTTGCTATTAGTGAAAGAGATATATATTCTTTTAGTAAGTATTAATTTATGTTATTATAGAATCATAGTGTATTGTGTGGACAAACATTTGTTAATATTGTGTAAATTGTGTAATTTCGTTGTAAAAGTGATTTTGACAGGTAGCGGTTATGTATTCTTAAGTCCTCATTTCTGTTAAAACTTTGTACAGTTTACATTTGTTACTAAAGTTATAATATATAATGAAGAATCCGGTGCTGTGTGGGGACATTTGTTAATATTGTGTAAATTGTGTAACTTCGTTGTGAAAGGAATTTTGACAGGTAGAGGTTATGTATTCTTAACTCCTCATTCCTTTTAAAATTTTGTATGTTTACGTTTGTTACTAAAGTTATAATATATAATGAAGAATCCGGTGCTGTGTGGGGACATTTGTTTATATTGTGTAAATTGTATAACTTCGTTGTGAAAGTAATTTTCACAGGTAGAGGATATATATTCTTAACTCCTCATTCCGGTTAACATTTTATAATAATGAATTAACAGAGCATAGTTTAATTTTAAAATTTGTGAAGTGTGTAAATAGTGTAATTTCGTTGTAAAATCGTGGAGTATGTAATTTTGTTGTAAAAGTGATTTTGACAGGTAGAGGTTATGTATTCCTAACTCCCTATTCCTATTAAATTGCATGTTATTTTAGTAATAAGTATAATTTTATAATAATGAATTAATAGTGCATTGTTTAGTTTAAAAATTTGTGAAGTGTGTAAATAGTGTAATTTCGTTGTAAAATCGTTGCGTATGATTAAGTTCTAAAATTAATTATTTAGAATTTTTCGACACCTACCGACGACAAAATTCTATGTCAATTGCTGATTTAATATGAAGCCATCTTAAAGCTTGGTGAAACATGATCCTTTTCTTATATTTGGTGAAAAATAAACCTTTCTTGTGTTATATAATCCTAAGTGTAGTTGCGTTCAATATAATTCTTTTTTAAGTTTAAGCGCAAGATAACCCTAATGTTTTCAATGTAAACTAATTTTGACAGCGTACTTTTAATTCAATGTTTATCACAACTTATATTCTTATAAAATTGAATTTTTTTTAAAAAACGCGTTACAAAAATATATTGTGGAAAAAAAAATTTATATATATGTAAATAGGTGATTCTCCACGAAACCGACAATTTGGTTACTGTGATTTTGGAAAAAAAAATTTTCAATTAAAATAAATATCGTAACATAACTATCAAGTATGATAGTGAAAAATGAAATATATGTGATGGGCCGGACAAATTGTTTATAATTTTTGTATTTTTTAAACAAATTAGCTGTTACCGCATCCATGTACCATAATCGGTTGCAGTATAACAGACTTGATAGTTGAATTTATGGGAAAGTTAAATAAAAATCATCCGCATACTAACTTTTAAATTTTTTATTTGTTAAACAATATTTGTTTAAACAAATAATAAAAAAAAGTAACATTTAATTAAAATTATGGATCACAATCGATTCTACAAGAAAAATTAGAAAGATTTTGTTGTGATCATATTTTATTTTAAAGCATAATTTGTTGATAAAATCGCTTTAAACAAATAAATAAATCTATGGTGGTAATTTATCCGGTAATTTATTAAAATATTGAGGTAATTTCTGTTAATAATGAAAACGAAATTCAGGATTTAAAAAACTGATGCAGGAAATTTATGTAGTAGTTTATGGAAATTTATGGTAATTTATGCGGTAATTTATAAAAATTTGAGGTAATTTATAATATTATTACAAAAAAAAATTCAAGATTAAAAAAAATAATGCAGGAAATTTATTTTGTAATTTATGGTAATTTATGCGGTAATTTATGAAAATTTTGATGTAGTTCATAGTAAATAAAAGAAAATTAAAAAAACTAATTTTTGAAATTTATGGAAATTTATAGGTTAATTTATGGAAATTTATGTTGTAATTTATAGAAATTATGTTAAAATTTATAGAAATATATGTTTTAATTTTATAAATTGTTTTAAAAACATTTATTGTAATTTATTAACAAATAATTTAAAATTTGCAAATCAGTTGCCAGCAATTTATAGAAATTTATACGGTAATTTATAAAAATTTATAAAGTAATTAATGTTAAACTTTTATTAAAATTATGCCAGTTTTAGTAAGTTTTATTTGTTTAATTTTATTTAAACACAATCACTAAATTTTTTTAAACTGTACACTTGTTTAAACCACAAATTCAATGAAAGACAGCCAAAAGGCTTCACCATGATGCAAAAGGCTTCACCATGACGCTGAGGCTTCACCATGGCGCTTAATTAATACTGTTTTTTTAAACAAATTATAAGCAATTTTCAATCGGTTTCGCATTCCTGCCATCTATATTCACGGAAATAATACTACTATACATCATTAATTGAAAAAAAAAATTTTTTTTTTGATTTATTGCGAAATATGTAAAGGCTTCACCATGACGATTCTGTGATTCCCTACACAAATTTGGCGCTTTAAACGAAAAAATAGCAAAAAATCAATTATAAAATTTGTTTCTATCGTAGTAAATATTTTAAGGGAAGTCAATTGTTGCTTATACTAAAGTATAACTAAATTCGGATTTGATTTTTATGAAATATTTCAATTTTTTAAAAAGGCTTCACCATGACGCACAAAACTGGGGACAAGAAATATCATCTAGAAAAAAATAAAAAAATGATTATTTTTTTAACAACCAATTTTTTTCTGAATTCTACACACTTAAACAATAAAAAAATATAACTATTAATTAGTTTTATTATTAAAGCTTACTAAAAATATTTCTTTTTGTGTCGTAACTGACCCTGGGGACAGGCTTCACCATGACGATTTGGCCTTTAAATTTGCATTTAAAAAAAAAATTTAATTTTATAAATAAAAGTGGCTACAGGCTTTTGTTTGTGATCACTAGAGTTCCCTTTTTACGTTAGATTAATTATTATATGTGCAATTTGTTTCTTAAAAAACACAAGGGACATGGAATTGTCGGTTTCGTGGAGAATCACCCATGTATATATACATATATATGGGGCAAATTTTGTCAAGTGTCCAGCGTCAAAATTAAAAGTTGTTGAATTGGACTAATATTTGCTCAAACTTTAGTGCTATGGGTAAGTACTTTAACCACTAAATATTATGCAATTTAATTTAAAATTGTAGAGGGGGGTGGGGGTTGAAGATTTGGGTAAAGTAAGAACATTGAGTTTTTCAAAAAATCGAAGCCGCTAAATAACGAAATGAAAAAAATTTTTACCTATATGTTTTCGAAAGGTTTTTTCCTGCTCTGTCACATGGTGAAAAAGTATTTTTTTTAAAATCGAAATTTAACCTTTTTTTTTGAAAATTAAAAATTTTTTTAACTTTTTTTTTTAAAATGGACCCTTCTTTTTCTTTTTTTTTCTTAAAAGAAAGCTCAAGTTGTGTACTTTAAACATACCAAAAGAACAAAATGACGTTTTTTGTTGTTTCCGAAATATTAATTAATTAAATAATAAAAATTTATAAAAAATAAAATATTTTACAAAAAAATTAATTTACGGAAATTATGAATACACCACTTTAAAGCTTATCAAAATGCGCATCCAACGAGCCCCATATAAAGTATTTTGGATAATTTTATAAATTTATAAATCAATATTTAAAAAAAATTAATTAACAAATAAATATCGTCCATAAACATAAAGGTAGAGTGCTAAATTTTTTTTAATAGAAAGCTTTTACAATCCTACATTAAATAATATATAGCTAAAGTATTTCCAACCATTGAAAATTTAAATAAGATATTTTTACATCCACACGTTTATGCATGCGCCGCGCCGCGTCGCGTCGCGCTGCACAACTTCGTTAAAGCTACTTGTGCAACCACCGAGCCTAATATTTATATGTCATTTTCTACAGAACAGTTATTATTGATTTTTTAACAATTAAATATTATATTTTTTCATAATAATTTGTATAATTTAATTTTATATACCTATATCGTTTTTAAAATTACAAAACTTTAAATCTTTTTATAATAGTAATTAAAATTTTTTGATTCTAATATTTAATATTATGTGCATCATTTTTAAAACTCGATTTAATTACTTTCTGCTTCCTCTTGGAGAAAATATTTAACATTTATTCATCCAAACTTAATTTATGGATATTTAAATTTTAGTGCACGTTTTATGTAGTGTTATGAATTTGGATATAAAAATGTCTTATTAACATTTTCAATGGTTGCAAATACTTTAACTAAATATTATTTAATGTAAGATTGTAAAAACTTCCTAAAAAAAAAAAATTTAACACTCTACCTTTATTTTTATGGATGATATTTGTTGGTTATTAATTTTTTATAAATATTTATTTATAAATCATAAAATTATTCAAAATACTTCATATATAGGGCTCGTTGGATGCGCATTTTGATAAGCTATGATAGTGGTGTATTCAGAATTGTCGTAACTTAATTTTTTTGTAAATTATTTCAATTTTTATAAATTTATATTAATTAATTAATTAATAATTCAAAAACAACAAAAAACGGCATTTTGTTCTTTTGGTATGTTTAAAGTACACAACTTGAGCTTTCTTTTAAGACAAAAAAAAAAAAAAGAAAAGGGTCCATTTTGAAAAAAAAAATCAAAAAAATTTTTAATTTAAAAAAAAGGGTTAAATTTCGATTTTTAAAAAAATACTTTTTCACCATGTGAAAGAGCAGGAAAAAACCTTTCGAAAACATATGGGTGAAAACTTTTTTCATTTCGTTATTTAGCAGCTACGATTTTTTGAAGAACTCAATGTTCTTACTTTACCCAAATCTTCAGCCCCTTCCCCTCTACAATTTTAAATTAAATTGCATAATATTTGGTGGTTAAAGTACTTACCCATAGCACTAAAGTATGAGCAAATATTAGTCCGATTCAACAACTTTTAATTTTGACGCTGGACACTTGACAAAATTTGCCCCATATATATATTACCAAAATGTTAATTCTTCTTTGTAAAAGAATAATCTAAAAAATGTCGGAAAAGGGTAATTTTGCTGAAATTTAGTTTGTATAAAGTCATTTTTGGTTACAAGCTGTTGACTTAAAGTTGATTCTTGAATAAAGCATTTTTATACATTAGGTAGAGGTCCTACGTTATTAAAATTTTGGAAAGGTTGGTATTTTTAGTACGTTTTTAATTGTACGAAATACAGGGAATAAACCAAATATAAATGATCAAAAGGAAGGTGAAAGAATAAAAAAGAAAATTCTTCTTTTTTTCCAATGTTTCGACGTTTCGTTGGCCAAGTTTCGCCAACCAAGGAAACAATTCTGTTTTATTAGAAATACAGGGAAGTTGGTTTGAATCTTAAGAGGCCTTTCTATAGGGGAGACTGGGGCTAAACCGGACGGATTTGGTCTTTTGCAAAAAAAACATATAAAGACATATTTTTTGCCAAAGTGTAATATACCATTTTAAAGCTTGTTCCTTCAACTAAAAAATACAGTTGTTCCATTTAAAAAAATAGATAGTTTTGTTGGAAAGTCGCTTTGAATATGATTACCTCGAAAACGAAAATCCCAAAAATGGTGGGGTTAAACCGGACACCCTATGGGGCTAAGGCGGACATTTCAAATTTAACCAACTTTAAACTACAAATATGCTTTTTTTTAATTTAAAAATTCAATAAGAGTCTTTCCTGAAACATATTTAACTCATTTAATACAAAATATATTATTTAATTAGACATATTATTGAAATTGATGACTGATAGTAACTGTATGAAAAATGTCAGTAACAAAAACTGTCAAAAAATGCTAAAACAAGTTTTTCTTGTTTTCAGACTCATTATTTGGATCTATGCAACACTTTTTTTAAGAAAAGATATTATTAGTGGTTCATAGAAAATCACTGTGAGCTTTAAGTCAATATTCAATATAGCAATTCTGATTGGTCCGGTTTTGCCCCACCCGGTCATCTCATAATAAAGGCGAAATATTATTGTTCTTTTAAAAGTATTTGAAAAACTGTTTTTTAACTAAATTCTATATGACTTAAGCTATGAAAAACAGTTAGCAAATAATAAATTTACTTCATTTAAAGTGTCAAAAACCCAAAAAGTACAAGAAAAAAAATTTTTACTTTCAGCGAAAAAACACGATTTTTCACACTTAGACGGCCAGTACTTCTATTAAAGTAATGAAATGTCGTTAAAACCTAATGACGTATATACTTCACATATCAACACGTTGACAGAGTGTTTAACGGTGTGAAACACTTCGCAGATTTAGAGATAGTTGACTTGCCCGGTTTAGCCCCAGTCTCCCCTATAATAATGAAATATAATTTTACGAAATACAGGGGGCTTGGTTTGGATTATATGACGTCTTTCTGTATAATAATATAACATAATTGTACGAAATACAGGGGGGTTAGTTTGGATTTTAAGACGTCTTTATATATAATAATATGTTACAATTCTTACAAAAAACCGGGGAATTCTTTTATATACTAAGGCGTTTTTATATATAGTAATATTAATATTATCCTTACAAGGTCCCGGGGAATGTCGGATACTTTTTTGGTCATTTTCAATTTCTGGGAAATCAACATTCTGCATTTTTTGTTTTTTATCAAATGTCAATTCGTACTAATACAATTTCGGACAAATGAAGATTCTATCAAATGAATATTCTGGTATTTAAAAATCTGATCAATTAAACATTTTTTGAAACTAAAATTCGTTTAATTTGGAATTCTTTTAAATGAAAAGTTGGTTTAAAGGATTTCTGTAAAATAAAATTTTTGTTAAATATGAATTCAGTGACCTTAACATTATGTTAGGTCAAAATTAGGATTAATTTATGTTTGATTAAAAACATTCGAAACTGTGATATCTAGACCAAAAAAAGATTCTTCCCGATGATTCTAGAAATATTACAAACAAAAATTGTAGGTCTTATAAAAATACACATTTTATCATCTATGCATTTTTTACAAAAAGTCAATAGTTTTTTTTTAAATACAAAAAAGTTTCAACCATCAATAATTTACACTTTTTTGATATTATCTCATAAAATATTCAAAATTTAAAAAAATAATTTAGACAAAAGTTGTAGATTTTATAAAAATGTAAATTTTATGTCGTATATATTTTTTACTAAAATATAGTAGTTTCTATAAAAATACAAAAACGTGTTAATAATGACCATGAACATGGTCTATTGCTATAAATATTATTACTGAACAACAGTTTGGTAAATTGAAACAAATAATGCCTAATATGTAATTTGTTTTAGAAACAGATTCCACCTTTTAAATTAAAAGGCGTTAAAACTAAAGCTAATAGGATTCAGGTAATTATCATCAATGCTCAAATTTTATTATCACTATTTGATATTTAATTCTTTGCGTTTGTTTGTTCATTTAATAAAACCAAGCCAGGGTTTCATCTCTTGCAACTTATAGGGAGGATTTCCAATATAAAATAACACAGGTTATTAAACAAATGTAGCGAAAATGTCAAGTAAAAAATAGTGAAGGGTTCCATAAAATGTTTAATTTCAACAAAATTTTTTATTGTGTAGGATACTGGGGGGTTGGTGTGCCATACAGTACCGTCGGAAATTGTCAGTCCACCCATTTTTTAAGGTTTGAAAAACATCTTTAAACGTACAAAGTACAAATATTGAAATTTTTCTGTGTTTATTTCCATAAAGTAGATAAAATTTTGAGGAAAATAAGGTCTGAGTGAAGTGATTTAGTCAATTTTTCATTGAAATATGTTAAAAAATGTGGAAATTTTAATGTTTTAGAAAAATTGAAATTACTCTCGAAATAATAAAGGTTTTTTAAAGTTTCTATGCTTGTTTTAAAGGAAATTTTCTGAAGAATAAGACTATTGCTTAGGCATTAATGTGCAATTTTTTTCCTAGTATATGCAAAGCTCGGAAGTTGGACCAAAAAATATAAAAAAATTATTGTTTATATCTTGATATCAAATACAGCTATATAAAATATACCAAGGTCATAATTGTCAATAACTTTCGGAAGGAAGTAATATAATATATATATTGGAATTTTAAAAATTATTTTTATGTTAAAATAATGTCTTCAAAATTTTATAAACTTTTTGGTCCAACTTCCGAGCCTTGCATATGCTAGGAAAAAAATTGCACATTAATGCTAAAACAACAATGTTATTCTCCAGTAAATTCCCTTTAAAACAAGCATAGGAACTTTAAAAAACCTTTATTATTTTAAGAGTAATTTCAATTTTTGTAAAACATTAAAAATTCCACATTTTTAAACATATTTCAATGAAAAATTGACTAAATCACTTCACTCAGGCCTTATTTTCCTTAAAATTTTATCTTCTTTAAGGAAATAAACACTGAAAAATTTTAATAATTATACTTTGTACGTTTAAATACGTTTTTCAAACCTTAAAAAATAGGTGGACTGACAATTCCCGACGGTACTGTAAAAAGTAGAATTTTTCTCATTGTATATGGGGGGTGGGGGGATGTGAGAAGACAAAAAAAAGAATCTGTCCGTAAATCAAATTACATAGTCAATATTTGTTTTAGTTTACCACACTACAATTCAGTACTAATATAACTATAGACCATGTTCATGGTCATTGACACGTTTTTGTATTTTTTGTGAAAACCACTTACTTTTAGTAAAAAATGTATACAACATAAAATGTGTTTTTTTATAAGATTGTTATGCCAAACATTTCAAAGATTAAACAGTAAAAAAAAAAAAAAGAATTCTTTTCTGAACTTTTGTGCACATGGAGAAGTTGCATTTGAACCATTACCAACTTTACCTTCCATACTACAAACTCTATTTGATGATAGTCATGAAATGTCCAAGCATTTTACAGAAAATATCAAACGTTATAATAATTCATTTTCTTTTGCTTCCTTTAATGCTAATTTATATACTTTCAATAGTTCCAGACCTGCATCATACTGCTTCAAAGTACATGGTCAGGTATATTATCAAATTAATACTTTCCCCTATCCTGCACATGATGAAAATTTCTCTTACGGACAATTATTTATTATTGATCAAAATGAGGCAACAGATATCCGTTCCAATTTCACTTCTCACTTAAATAAAGATATACTTTATGATATTGATAATGCTCTTAGAGATTGTAATATCTTTGCTCAATCATATCGAATGATGCACGAGGAAATACAAGAAATGGTGCCTGACAATAAGAAATATATTAAACCTGAAATGCATTTATTATTTACATTAAAACCAGGAATGGATACTAGACGATACATTACCTACTCAAACGGCATCAGATAGGCCTGACATTATTAAATATATGGTTAAGAAACATCTATTCGGTGAGTTACTTGCATATGTTCATGTTGTTGAATACCAAAAGCGTGGATTACCACATGTTCATATCTTAATCACATTAAAGCAAAATTACAAAATAACTGTATCTGAAGTTGTCAATAAATATATTTCTGCAGAAATTCAATTTCCAAGTGATAATCCTCACCTTCATACTATTGTCATGAAACATATGATTCATGGGCCATGTGGCTTTTGGTGTCAAGACGATAAAGGACAATATTCCAAACATTCCCCCAAACCCTTTCAAAAACAACACTTGATGAAAATTGTTATCCAACATATCGTAGAAGAAATACTGGTGTTTATAATCGCCCGAATGGGCAAACAACAGACAATCAGTATGCAGTACCTTATAATATTAAATTATTACAAAGATTCAATTGTCACATTAATGTTGAAATTGCTTCAAGCATTAAGTCTGTTAAATATTTGTATAAGTACATTTATAAAGGACATGATTCTGCTGCTGCACAGTGGTTCCAAATAGACAAAAAGCTGGCCAAAATTCCGATTCTAAATTAATCTAGTTAAATTTGTTTACTAGGGGGTTTTCGTGGTTGCTGATTACAATTCTGACTTCAGATTTTGGAAATTCTAAATGGCGGATCCAATATGGAGGACCACAAAGTTAAAAAATGATAGCACCCGCTTAAAAATTGTTATTTGGGGGTTTTTAGGGTCGCTGCTTACGAATATGACATCACTTTTTGAAAACTCAAAATGGCTGATTCAATATGGCGGAAAGTTTTGATAAAATTTATCGAAATCATCTGAAAATCGGTACTTGGGAGTTTTCAGGGTCGCTGATTACAAATCTGACGTCAGATTATGAAAATTCCAAATGTCTGATCCAATGTGGCTGAAAATTGTTATAAAATTTATCGAATTCGACTGAAAATTGTTACTCGGGGGTTTTCAGGGTCGGTTATTAGAAATGTAACGTTAGATTTATAAAAATTTTAATTAAAGTTAAAAAATTAAATAATTTTTTAATAATAGGATGAGACAATGATTTTGAAATGAATAGTAACAATCAGTGTTTTGTGAACATATCTCCTCGAAAACATGAATTTGACTTTTCCAACAATCGTTTTGGACATTTTTAGTGACGTCAAAAATTTCTAACCGAGTTAGACTTATATTTTTTTGTTGACTTGGAAGATTATTATTATTATTGTACATAATGCAAGGGGAAATTTGACAGTTATGTCAATGAGTAGCCATTATATAATGGTGTGAAGTGAATAAAATGAAGCATAAAAATGAATGATATAAGATGTAGCTAATTTCACACTATTGCCAAACGATTTTTATCATTTTTATGTAAAAATGTGCAGCGTTATAAAAAAACAGTTTAAAAATTCAAATTGGCAGATATTGCCAGCTAAATTTTAATATATTTATTTTAAAACTAAACAAGGAATATTTTTGCATGACATCTAAAGCGGTATCGAGTGGAACTTTTTTTGTAGAACTATAGATTTACAAATGTCTATCTCTTGCGCACAGCATTACATTATACTCGCAAAAAACATAAATTTTTCTTTAAAATATTCTTAAATATCGTTAATTTACTTACTAAAGCACCCTACTTTAGTAAACAAAAAAAGTTTTACATAGGTCATTTTCTTAAAAATTTTATAACGGGTACAACATTGCTTTGCAAAATCCTAATATATAACTGTTCCGTGCTCCTTGTCTTTCCGCTAATACTCAGGAGTATAATATTGATATTCGGTATTTTTTTCCGCAGCAATACGTGCGGAAGTATTCTAAACAAGATTATATAGAAAAAAATTCGAAATTAAAAAACCATTTTTTCTATTTTTGGCCAGCTTTTTGTGGATTTGGAACCACTGTGTGCTGTCGTTATTACTCCATCTGACAGTACCAATCCTATTTTGGAACATGATGAAATAAAACACTTCATAGATACACACTACATTGGGCCTGTTGAAGCGTGTGATAGAGTATTTTGAAGACCACTACAATGTTAAAGTCATACGATCACTGGCTTAGATACCTAATCAACAAACTGTCGTTATTCCTCTGGGAGACAACACAGATTATATTATAACTGCCTTAGAAAAAAAACAATGCTAATTGATTATGTTAATTTAAATCAGTGTGATCGAGAAGCTTGACATTTTACGTATCCTGAAATACCATGCCATTACGTATTCAATAAAGAAAAAGGAGAAGCTATATGCAAGTCCCACCCAGGTAGAACTATTTCATTTCCGATTGTTACTTCTTACTGTCAAGGGAGCTCAAAGTTTTAAACACATTCGAACAGTTAACGGTCAACTTTATGACAAATTTCGTGATGCATGTCTAGCTTTAGGTCTCATTGAACATGATGCAGAATGGCAAAATGCTATGAAGGAAGGAGAAACTTTGATGATACCTAGAGAGTTAAGACATCTATTTGTTTGTATCTTAATTCATTGCCAACCAATTTATCCACATGAATTATGGGTCACATTAAAAGACGCATTATCAGAGGATTTCAAAAGAGAGCATATTGATGAGGAAGCTTCTTAAAAAGCTTATGAAGAAATTAAGAACTTTGTTTTTAAAGATGGTTCTGACCTCAATCAATTCCCTACAATGATTCAGTTACAACAGTATAATATTCATTCCTTTAATGATATCAATGTCAATACTTGCACAATTGATCATGCGCACATTAGTGAAACACAATATTTGACATTGAATTTTAAACAGAAAAATATCGTTGATACCATCTTTAAAGTTGTTATGCAAACCGAACAAATGTCTACGTCATGTTTCTCTATCGACGGTCCAGGTAGATCAGGTAAAACATATATATATATATATATACATACAATACTCTATCATATGTTAAAAAGTAAAGGTAAAATTGTTTGTACAATGGCCTTCACAGGCATTGCAGACATTCTACTTCCATGTGGTAAAACCTTACATAAAACTTTCCGTATGCCAGTTCCACTGTTTCATGATTCAGTGTCAAACATTAAATGCCAATCAAAAGAAGCTGATTTCCTTAAATCAGTAGATATTTTCATTTGGGACAAAGCTCCAATGGCACCGCGATATGCTTTACAATTGATTAACCGAACTTTACTTGACTCCGCGAATATTGACTTATCTTTTTGAGGAAAAACTATGCTACTAGGTGGTGATTTTAGACAATTACTTCCTGTTAAACAAAATGCTAATCGATCAGAGTTAATTAATTTATCAACAAAATCTTCATCATTATGGAAACATTTCCTAACCTTTTCTTTTACAAAATATATGCAAAGATTACCCAGAGAAGTGGAATTCGCTTAATACTTATTATCTATAGGTAATGGCACTGAAAATGATATTGATAATAACATTGTGATTTCAGAACAATGTTTAATTGCACAGGGCAAAGACATCGTTGAGTAAATATTTGGAGATTTAATTAGAAATCGTTCATTCAATGATGTTGCAGATGTTGCTATATTATCTGCTAGAAATGTTGATGTTGTAGAAATAGACAAAAAAGTTGTTGAATTGCTTGAAAAAACAACAGAGCGTATTGATACAAGCATTGACAGTGCAGACAATTGCGATAATGGTGATATTGATGACCTTATCTTACCAGAATATTTGAATTTTTTAAATCCTCCAAGCTTCTCATTTTACTAATTAAAATTACGATTAAATTGTATAAACATGTTAATTTGCAATCTAAGTATTCATAAAGGATTGTGTAATGGAACACGATTACAAATAGAACTTGGATATAATTTATTAAAGTGCCGAATATAACAAGTGATAATACTGGAAATATTGTTTTCATTAATCGTATTACATTATACTGTGAAAATATTTATCCATTTAATTTTAAACGGAGACAATTTCCAGTAAAAATTGCACTTGCAATGACAATAAACAAAAGTCAAGGACAAACGTTCAAGAAAATGGGAATAGATCTTCGTAAAAACGTTTTTAACCATGGACAACTATATGTAGCCTTCTCCAGAGTAAGATCCGGGGAGTCATTACGTATTTTCATTGGAGATCAATGAAGTAATTCAAATATTAAGAATTACGTATACCAAGAATTATTGAATGATCTTACAAGTTCCATTTAAAATAATATCCCCATAAATAATTCACATAATTATAGAAACAAACAATTAAAATTTTATAATTTGTGTCCATTTATTTCAAATTAAGAAAATGAACATCTAAATCTTACTCCATTGTTGTCAGCGTGAGAAAGCTTCGTAAAACTTATTTTTATTATTAAATGCTATGACTGTATTCCAATTGTATGCTTCTCTGTAAATGTACAATTTACTTGCAATTCATATTTAACACATCCTTCATGTTTATTCCCTTTTGTTTTTATCATTGTCTTCTTTTATTCCAACAATAATAACATACTTATAGTTGGACAACAAATCATTTTTCATTGTTAAAAGTTTATGTTAATTAAGTTTTCTATAAGTCAAACGACACGTAAAGCTATTTCACTTCAAGATTGAAGTACCCTAAAAAAACTCATACACCATATTGGGCCTACATTATTCTGCATTTTCTTCCACATTTACTACATCAATGATGATTCATTTATTATATTCCAATAACATATTATTTACAAACAAACTGTGTTTTGGTATTGTGCTATTGGAAATTGCAGAATTAGGTATTACCAATCATTTCCTATATTACATCCCTCATTCCATTCAAAATTTTCATTCTAATAATGTTCCTCCGACACATCTAATGAGAACGTCACACTTTTTACAAATATATTTTCTTTACTTTTACTGTTACCAATTCTCAATACAAATATTATCATAAACATTAATTTCATATTATCAGATACTACAACAATGCTTATCACGATAACATCCAAACAATTTTTATAATTCTTATACATCATTTTCTTTATTAATTGCGTAATAAACTATAACAGAAATAAAATAATCAAAACGAACGAACTGCATACACTACTTTCTGATACTTATCTCACAAATATTAAACGCACATTCATCCTTTCACGTTTACCAAATACAAAAAAATATTACATTCAATACCAGCTTACACATTCTCACCTAATTTCAAATTTTGTTCCAAATTCATGGTCTATCCCCAAACTAAAAACGCGTTACATCTTACATACACGTTTCATACTAAACACAAATGTTCAACAAATTACTTTTCCCTAAAAAAGTTCAAGATTTTACATGATATTATTCCCAAATTTCTTCCCCTCCGATTGTCGTACTACATTTCTTTATATATTAAGTTGTTCAACAAAACAAATAATTCCATAAACTCATTTCATTATTAATTATATTATTATAATTTTCTTTAAGAATTCACATAACTATCCAACATACCATATCTGAATACGTAAAAACGCGCGCTAGGGCGCGCGTTCGGTCTCGTTAAGGGAGATTCCACGAAACCCACAATTGTAAGGGCATTGAGCCTGCTTTGGATAGTACATTCTATAAAGACGAACATTAACAAACTTCTATATATTTTTCCTGTAATCTACACGTAAATCTACATACATGTACCGAATTGCAGCATCATACGTCAAATAGTTTTGAAGATTAGGGGGGGGGGCATTGTCATTTTTCGATTTTTTTTCATAAAATCGAAATTTTGGCTGGTTTACACTATGAAGACTGCCTTTACGAAAGTTCTCTATAATTTTCCTGTAATCTACCCGTGAATCTGCATATATGTACTAAATTCCAGAATCCTAAGTCAAATCGTTTGGAAGATTAGGAGGGGAGACATGGTCATTTTTTCAAATCTTTTTAAAAAAATCGTATTTTTGGATAGTAAACACTATGAAGACTGCCTTTACAAAAGTTCTCTATAATTTTCTTGTAATCTACACGTAAATATGCATATGTGTAGCAAATCCCAAGTGAAATAGTTTGGAAGATTAAGGGGGGGACATGGTCATTTTTTTTCATTTTTTTAAAAAAATCGTATTTTTTGGCTAGTAAACACTATAAAGACCGCCTTTACGAAAGTTATCTCTATAATTTTCCTGTAATCTACACGTAAATTTACATATGTGTACCAAATTGCAGTATTCAAAGTTAAATAGTTTTAAAGAATAGGGGACATGGTCCTTTTTTGGAATTTTTTCAAAAAATCGTACTTTTTGGCTAGTAAACACTATGAGCCCACGTGGAAAGATTCCCAGGAAATTCCGATAAAAATTTTAATGTATGTTTTCAAATAATATCGGACTTTCCGAATCCGATAAAAAAGGATACCTAAGAAGCCAACTAGTGTTGAACCGATGTCTTGGTGACTTTTGGCCAACTTCTTCGGGGAAGTTACTCTCAAATTGTGCAAATCAACAATTAGGAAAACACCAAGTGCCGATCTGATATCCAGGTGACTTTTGACCAACGTCTTCGGGGAATTTAACCTCAAATTGTGTCAATCAACAACTAGGAAGTCACTAATTGTCAAACCAATGTCCAAGTAACTTCTGGGAAGTTAACCTCAAATTGTAAAAATCAACAGCTGGTAAAATAGCAAGTGAAGAACCGATGTCCAGGTGACTTTCCCTTAACTTTTCCGGAGAAGTTAACCTCAAATTGTCGAAAATAACTACTAGGAAAGCACCAGCTGCAGAACCGATGTCCAGGTGAAGTTCGCTCAACTTCTTTAGAGAAGTTAACCCCAAATTGTGAACATCAACAACTGGTGAAACACCAAGTGACGAACCGATGTCCAGGTGACTTTTGACCAACGTCTTCGGGGAAGTTAACCTCAAATTGTGAAAAGCAACTACTAGGAAAAGATTAAGAGCCAAACTGATGTCCAGGTGACTTTCCCTCAACTTTTTTGGGGAAGTTAACCTCAAATGGTAAAAACAACAACTAGGAAGGCACTAATTGCCGAACCAATGTCCAGGTGACTTTTGGTCATCTTCTCCGGGGAACATAACCTCAAATTCTGTAAATCGACTACTGGGAAAGCATTAAGTGCACAATGGATGTTCAGGTTCTTCTTCGGGGAACATGACTTTAAATTCTAAAATTAAGTACCAGGAAAGCACCAATTACAAAACCGATGTCCAGGTGACCTTTGGGTGCCTTCTTCAGGGAAGTTAACCTCAAATTTTGAAAATTAACAACTAGGAAATTACTAAGTGCAGAACCGATGTCTAGGAGACTTTTTGTCAACTTTTGCAGGGAAGTTAATGTGAAATTAAGATTATCGACTGCTAAGAAATCACAAGTATTTAACTGATATCTAGGTCGTTTGTATACCCATTTTTCTGTAATTTCCATTTTAAATTGTTTTTATTATTATTTATAAGAAAAATGATTGTCAATTGCTAGCATTTTGATGATTCTTGTTATTATTATCGTTTTAATAATGTTAATTACATTAGTGAAAAATACAGTTTTGATTTCTAAGTAGATTTTAATAAATGTATTCTATTTACATAATTAAATTAAGTTTATTAACATTACGTTTTACTTATTTGTATTTTGTAGATTTATTTTGTAATTTGTAACAATAATAAAAAATGTATTTAATACTAAACATGAATTCGATGAACAAAGTAAGAAATAAGAGTATGAATTAAAATAACGTTTTTGTTTGCATAAATAATCAGTTACATACTGAATATTTTAATGTGCTGTAAAATACGTAAAAGCAAGTTTTGTTTCGCAGATCATGTTATTACACTTTAAGGCAAAAATTATTTAGCATTTTAAATATTAAGCAATGCGTTTCTTTGTAAGTGTCGATTGGGGTAATTAAAATATATGTAATCTAAGAGTCATTTAAAGTAATATAACATTGAGATTGAGACATGCAAATGAAAATTTTACTTTTTTTTACATAATTTGGAAAAATGCAGATGTAATCTAAAACCCGTAAGCATTTGCCTTCAATTGCATCAATTGGAATTAAATGAAGAAGCCTTGACTCGTTGATAGGTTTTATAATTCTACTAATATTTCCAGTAGTTTCCGTTTGTATTATTTCTCTTCTTCTGTCTTGGGATAAGGTGAATTGACTTACGATTGCGAATACATTAGTATTAATCACCACAAAACACCTTATTATTCCAAACAACGTTCAATTGTTCCAGCAAATGTGCATATTAGGACGAGTGTTTTGTCTTGAGTATATTTCTGAACTGTGAATTTCTTTATTCAGTTTGCATTTTCGAAATATTTTAACTGATTGTTGGTCACCTGTGTCACCGTTAAGATAAATAGAATTTTCAATTACAGCTCTTTCATCATTTGCTAACGTGTAATTAGCTGAAACACCTACTGGATGCAATCCACTATTATCAGGCGTCTCAATGTTTATAAGATATTTAATTGCCTTATATGCTTGATGTATTTTGATCGTGTTTAAAATTTTTGCATCCATGTTCTTGGAACCATGAGCAATTTTCAACAATTCCCCGTGTCCATCCTCTGGTGAGAATGTTGACCACACCCAAAGTGGTCCCCACATTTTCGCGTATTCAACCAAGTGTAATAACTGATGAAAGTTATAAGAGCACTTATTCAGACCGTAAAGATGTTCGATATCGCTTACAAATATATGTATCAAAGTTTCCGCTAAATCCAGTTCTTCTAGTTCTATTTCTTCTTGTAAAAGTATATGAACTGCTCGAACAAGTAGCAGAAAATGTTGATAATACTCGTGTTTTAATCTATCTTTTAAAACAACAGCTCCATAAAATAACAAGAACGCTCGAAACTCAGAAGCTTTCCACCATTTTAAATAAATTAATTTCCTGGGTGTTCTGGAAACAATGTCTGGTGGTAAAATTTTGTTTAACAAAGCATCAATTTCTTCTCAAAGAGCTGAATTTAAATAATATTCCTTATCGTGATTTTTTGTGCTGCATCAAAATTCTATGAGTTTTGCCATAGCCCCATGCGATCCGCGGTTCTGATAGGTGGATCTTCCGACAACATTGGAAATATCCAATTAGACCCAGATCCTATTTTACAACTTTCACCTGGATGTTCACATCCAAAGCATCCACATTCACCATTATATTGCAATATATTTTGCGTACATGCTCTCACTGGAGCATCCAAAGACGCAACAGGAGCAATTACTTTACTGCAAACTGAATGGCCTAGTGTAGGGTGAATCCATTTAATTCCGTTGGTATAAATATTTTGCAAAGCATGTGCGAATGGTTGTAAGTATGAATTGATGCAGGGTTTTTTAATATTTCTATTGCAGTAATACAATCCACACACAAATTAAAAAGATCTGCGATGATTTGGCGATATATTCATAATTTGTGCGTGTATTGGCCATAATGACTACTAGCACCTTCAGCCGTTGGAATACCATCTACACTCCATAAAAGAATTATATCATATTTTCCGGGAATTACAGAAGTCTTTAAACGTTCAAGATTTAATTCATCAATTAATTTATGAAGATTTCGAAAATTAAAAGCATTTTGTAAAACCGATTCAATAGAATATTCAAAGAATATCACATTGACTTGATTACTATTACAAACAGGACAGCTCGTAATTTGGGTTGTATCATTCTAATTTCCTAAATATTCAAAACATTGATCACAAACTTGATGTTTTATTATTACATCTGCATTTGAATGTGAAAGTACTTTGTCAATTAATTTTAAAAACATATATTTTGATTTTGGGAGTGAATTTGGATGCGGTATAAAGAAATTTATTGTGTCTAGAATGTCGGATAAAGCCTTTTTTGTTAACCTATTTTCTACATAAAGTTTCAAAATTCGGTATAACGCATCACCTCCATTTACGGTAGAATCCTCATAGATAGGTTTTTTGAGCCATAAAACGGTGTCATTATCTTCTACATCAGCAATATATTCATCAACATCCAAGGAAATTAACTCTTCTGTTGATAATGAAAAATTTATTGGATACTGCTCGGACGTATTATTTGAATATGAATTAGGCCGCGAAACGTCACCATGAAATTTATTAACATAATCTTCAACTTCTAAGTTTGAACTTAATGTTGATAGAACATCAGCTGAAGAATTGAACAGAGATATATCTGGAGCATTATTTCGAGGAGAATCGAACCAGGAGGTAAGATCCTGCATGTTATCATTATTAAAATCACCAACTTCGGAAGAATTTGACGATAAATTTGGTAAGACAACAGGAGTAGAATTAAAGGAAGCTGTTGAAAGCTGAACATTCCTTAATAAAGAATTTTCCTCTGTATCATCCAATAAAAGATCGTCATCAAGTTGATTTGTATTTTCAGCAACAAAGGTCTGAAAATACATAATACATGTCAAATTAATTTCTTCACAAGTTTTACAGTTAAAAGGAATGTAAAACTTTAATAAATAAGGTAAGTAATTATGGAAGTACTAATAATAATTAAAATGTAAATTTTACTGAAGTTTAGAAATGTTAATATTTTTATCTTTTTATAGTTTGTTTCTTAAGGAGGAATGAAACAGACAGTCTGAAAAAAAGTTAGTCCAAATGCATTATTTTGATTTTTGCACTAGAAAACTCATATTTTCGTGTAATATTTTTGAGTGGAAGTGTGAAAAATTATATTTTTTACTTAATGAGTAATTAAAAATTGCAATTTGATGAAATTAAAAAAATTGTACGTACAAGAAATTTAGGATAATCTAACGTTAGATCATTCTAAATTTCTAGTATATAGAATTTTTTTTAATTTTCATCAAATTGCAATGTAATTACTCATTATGTAAAAAATATAATTGTTCACACTTACACTGAAAAATATTACATGAAAATATGAGTTATCTAGTTCAAACATCAAAATAATGCATTGGGACTAACTTTTTTTCAGACACCCAGACAGCACCATAATTATCGGCAAGTTAACGGGAAGTTAACTGCGCTAGTTAATAAATTTATCGAGTTTAACTTTAGGCTAACTTCCTGCTAATATATAAATGTCCGCCACATCTTTAGTTATCCAAGATAACTTCCCGTTAACTACAAATGTAAATTCAACGCAGATTATGAAATAAAATTTTCAAAAATGTTTAAGTGATAATTAAATTAAAATTTTCTTTTCATATTTCCTTAGAATTAGCCATGAAAATTAGCCTAAAGAAAGACAATGAAATTTCTCGGAAAATAAAGTGGCAAGTTTCAGTGAAAATAATTAGGATATGTTTGGGGCGAAATTTCTGTACCGATCCAACTAAAAAAAAAATTTCCTCCGATTGGGCTAAAACTTACCCTAAGTTTAGGTCTATGCATGAGTACATTAGCCACCAAGTATTACTAAATTTCATCATTAACTGTGTAGTGGGGAGGGGGGTCATGTTTTTGATGAATGGTGGGTGGACTAGTTTTTCATCACTCGTAACTTTTATACGGTCAATCGCACAAATTTTTGACCTATATACTTTTGAAAAGGTTTTTTCTGCTCTTTCAAACGGTAAAAAGAATTTTTTTGAAAATTAAAAATTTGACCCTTTTTTTAAAAATCAAAAATATTTTTGACTTTTTTTTTAAAATCGACATTTTTTTTCATTTTTTATTTTTTAAAAATAAAGTTTAGAATTTGTACTTTGAGTACACCAAGTATGAAAAGGTCCTTTTTTTTTTTGAGATATTAAATAATGAATTTTTAAAAATTAAATAAAAAAAAGTAATAATTCTTTAAAAAAGTAAATTTAGAATTAATATGAATTTTTATTCTAAAGACAATAAAAATTTACATCCAACAAAACCCAAATATATAACATTTTGCATAAAAAGTATTAAATAAAAAAAATTTAAATAATTATTAATAAAAAGTTAATTATGACATTCTTAGCGTCCAAATAAAAAAAATCATAAGGTCAATTCTCTTTTTATTGTATGACTTATTTATTTGTTTATTTATTTATGTGGATGTTTTTTTATTTATATGTTTAAGAAAAATATCAAAAAGTACCTACCTATATTTTTACAATCGCTAGTAAAAAGAAATTAAGGAAAATAGCTATCCGTGTACTTTAAGTAGGATCACAGTTTATATCCCCTTTGTACACAAAATTGTTTTCGTTTTTTTTTGTCTTTAAGAATATAGTAAAATATTGTAGTACTGCTGTCTTCTTTTTTTATTTCAATTATAGAAGTATTAAAATACTTTTTCTGTTGTAATAAAATAATCTTGTTTTGTCTAATAATGTATCCTTTGCTTAGAGTAGTTCAAATTTTGGCGACTATTTAAAGTATTATCAAAAGTTGCCACAGGGTGGCCAACTTTTCTATTTCTCACAGTACAGATGCGTATTATATTTTATATAAGAGCTTAATATTCAAGTTTTTTATTCTATAAGGATACGTTTTCAGGTTTGTACAAATTATCTTGGTTTCTTTTTCGTATTATATACTTTTAAAAAACTAATAATATTTTTGTATTGTTGGAATAAGTTTTCTGTCAGATATTAGATCTTTTAAATTCGAGTTTTAAATACATTAAACGCAGGTTTGTAAATCTCTTTTTTTATATCGTTTGCTAACATATAGTGTAAGTAAATTTAATATTTTCTAACAATCGTTTTATTTAATAAAATAGTTTTCATTTGTTTATTGGTATTTTAATCAAACATGGCTCCTAGTAAGCCATTAAAAGTTTGTTATAATAGATGCCTTAATCCCTTTAAAAGAAAAAGCCATCCAAATAGAGCATTACGTCCCGTAGCTGGGAGTGTACAAAGTAGATACTCTTTTCCACCAGGAGCAAAAATTTGCTTGAAATGCAATTTTGATTTAAAAGAAGAGATGAAGACTTCAACAACAGTTGAAAAACCTTCAAGCTCATATATTGAAGCACAGGAAAATGAAGTAAGTGAAATAGATCTTGAAAAACCTGGTGGATTTATTGAAGAAAATGATGATCGGACAAATGATAATGACTTTGTTTTAACTCCAAATAAAATAACTAAGTCTAAATGTTCTGATGACGATTATGAACATCACAAATCGTGTGTAGAAATCTTTGATCAAATTAAAGAAAAATTTGAGAACTCAGACAATTCAGCAGAAAAATTTCAGCTTCTTACACTTTTACCAAAATCTTGGAGTGGTAATAAGATAATGACAGAATTTAACGTTTCCGATAGACATGCAAGAAATGTAAAAGATGAAGTAGCTAAATATGGTATTTTGGCTTTTCCAAAACCAAAAAAAGGAAATCCAATATCGACTGAAACAGTGAATTTAGTTAAAGATTTTTACAATCGTGATGATATCAGTCGCATGATGCCTGGCATGAAGGACTTCATATCTGTCAAAAATGCAGATGGAACTCGTCAACATGTACAAAAATGGCTATTATTATGCAATTTAAATGAACTGTATGAGCAATTTAAATCAGAACATAAGAACGTCCAAATAAGTTTATCAAAATTTTCCCAACTTAGGCCTACCCATTGTGTGTTGGCTGAAAGTAGTGGAACACACACTGTTTGTGTTTGCACGTATCACGAAAATGTGAAATTAATGCTAAATGAAATTGATATTGAACATTTAACTGAAGACCATCAATTACAATTAGCTGATTATCATGATTGCATAAAAGCTATAATTTGTCCTATTCCGAGTACTTCTTGTTACTTAGGAGATTGTGGACTATGTCCAGGTACAAATGTTTTAAGAGAGATTTTAATTAAAGCTTTTGATAAAGATTGTGTTGAAGAGGTAAAATGTGAAATTTGGATGCAGACCGACAGATACAGTTTAAAAACACTCGTACTAAATGTTGATGAATTTACAGAAGATTTATGTGAACGCTTAAATAAGTTGAAAGTACATGATTTTATTGCCAGAGAGCAAGCATCTTTTTATAAAAATCTAAAGGAAAAATTAGTGCCAGGTGAGTTTGTCATTTCATGTGATTTCGCTGAAAATTATGCCTTTATTGTTCAAAACGCTGCCCAAGCTTTTCACTGGAACAACAATCAAGCTACCATCTTTACAGTAGTCATATACTATAAAGTAGAAGATAATTTGTTACATAAAAGCATGGCTATTATGTCGGACAATTTGTCACATGACACTGCGAGTGTATATGAATATCAGACTGTCATCATGAACTATTTGAAAGAAAATTTTGAAGTAAAAAAAGTTTTTTACTTTACAGACGGAGCAAAGCAGCATTTTAAGAATAAATATTCTTTTGCTAATCTTCTAGCTCATGCACAAGATTTTGGAGTTCCTGCAGAATGGCATTATCATGCCACTGCCCATGGTAAAGGTGCTTGTGATGGCGTAGGAGCTAATATAAAAAGAGGAGCTGCTCGTGCAAGTCTCCAAGCCTCTTCAAAAGAACACATTCTTAATGCAGAAAATCTATTTAACTGGGCAAAGAAAAACTGCAAAGAAACTCACATTTTTTTTAAAAGTAAAGAGACTCTTGCTTCAACTACCCAAATGTTGAAATGCAGATTCGATAGTGCAGTAACAATAACTGGTAGTTCTCAATACCATTCCTATATACCACAAGAAGATGGTAGAATTCAACTAAAAAAATTCTCATCTGCGATGGAAAGTGACTTTTTTCCGAAACCGTTGAACAAAACTCCAAGAAAAAGAAGGAAAAATCCAAAAGCAGTCAAATCTAATACAAAGGTTTCAAAAACAACGAAATCAAACAAAACCAATAAAAAAACTAAGTAAAACAAGCTCAATCATTTAAATCTAATTACACATATGGAAAATATTATCATACAACTCATTACACAGTTACAACATAAAATACGAATCATATTTTTAACAAAAGTTAAAATTAACATATTAACACATTTACATATTACACAGCTGTAATGCAGGCATTGAAATAACTCACATGACAGTCTAAACCCTGTAAAATGCAGATAGCAGTACTACAATATTCTACTATATTCTTAAAGACAAAAAAAACGAAAACAATTTTGTGGACAAAGGGGATATAAACTGTGATGCTACTTAAAGTACACGGATAGCTATTTTCCTTAATTTCTTTTTACTAGCGATTGTAAAAATATAGGTAGGTACTTTTTGATATTTTTCTTAAACATATAAATAAAAAAACATCCACATAAATAAATAAACAAATAAATAAGTCATACAATAAAAAGAGAATTGACCTTATGATTTTTTTTATTTGGACGCTAAGAATGTCATAATTAACTTTTTATTAATAATTATTTAAATTTTTTTTATTTAATATTTTTTATGCAAAATGTTATATATTTGGGTTTTGTTGGATGTAAATTTTTATTGTCTTTAGAATAAAAATTCATATTAATTCTAAATTTACTTTTTTAAAGAATTATTACTTTTTTTTATTTAATTTTTAAAAATTCATTATTTAATATCTCAAAAAAAAAAGGACCTTTTCATACTTGGTGTACTCAAAGTACAAATTCTAAACTTTATTTTTAAAAAATAAAAAATGAAAAAAAAATGTCGATTTTAAAAAAAAAGTCAAAAATATTTTTGATTTTTAAAAAAAGGGTCAAATTTTTAATTTTCAAAAAAATTCTTTTTACCGTTTGAAAGAGCAGAAAAAACCTTTTCAAAAGTATATAGGTCAAAAATTTGTGCGATTGACCGTATAAAAGTTACGAGTGATGAAAAACTAGTCCACCCACCATTCATCAAAAACATGACCCCCCTCCCCACTACACAGTTAATGATGAAATTTAGTAATACTTGGTGGCTAATGTACTCATGCATAGACCTAAACTTAGGGCAAGTTTTAGCCCAATCGGAGGAAATTTTTTTTTTAGTTGTATCGGTACAGAAATTTCGCCCCGTTTACTTAATTTATAGAAATAATTTTGCTGAAAATGAATGAGGAAAATTTTCTTAAATATCGAAATTATAGTTTTAAAGAAATTTACTGAATATTTTTCACTAAAATTAGACAGGTAAACTAACTTAAAAATAAATAGAAAGATATCCTGGAAAGTAGACTGTCAAGTTATTGTCAAATAAAGTTTACGTAATTTAAAAAAACTGTTTATTTTAAAAAATTATACCTAAACTATATAATAAAAAATGCAGGCAAAATTAATTTTTTTTTTTTATAATTACACTCTTAGTTGCATAAGAAATAGTATATTAAGCAGTAAAAAATTAAACAGGGTGGCTACAAGATTCAGTTTATCAATTTCCCTGTTATTTCCCTGACATTTTACTTACTTTACAACGAAATTCCCTGGCAAAAATTTTTTATTCAGAGCAAAAACAAAAATCTGTTAACAACTCAAAAATGAGTGTAATAATTAAAAAAAAAATTTAATTTTGTCTGCATTTTTTATTATGTAGTTTATAATTTTTTAAAATAAAACAGTTTTTTTAAATTACGTAAACTTTATTTGACAATAACTTGACAGTCTACTTTCCAGGATATCTTTCTATTTATTTTTAAGTTAGTTTACCTGTCTAATTTTAGTGAAAAATATTCAGTAAATTTCTTTAAAACTATAATTTCGATATTTAAGAAAATTTTCCTTATTCATTTTCAGCAAAATTGTTTCTATAAATTAAGTAAACATATCCTAATTATTTTCACTGAAACTTGCCACTTAATTTTCCGAGAAATTTCATTGTCTTCCTTTAGGCCAATTTTCATGGCTAATTCTAAGGACATATGAAAAGCAAATTTTAATTTAATTATCACTTAAACATTTCTGAAAATTTTATTTCATAATCTGCGTTGAATTTACATTTGTAGTTAACGGGAAGTTATCTTGGATAACTAAAGATGTGGCGGACATTTATATATTAGCAGGAAGTTAGCCTAAAGTTAAACTCGATAAATTTATTAACTAGCGCAGTTAACTTCCCGTTAACTTGCCGATAATTATGGTGCTGTCTTGGCTGTCTGTTTCATTCCTCATTAAAGCATAAAATACCCACATAGCACATTATTTTGCAGCGAGTTCGCAGAGAGCTTGCAATGCGAAGTTCGTAAGTTCGCATTGCGAACACCCTGCGAATTTCCTGCGAATAGAAAAATGTCCTCCTGGTGGGGAGTTCGCTGCGAATTCACGGCGAGTTCGCTGCAAATTAAAAAAGTAAATTATAATTTTTTAAAAGTAAGTTTGTTAAATTAAATTTAAAATGATTTAAATTACATTTCGCAAACACCCTGCGAACTCCCTGCGAACCTCTTGCGATCTTCCTGAATAGTATAAAGTCAGGTTATCAATTATTACTGTTTTTTTTATAAATTAACTATTCTTTGACTCTTTAAGAAACGCACGCTTATTTATTTTTTCACATTTCTACCCTATTTAAAGCCTAACTAACGAATTAAAATATCTATGCTTGGGGGGATTCGATCCCGCGACCCTAAAATTGCAAGACGGTTGCGCTAATCACTACGCCATGTGGTGTACGTAAAGTTATGTACAAAAATTTAACTGTTCACAATATTTATATTAAATATGAAGATATCCCACTTTATAAGTCCCCCTAAGCGTAGATATTATAAATCGTTAGTTAGGTTTTAAATAGGTTAGAATCGTGGAAAAACAAATAAGCGTGTGTTTCTTAAAGAGTCAAAGTATAGTTAATTTATAAAAAAAACAGTAATAATTGATAACATCACATTACTATCCAGAAAAATCGCAGGAAGTTCACAGGGAGTTCGCAGGGAGTTTGTGAAATGTAATTTGAATCATTTTAAATTTAATTTAATAAACTTACTTTTAAAAATTAAAATTTATTTTTTTAATTCGCAGCGAACTCGCCGTGAATTTGCAGCGAACTCCCCACCAAGAGGACATTTTACTATTGGCAGGAAATTCGTAGGGAGTTCGCAATGCCATCTCGCGAACTTCACATTGAGAACTCTCTGCATACTAGATGCAAAATAATGTGCTATGTATTTAATGACTAAAATCCTCTAAAATCGTATAACTTTGGAAAAGTATTGACTGTTAAAAAGTTCTTTCTAAAATTTAAAAAGGTTTTTACGTGTTTTCAAGTTGCACTCAAAGCTTCCATACACAGATTTTATTTATAATTAATTTTGTTAAAACATTTTAATTTTGGACCGCCATATTAGGTTTGGCATTTTGAATTTTAAAAACTATAATAAGTTTTGTTATCAGCGCAATTACAAAAAATATAAATGAGTTTCATTAATTTTGAAAATAAAATTAATTTCTGTTTCTCATGTTTCATTTAGTATTTTGAATTTTAAAAAACAATTATCAGATTATAATCGTTAACCAAAAAACCCTTTGAACAGAATTTTATTATTTTTTAAAAAAAAGGAGAATGTTTGTTTCAACATAATTATATTAAATTTTGTAATTCTTTTATAATATCTGTTATCTGATATTTTAGTTTAGCCATTTTGGATTTGAGGTTATAACTCAAGCATATTTTTAAAGATTTCACGGTTTGTGCCATTTATCGACGCTTTATATTCTATACCAAATTAGCGTCTTTAGTTAGAAATAATGATAAATAGAGATATTGACTATCTTTCGGTCCTTTTTGCAAAATGTCGCAACTTGTATTTTTGTTGGTTAAAAATTCATTTTTATAGCAAAATAGTGTACAGAAATTCTAAGAAAATTAAGAAATCCTATTCAAAAATATGTGAAAAATTTTTGTAGATCAGACACTTTTCAAGAGTAAAGGCTATATGATTTCAGAGTCCTGTGCAATAAATATGTTGTTTTTCACTTTTTTTATTTAAACATTGTCTAAAATTAAAAACGTTTATTTAGAATTAACTTTTAATTATTTGTTTGATATTAGCGAATTAACCAATTTCTATTTTAACTCAGTTTAATAAACTTAACGTATAAATATGTTTTTATTCTTTTATTGGTAATTCCACTGACTTTTGTCTGAGGGGTGTTTTTGTCATGTGTAAAATAGTATATTGTGAAACTAGGGAGGAAAGTGAGTAATTTCGAGAGTGTGAGTTTGTAGCACGAGCCGAAGGCGAGGGATGCAAACACACGAGTCGATAATCACTTTTCTCCCGTGTTGCACATACTATTTTTTCTAACACACGTATACCGAAAGTATAAAAACATTAACAACGTTACTACTTATATAAATAAATCCAAACAAAATTACCACTCTCGTATAAAAACATTTGCTGATAAAAATTAGTTAACATTCGCAGAGTGTCAATAAACAGAAAATGCGCTTGGGCTTCTGTCCATTCCGCATGCGTCATTATCATAAAACACAATTCCGCATGCGTAATTCTCATGAGACACTATTCCACATGCGTGATTATTATAAAACGCTAGTTTGCATGCGTAATTGTCATAAAACTCTATTTTTCATAAGAATTTATCATGAAACACTAGATTCCTTGTTAATGGCGTCACTGGGAGGGAATGTACATTCCCTCCCTGTTAATGACGTCACGGGGAGGAAAAGTTCATTCCCTCCCTGTCAATGACGTCATGGGGAAGAAATATAACATTCCCTTCCTATCGCTGGGAAAGACTCACTTTCTGACCTCTTCACAGGTAAAGAAAGATTGTACTTTCGGTGCGTGTGTTAGAAAAAATACATTTTTTTATATAAGTCATTACTAAACTCTGTAGAATTATTTTTTAATAAACATTCTGATAAATATTTTCTTATTTATTTAAAAATTATAGTTAAAGACGTGAGAGTAAGGTTAAAATTGAGGTTTCAGTCCATATTTTTCTTTTTTATTAATAAATACACGTTAAAATTTTTTTTAAACTATTTAATATAAAACTTAGATACTTAAAAGGATTAAAAATCAATACATTAACTTTTCTTATCCACGAACAATAACTCGAAAAAAAATTACTTATTAGAAAGTTGAATTTTGAAGTTTTAAATTTATTAAAAATTATGTATTTTAACACATCATATCTTTTTTCTGAAACCTATTAAAAAATTTAAACTTAACACATACATTCAATTTTGTACAAAATAAACACTATATTCATATTTCACGCGGGTATTTTGCTTAACTTTTTAAATCTTTAAGTTTGAAATTTATCACAAAAGTGATAATTAACTTAAATCAAATTCATTTTAAATCAAAACCATAATTACTATTAATTTGCTAGTAATTATAAAAAAATAAATATTATACTTTGAAATATAATATATAGCATTTAGAATTACTTTAAAATTAATGTTAATTATAATTTTAATTTAATAAAATCGATTTATAATTCAACTTTTTGCCAAATCAACCAACTTCAGAGAATTTAAAAATCATTTAAAAAAATTAATCTCTTTTGTGATGAATTTCAAACTTGAAAATTTTAGAAATTGAGCAAAATACCCTCGTAAAATTTGAAAACACTTTTTATTTTGTACAATTTTAAATGTGTTTAAAGTTTGAAATATTTAAAACTTTCAGAAAGAAAATATTATGTGTTTAAATGTCATTCTTGACCTATTTAAAATTTTAAAATTCAATTTTGTAATAATTAAATTAATATTTTTAAGCAATTTTTTCCGGCTAAGAAAACTAAATGTATTGATTTTCAATCCTCGTACGTATCCAAGTGTTTTATAAAATATTTTTTTAAAAAATATATTGTCAAATACTCAAATAGGACGAAAACTGACAGTTTATAGATATTACCTTTTACAAAATTTGCCTAGTTCTTATTACATTTTATAAACATGTTTTAAGATTTAAATTATTTAATAACTATTTAATATTTACCTGTTCATCAATTTGCATTAGTTCACTATCACTTTCAGTTATATCGAAGTTAATGTCGGACGACATAGTTTTATTATTTTGACATTTTATTGAAAATAAACTTTGTATGCAGGAAAATTTTTAACTATTAACTTTCCTATTTATAAAATTCAGTGAAAGTATTATTTTATATTCATAAATAAAATTTAATCTTAATTTCTAGACGTCAAGCACAATTGTTTATATATATATAAACAATTGAAACTCAATGTTTCGTGACGCTGAATAATTATCCTTAACCTCATAGTTTCAATCAAAACATTCTCTTTTCTTTTAAAAGCTCTAATAAATTTTCTTAAAACCATGTCTGACCAAGGAGAAAAACTTCTATTTTTGATAGACGCATATGCAGAAGATGGTTATTTCTACATTGTGAGTAAATCATCAATTTTGGTAACTGAAGAGCATGAAATAAAAATAGGAGCAATTATTCAATTTGCTTACCCCGAGCATGCAGTAAAATACAAAATTCGCAAAGGAAAAATCATAATGGAATCTGGTTAGTAATTTAATCTTATAATTTGTATAATTACTTTCATATGTGTACGTTAAAATCAGTTCAATTATGCTTTCTCATGAGAGGAACTTTCCAAAGGTTAAAATTTTCGATTTTCCTAAACAAAAAAAAAAAGAAAAATTGGTATGGTTAAAAAACTTGCAGAGTTTTTTTTTACATTCAAAAGTATTTTTCTTTCTACAACTTTCAAAATTTTAATTTTATAACCACAGTTCCTTGAGAAAAGGTATTTAAGATTAAAATCGAATATATTAAAATATGTGAAGTATATATTTTTTTGGAAAACAGTAATAAAATTATTGATTTTTTTATTTTCTAACAAAATTGTACCTTTAATTTTTTTACTTTTTTATTTATCATTTTTTAGCTATGATTCCTTTCCAAAAATATTCTAAAATGTAAAACAAATTAAATAATCTATACAAAAGGTATCAATTTTCTGGAAAATGAGTAGAATTAATGCATATTTTAATTGTTAACAAAGACAAATTTTTTTTTTTTTTGCATTATAATCCATGAGTCATTTTAAACATTATCGTCTAGAACATGTTGCTGCATTATTTTAAATACATTTGTAGTTAATATATATTGTTTTTATAGGAGATACATTGTTTATAATATATAAGGTTTTATATTGTCAAAAAGTATTTTGTTTTAAAGAAAATTTATTTTAAAGATTTTTATAGGTTAAAGAATGGTATTTGTACTGTGTTAAATTGAAAAAGATATCGATGTAAATTAAACATTGAATTTTTAAATTTATATTTAAGCATGGACATTTTTTAACAAAACTTTATTTTAAGTATTTAAATTAAATAAATAAAATGCATAAAAATCTTAAAAATTTCTAACTTTTAAAGTCATATTTCTGTCGTAAAAATTTTTAACAGAACATCCCAGGTACGAATTGTCCGTCGGGCCACGGTCGGGCCAACCTTGCGGCAGTTGGTCCGACTCTGCATGCCGTAGGTCGGGCCAACTAGCAAAATGATAACGGTTCGCCGACCAACGGTACTGATAGTCGGCCCAACTACTGAGCCCAAAGTTGGGCCAACCTCAAAGCCCAGAGTTTGGCCAACCCAAAAGTCGGCTAAACTACTTAGCCCAAAGTCGGGCCGACTACTGTTCCCAAAGTTGGCCCAACTATTCATCCCAAAGTTGGGCCAACCAGCAAAATGATAACGGTTCGCCGACCAACGGTATTCATAGTTGGCCCAACTACTCATCCTAAAGTTAGGCCAACCTACTACTTTATCTTAATTTTAACATTAATTAAAGTACATATAATTACATAATACAATTTATAAATTCAATTACATAAATATTAATAGTTTAAATTACATATATTATCAGAACCTGAAACAGAAAAACTTTTGTAGTCACGAAGATTCGAACCCTGGTCCTCCAGCTGACAGTCCAGTACGCTATGCACCGTAGTATCACTGATTGCAATAAGAAATTATAAATCAACTATATAGCTTAACTCATTACCGCCTATTCTTAGAGAGACTCAGATATTAAATAATTGATATTAATAATTGTTTAAAAAATAATTTGTTTAAACAAATTGTTATAAACAAATAGAAATAAGATAAAAATTATTAAAAATAATTCGCGGCAATTGATAGTAAAGAAAAAATTACAAAAGGAACAAAGTGATTTTTTAAAATTTTCAATTCTGTATATTTTAAATAGTTAATAAATAATGACAATGACTCTGTACTCATCTCAGCTTACGCTTAGGAATACATTGATATTAAAAAACGATTATTGGAAAGAGGAGGGTCGAATAAATGATGACTTTGAAGTTAAAAATTGTTTGAAAATTAATTTGTTTAAACAAATTTTTATAAACAAATGGAAGAAAAATAAAAAAATCAGGACTACTACTGACTTATCACTTTGATTTAAATAATCGCATCATCATTTACTATATGATTACAACATTCAATAAATAAATGTCTATTTCTTTGTAAACTTAATTATTCTTTCCTAAACATTTTTAATTGTCAACAATTTTTTAAAATTGATTTTAGAAGTTTTTTAAGACTATTATTATTGAAATCTTTTGGTTTAATTTTCCTAAACTTTTTATTGTTGAAAGATTTTTACATTTCTTCTGTAGACTTATTTTTTATCCATTTAAATTTAAAAAAAATTTTTTGCTACTTTTTAATTATGCTAAATGAATTAATAAATTACATTTTTGATATTTCTAAGAGAAATCAATGATTTTCCCCAACGGTCGGGGAAACTCTGGGCAAGGTTTGGCCGAACTCTAAAATTAAAGTCCCCCAAGCTATGTTTTATGGAGTTTTGCCGACAGTCGGGGAAACACTGAGCAAGGTTGGGCCGACCTCTAAAATTAAGGTCCCCCAAATTATGTTTTAAGGAGTTTTGCCAACGGTCGGGGAAACTCTGGGTAAGGTTAGGCCGACCTCTAAATTTAGAGTTTTTAACCTGTGTTTTACAGAGTTTCCCCAACGGTCGGGAAAACTCTGGTCAAGGTTGTACCGACCTCTAAAATTAAGGTCCCCAAAATTATGTTTTACGGAGTTTTGCCATCTGTCGGGGAAACTCTGGGCAAGGTTGGGCCGACCTCTAAATTTAGAGTCTTTTAAACTGTGTTTTACAAAGTTTGCCCAACGGTCGGGGAAAGTCTGGGCAAGGTTGGACCGACCTCTAATTTTAGAGTTTTTTAAACTGTGTTTTACAAAGTTTGCCCAACGGTCGGGGAAAGTCTGGGCAAGGTTGGGCCGACCTTTAAATTTAGAGTTTATTAACCTGTGTTTTACAGAGTTTCCCCAACGGTCGGGGAAACTCTGGGCAAGGTTGGGCCGACGGTCGGGAAAACTGCGAGTGCCACAGTTGGCTTGCAGAGTCAGCCCAACTTTGGGAACTTGAAAAAAAATATAGTTGGGCCAACTCTGGCAGACGTAACTACGCATGCCAGAGTTGTGCCGACCTTGGCCCGACGGACAAACTCTGGCTGTCGACCAAAATTCGCACCTGGGATTGTATTTATATTTTTAATAAATGAACACCTTTTACTTATGAAAAATATAAATTACTTAAAAATGATTCACCAAAGTATTTAAACAAATATCTTGAATTTTTTAAGATCTACTAAATGGTCATTTTTCTTCATCAAATATCTTCTAAAAATAAAAGCAAATAATATAAATATCTCTTGTGTTTAAGTGAGTCGACATACCAAACTTTTAAATTTCATATTTATATAGTTTTAATTTATACTTTTTAAAAGTTATATAATTTAATAAGTCATCGAGGTCCTATAAAAAGTCAATTAAGAATGTTTTTTATAACCATAGAAATTGAACATAATTTCATGAATTTTAATTAATGACAGTTATTTGAATACTTGGTAAGTCATTTTTAAGTAATTCACCTTTTTTCACAACTATTAGGTATTCATCTATTAAAAAATATTAATATTATGTACTTCTTAATTTTTACTGTGACAGAAATATTACTTTAAAAGTCATAAATTTTATTTGTTTTTTATTGACGTTACTTTTAATATAATATCAAAAAGAGGAGTCTTAGATTAAGTAAAAGTTTCTTATATTAAGAAATATTTCTTGTCTTATTCTTAGTTATCACTAAGACACGAAAAATGTCTTAATTTCAGACACTTTTACAGAATTTAAGACACCACGTTTTTGCAATGTAAGCAATAATTGATTTGATTTTAGAAAATGAAAATATTTTACAAAAGGAAAAGAAAAAAATAATAACTGAAATAGAGAGAACAAAAATCACTAGTGAAGAGAAAAAAGAGAAAGAGCGATTAGAATGTGAACAGAAAAGATTAGCATTAGTTCAAAGAAAAAGGCAAGCCAACATTGCCATGGCAATAGAAATCGAAAAAGACTTGGCAATGAAAAAGAGCAAAAAAAAAAAGATTTATTATCTAAAGACGACAATGCTATGGATTTTACGAAGAGAGCATTCCAAGAACTTGTGACTATTAGGAAGGTAAGAAAAATGATAAAAAAATGTCTAATAAATTTTCTTTAATTTAATGACATAACGCTTATGGTGATATAATCTGCACGTATATAAAATAAATGTTTTTGACTTTTCCAATGTTTAATTCACTCAACTTTTAAAACTTGAGAATTTTATCTTAAATTTAATACCGTTTGTTATACTGAGATACATGAATATTCCCCAAATCTCTAGAGACATAATTTTTATTTTTCCGAAATTCATTAGAACTAATTCTTATTTGACCTACTCCTTACCTGACCTAAATCATATTTGACATAATTCTTCTTGGGCCTAAATCTTGTATCACCTAATTATTATTTGGCATAAATTTAACTTGACATAAATCTTGGCTGGCCTAATTCGTATTTAGTCTAAAGCTTTTTTGGTCTACATCTGATCTGACCTAATTCTTTTTTGACCTAATTCCTATTTGCCCTCAATCTTATTTGACTCAATTCTTTTTTGGCCTAACTCTGTTTTGATATAACGCTTATATAACCTAAATCTTAACGGACATAATTTTTATTTGGCCTAATTATTTTTTTGATAAATTCCTATTAAGTCTCAATCTTTTTTGGCTTAAATCTAATTTAACCTAATTCCTATTTGGCCTAATTCTGATTTCGCCTTCATATTACTTGGCCGAAATCTTATTTAACCTAACTTTACTATTGATAAAAAATATTTTCTAAAGAAAACAAGTCAAGTAAGATTTAGGTAAAAAAATTATGTCGAATATGCTTTAGGTGAAATAGGAATTAGGTCTAATAAGAATTAGTGCTTATCAAATGAGAATTATCTTGCTTGGGATTAGAAGAATATTCATGCACCTCGAAATTACCATGTAATTTTATCTTCTTAAGTTTTAATATTGTTTATTAAATTTAAGGAGATTCAAGAAACAGTTTTTGAAGAAGATCATCATGAAAATCAAGATCTTGGTGTAGTAGCATCAGGATCTAATATCTAAAAATGAAAAAGATCTTCTCTCCAGACGCACAGTTCTGTCACGTTCTTGGGAAATTTGTCATCAATATGCACAACTCAGCTGATGACAAATTATTCAAGATTAAGCGAAAACGATTCTGAAGAAACTCAGAATTCGTTAGTAATAGAACGACCTTTAGCCACTTCATCTCCACGGAATAGTTACGATGAAGAAGATTTGCGTTCCACTCAGCCTATTATTGATAACAATGAAGAAACAAATGATTTCTTTTCAAGCAGCGTTCAAAAATCAATAATTGATAAAGTTCCTCAAAATGAATTATGGATAATGAAATCCACAGCTGAAAATTACGATAACAAAATGGTACTTTAGTAATAATGGATTAAAATATTAAATAATTATTTTTTTACACATAAAATAATTTTCAATTTTTCAAAATTTTTTCTCACATTAGCTTCTTTAAATTACAAGAAAAACTTTTAAAGTAATAGTAGTATAACTATGAGAATACGAGGCCACAGTTTCGATTTTCGCCACCAGGTGGCGCCCTAGTCAGTTACCTGCAGTGGATTTTTAGCGGTTTTGTTGATAGATTACCGCCAGTCGGTAATGTAGATTTCGGCGCCCTAGTCAGTTACCTGCAGAGGATTTTTAGCGGTTTTGTTGATAAATTACCGTCGGTCGGTAATGCAGATTTCGCGCGTGTTACCTTGTGTCGGTAATGCAGATTACTTGCTTGCTCGACGGTAAGGTAGATTTCCGAAGTCGGTTACCCTTAGTCGGTATTACCATATGTCGGCATTCTCTTGGGTATTCTCCTACGTCATTTTAAATTTTTACCCTTAATTTTGCGCTGGAATGTAAAGGTACCTCTACTTTCAGGTTTTTCAAGCGGGGGATTTCTCCATAGACGGCGCTGCAATCGAATCGCACCAAGTTTAACTTAAAATCTTAATCTTTCTAATTTGCATAAACTGTGTATTGTTGTTAACTTTTACCTTAGGACTAATTGCATGTGTTTATGACCTCATCCATCTGTAGAATTTGCATAAACAATAAATTGTTGTTAACTTTTATCTTAGAAATAAGTTACATGTCTTTGGTACTACCACCCACTGTCCACCTAGTATATGTTTTCAATGTATGTATCATATGCCTAACACCCCCCCCCCACCCACCAACCCGCCACCCACTTAGTATACGTTTTGACAGAAACTATTCTATTCCCAACACCACCCACCTACCAAACCCAAAATGTATTGGGACTTAAATTTTCAAAATACCAAGATTAGCGGGTAGATTAGGGGGTGGGTCACGTTGGGCCTGATTTGACGTATGGTGCGCAAACGAGATGCGCGTGGCCAATGTGAACGAATACTCAAGCGATGTATATTCGGTCTAGCTTAAAAAAGAAAGGTCCACGATCCCCCTAAAGGCCTAAGCAGATAAAAATACGGTTACGGGACCAGAGCATGAGACAGAAAAAGACAGAAACAGTCTCTGTCCTTTATTATCTCATGCCCCACTCCCGTAACCGTATTCGTTGTGCTTTGGGCTTAAGCCAAAGAGTTTTGCTATTTTTCTCTTCCTCTATCGCTGTTACTGACGCATGAAATAGAAAGGAACAAGGAGAGGAGGATGAAATTGCCACATCGTTTTAAAATTCACCTTCTTCTTTCAGTACAAATGTACTAAATTTTTAAACTGTTTTATCAACAGATCTGATCTGACGTGTTTATGTTTTGCTCTCTAAAAATTTCAAATATAAACTGTATTTAAATTTCTTAAAAAAGTTGTACTGCTTAAAATAAAGTGAATTGGTGTCAATAATTATTTTATACTTAATTGGTGCAAGGAAGACTTTATTTTCTGTTATTAAAGTTGGTTTTGTCCCTTATGCACGTGTGTTTTTGAACTCGACATGCCGGTTTGCATTGAATGTGAGGAGCAAGTTACAAGGGGCGCAGCTGATGCTTTTGCCTGTACTAAATGTGGTGGACTTGTGCATCATCCCTGTGCGAACGTCAATATTGTTAAAAAGGACTTTGAGAAGCTTAAAAAAGGTAATTTGGATTATTATTGTAAAGATTGCAAAAAAGCTGCTAGCGCCATCTGTCCTCCGGCTGGTCAATCTTCTATGCCCTTAGAACCGTCTTCGTTGGTACCAGCAATGGTCTCAGAATTGACTAACTCGTCTGCCTTCTTGGATGCTCTCCGGGTTGCCTTTGAAAAGGGGCAACGTACCTTGTTCGATGAATTTAAGCAGGGGTTTACAGAGATGTTCACTGAACTTAAAACTACTCAGGAGGCATTTAATAACAAAATTTCCTCGACAGTTGATTCATTGAAGGAGGAGATTGTGCAAAATACCACAAAGATAGCATCACTGGAGATTGATTCTTCAAATTTTGCGAAGAATTTGGAGATTGTTAAAACTGAATCCAATATTATGAAAACCAAGGTCAATCATTTAGAACATAGTATTAACGCTCAAGAGCAAACAAATCTTCTCTCTTCTCTTGAGATTCATGGCCTGCCAATGAAAACAGATGAAGATTTGCGTCAGATCTTTGGTAATATTGCTAGAACACTCAATGTAGATGTCAACAACGTTGATATTCTTAATATCTTTCGCGTTCGCCGACCTGAATTATCTTCCACTCAATTCCCACCTGCGATAGTGGTGAAACTTTCCAGTCAAATGCTGAGAGATAAGATGATTGAGCAGCGCAAATCTGTGAATCTTACTACCAGTGCTATTGGATGGAAAGAAGAAGAAAAACCTATCTATCTTCGTGAGTCGCTGACTCCTCTCAACAGAAAAATATATTCTGCTGCTCTTGCTCTTAGAAAGAGCAAAATTATCAAATACTTATGGGTATCCAGAGGCAAAATATTTGGACGAAAGGAGGATGGTGCACGAAGGTTCCAGCTCACTTCCTTAGATGACGTCACCAACATCAAATAGCAACTATTGCTCAAGTTTTTATTTTGTTCATTCTTGTTATTTTGTACTTTTGATCTCAAATTTTCTTGTACTATCTATCAACTATCATGTTTCTTTTCTTATTGTTACTTGCTTTCACCTCTAATGCATTTTGTGCTTTTTATTTTGTTTATACACTCTTCTACGGTGTTAATTTACAGGTCTGATGGCTTTCTTGCACCAATATTTGCAATCATGAAGCTTGTACTGTTTATCTGTTGACACTTTTTGTTTGTTTTTTTTTTGTTTTCTTTCATTTAATATTTTATAATGTTAAAAATGGAGACTATTAAAGTTTGTCATGTGAATGCTCAGTCAATTCGTGCTCATTATACTGAATTTAAGAATTTTTTTGAGTCAAGTAGTTACCACATTATTGCTGTTTCTGAAACCTGGCTAAAGTCTAATGTACCAACAAGTACTGTTAGTCTTAATAACTATAATTTAATTTGTCATGACAGGGAAAGGTGCAGGGGTGGTGGGGTTTGCCTGTACATTCATAAGAGTCTAAATTTTTCGACAGTTACTCGAAGCTCTGAGGGATCATATCCTGCTGTTGAATTCTTATTTGTGAAATTACAAAATCAATATGACAGTGGATTGATTGGTGTTGTATACAAACCACCTAATGCCTCATTTGGTCAAGAATTTGAAAATCAACTTTTTTCTATAATCCCTCACTTTAATAACATAATCATTATGGGAGATTTTAATTGTAACATTAATATTTCAACCCCTTCTACAGACTATTTTACATCATTGTTTTACTCCTCAGGTATGATATTGGTCCCTCATAGTTCAACACATCATATGTGTAACATCAGCACTAGAATTGATTTGATGTTTGTGGATGATTTGGACAAAGTACATCGATATGATCAGCATGCAATATCATTTCTGTCAAATCACGATTTAATAAATATTGAATTTAGGTGGAAAGGGGATCCGTCTCAGTTTTTTAATAAAACCTACTTAGTTCGTAATTTAAATAATATACCTGAGACTGAGTTCATTTCACACTTATCGACTTATGATTGGGCCAGTATATTTTCCGAGTCTGATTTAAATGCTAAGGTGTATAAGCTGACTTTATACTTAACTTCTTCATTTGATTATTTCGCGCCTTTGCATTTGTCAAGTACAAGGAGAAGATCCTCGCCCTGGGTGTCTGCTGATATTAAATCACTGATTAAGGAAAGAAATAGATTGAGGCGGATTGCTAAAAGAACTGGTAGTGCTGAGGCTCATGTCGATTTTAGGAGAGTACGAAATTTAGTACAAACTAAAATTAGAGATGCTTTTAACCAATATAATTTTAATATGATTAAAGATAAGAGTAAGACTGAGAGTGTGTGGCACATCTTAAGAAAGCTTAATCTTATTGCTACAAAGAAAGGGATGTCAGATCATAACTTTCAAGCCAATGAATTTCTTGATGTCTTTACCCATACTCCTGTTTTGACTTCATCTCTAACTGCGCCTTTGCCTGTTATTTTGAATACTTTTGATGAGAATAAATTCTTTTTCTCTGATATTTCTCCCGACATATTATTCAAGTCACTTTCTGATATTAAAACGAATGCTACGGGACCGGACTATATTTCAATTAGGATGATAAAATTAGCAATGCCAGTAATATTCCCTGTTATTTTACATATATATAATTACTCATTGCAGACAGGGATTTATCCTGAAATATGGAAAATGAGTAGTATACGACCTATTCCTAAAATTCCTAATCCATCAAGTCCAGCTGATTTCAGACCGATTTCCATAGTTTGTGCTTCTTCCAAGGCCTTGGAGAAGATAGTCTGTAAACAATTAACTACTTTTTTGTCTAATAATAACCTGCTTGAACCATTTCAATCTGAATTTCGAGCTAAGCACAGTACTTGTACTGCATCCATAAAGTTTACAACTGACATCAAGATTGCTATGGATACCAAATTAATAACTGTTGCTGTTTTTTTTTTATTTCTCCAAGGCCTTTGACCTAGTTGATCACGGGCTACTGATTAGTAAATTGAGATCATTTGGGCTGTCTAGATCGGTCTGTGATTGGTTTCAGTCGTATCTTGAGGACAGATATCAAAGAGTGTTAGACGGTAATGGTAATTATTCAGATTGGGTCAAAGTAAAGTGCGGTGTACCGCAAGGCACTTTACTTGCACCGTTACTATTTAATTTATTTATTTCAGATCTAGGTAAAAAGCTTAAATTTAGTAAGTATCACAAATATGCTGATGACTTTAAATTATATCGTTCTGGTCCATTATCATCCTTACCAGATTTACTTTTTAAAATACAAGAGGATATTGACCTTGTTGTTGCTTGGGTGAAGGAAAATGGACTTCTTCTGAACACTAGCAAGACTCGGGCTGAAGTGTTCGGATCAACAACTAACCCTTCCATGGACACGATACGAGCACTTCCTCCTTTACTTTTAGATGGAATACCCATTGATTTTTCTGAGACTGTTCGCGATCTTGGTCTTATGCTCGATCGAACCTTGTCTTGGAAACAACATGTTTGTCACATTTCTCGTAAGAGTTTTATAATTCTTCAGCAGCTAAATAGAAATAAAAGCTCTCTTCCTACCTCCACCCGATTACTTCTTGTAAAATCGCTTATTTTACCTTTCTTCGATTATTGTTGTCCGGTATATGACGATATCACGGATGAACTAAATACTAAACTTGAAAGAACATTAAATGCGTGCATTCCTTTCATATATGATTTACCGAAGGGAGAACATATCACTCAATACAGGATTAAATCTGGACTCCTTAATGTGGCATCTAGAAGACAATTTTTCATGGGCAATATGCTTTTTTCGATTTTTAAAGGCGAAGTTCCTGAATACTTATATAATTACTTTGAATTCAAAAATATAAATAATTCGATTCAATACAAGCTACGTGAAAGAAATTCCATACTTAAAATACCTTTTCATAGAACCTGTAAATTACAAAGGTCCTTTATGATAAGAGGTGCTAGGCTCTGGAATAAATTGCCAAGTAATATTGTGGAAGCATTAAATGAAATTAGTTTTAAGAGGTTATTTTACGATTTCTTATTTAAATCCAAAAACATGATATTTGATATTACCTATTGGTAACTAATTGTTATTAATATGTACCTTATGTATATTTGATATCTTTAGTAATTGATTTCTATTGTTATCTTTAATGATATCCTTGAGTTTAGAAATTATATTATTATATTATATTATTATATCCTTTATCTTTAAAAAAAAAAAAAAACAAACAAACAAAAATTATTATTATTTTTTTTTTTTCTTAAGAATAATCTCTGGATACATTCTAGTATACTTTACTACTTTGATTTGTACAATTTTTAGTTCATTTTTTTTTCTCTTCGATTACTTTTGGTTTATATTCTTTACTTCGTCATTATTTTCAACTTCTGTTGATCAATGTATATTTTCTGTATACGGTTCCCTGGAGGGCTATTTAGCCCTGGGAACTTTCATTTGTTTAAATAAATAAATAAATAAATTTTACAGTTGTAAAATACATAATTTACTATCCACCAACAGAAAATGCATTGGAACTGTAAAAAATTTAATTGTATTTTGTATTGTGACACTATGAAAATAAATCGCTTTACGTAACACATAGTAAATTTTAACGTATTATGATGGAAATATTCGGTCCGATAAATAAATATTTCACTTATGAATTTCTTATTAGAAAGTAAAGGATTAGGTAAAGTAGTAAAAACACATTGACAGTAGGAGGGTTTATTTGAATAACACCTAGAATACATTCTACAGTTTCAATATATAAATTTAGAAAACAATTTCGAAGAGCTACTCCATTCTTTACAGCTCATTTATCGAATCACATACAATGGATTGTACATGTAATATTAACAATAAGTCTTTTTTAACATTCGTCAGCGCTGAGCAGTCTATATATTATAAATTTCATATCAACAATTATATTAAAAAAGAATTATCAAATATGCTGTAAATAATGATAAGTGTAATAATATAATGATATTATCGGTATTATAAAGCGTACAAAGCTGACCTTTTAGACATAACCTAAAAGATCCGGCCATCATATTTGTTTACATACGTCCTGGAGCTATAATGTCAAACGCAAGTACGCATGCTTTCATAATGCGCGCGTTATTTGAAATTTTTAGAAATTGAAGAAAGGGACCTAAGAAGGAAATTGGTTATTTTCCAGGAGAGCGAAAACAAAATTCGAGCGTGCATGGTAATCTGTACAAATCGAGAGATTTGAATTGTTATAACTTGAAAATTATTAAATAAAAACCTTTTCTGACTTTAGATAATGAAAAATGAACCTTTGATTAAATTAAAACATCAATAAACCGAAAAACGATTTTTTACTTCTTAGGTCCCTTTCTTCAGAACGCGTCACATTATTACTATCTTTTAACATATTTATTATGATTAAATAATTGTAGTTTAAGAAAAAATAAACTTCATGAAATATATTTTATATAAAGAAAGTATAAATACATTTTTTAAATATGTTCAAAATTAATTTATTAAAAGCATTTCTAATCAACGTGTGTATTTTGACCAATCGCACTTATGCCTGTACTTTATGTTGTCAGCAGTCAGGTTCGCCAACCAAAAAACAAAAAATGCTGCGTTGCAGCACCTTTTTTTAATTATTCATATCCGAAAAGAATTTTTTAAAAACACTTAGGTTTCTTTTCCTTTTATATTACAATATTTCTTATGACTTTATATTTATTGTTTATTAAAAAGTCTATTCTAAAAAAAAAAAATACTGTGGTTAAGATAGCACTATTTTATTTTGTTAAGTTGGTGTATAGTAACAGCCAAAAGTTTTTATTTTACTAAATGTTTAAATTATATAATATTTATATTTTATAATTATAAATTACTTTGGATAAAATAAAAATTGTTTTTTTTTTCAGGAAAACTAATACCTAACCTTTTAAGATAACTCTTTATAATGTTCACAAAAACACTCGATATGGGATTTACATGTTAATTGCATTTAACTTTTTCACAATTTAACTTTTTCAAAAGTTAACTTTAACTTTTCCAAAAGTTAACTTTAACTTTTCCAAAAGTTAACTTTAACTTTTCCAAAAGTTAACTTTAACTTTTCCAAAAGTTAACTTTAACTTTTCCTAAAGTTAACTTTAACTTTTCCAAAAGTTAACTTTAACTTATTCGAAAGAAATCTCTAAACAATTGGATGCTTTGAGATTACTATATAGGTTGAATATAGGTTGATCTTATAAATTCTCATTAATTCTTCAAATTGCGAATTGTAAAATTCTGTACCTTTATCAGTTTGTAATTTCTTTGGAATGCGCATTTCCCATTTTTTGTTATTTAAACTTGTTTTTTGAGATCCAAGGAAAAGAGGGGTGAGGTGGAAAGTAACACGTTGTTACTTTTCTCCTCACCCCATGCTTTATTTTTATAAACATCCTCCTTTTTTATAACTATGTGATTTTATATGTTGATTTCATATTTTAATGATGAAATATTGAACTTTTAATTGGATTTTTTTTAAAAACGATGCTTTTTAACATCATAGCTGTGGAACGAATATTAAATAGATAAAAAAAGCTTGATTACAAAAAAGTCTAAAAATATGTGCCAATTATGTACAAAATGTAGTTAATATTACTTTGTCTTTTTTATATGTTCATAATAAAAATAATTTTAATTAATAGCAGTTTTATATTTGAAATGTTAGCCTTAATTTTTAAGTGTTACTTTCCTCCTTCGTGCTGTTACTTTCCACCTCAAGGGTGAGGAGGAAAGTAACAAACAAAGAGCTGATTAAAAAGTCCTGCTGTTGACTATCTAATTATTATTTATGTTTAATTCCAATTTTATTTAATAGCTGAAGGTCCAAGCTTTCGATTAGTATGTTTACAGAACTTATCCGACAAATAGTTTTGATTTTATCATAAAAAAAACTGATTTTTGTTACTTTCCTCCTCTCCCCTATGCACATACTGGCACTGTACCAGTTTAATGCAAGTAACTAAACGTGATTAAATGTACGTGAACTGACCTATGCCACATTATGTAGAAATGTAGAAAGGTAAATTACATAGATAATATACGTTAATGAGGAATCGGACAAACATTAAAAAATGTCAGAAATTTTTTAAATTTTGAGAAATGATATTATTTGGTACAACAAAAAAGCATGCAAAATTTGAAAATTTTTTGCTAAATAATTTAGAAGTTAAAAAAATTATTTATTTATCATGGTCTCTTATGAAGAAACGGTAACCAAGGTACTTTGAAAGTAAATTTCTAATAGATATCGATGCTAGATTTTCTTGGGCTAATTGTATTTAATTTGGTCACCTTACCGATCATTTAAAAGCAAAAATGTTAAAAATATTCAAAAATTCTCAAGATTTTTCGAATTATTCAGTCTAGATGCGGCAACGCTGTAAAGCTGTCAAATGCAGTAAAGAACGTAGGTTACGTAAGTTTGGTTTGAGTCAGGTAAGAAGTTCCGGCTACAAGCGCGCTAAATTCAAATTCATTAATATTAAAGTTTTTTCAATTCACTTACAGATTGTCAATTATTATTTATTTATAAATATTTAAATATTATTCCACTTATAAATTTCTGTAGGCATGCTCAAACGCTGCTACCAGCCTTCGAAAAATAAAACTTAGATATGCCTTGTTGTTACGCTTTTTAGGTTACTTTGAAATTAAAAATAATAACACTTATATTACACTAAAATAAATCTGATTATTGTATATTACGATATATTTTAGTTTATTAAATATTAAAATACGCTATTTACCATTAAGTTAAAAATAAATATGGAAATAAATTTCCCCAAATTTTGTTTTCTTAGGTTTCCGAATCGTACAGTTACTGTCAAAAGTTTTGTTTTCTTCGGCCAAAAAAATGCTAATTTCTTATACTAAACATTAGTTTAATTAAAAAATGTTATCTTTAACTTTTCCGAAAGTCACCCTGAACTTTTCTGAAAAATGACTAACTTTTCCTAAAGCTACCTTGAACTTTTCTGAAATACATGTAAAATTAAGTTATACATATAAAGTTAAGCTTTTTTAACGCTTTACGTTATTAGCAGTGACATGGTCGATCTTGCACTAACTTGCCTAAACTTTTTTACCTTCTGTAGAGAAGATTTGAAACTAATTTAGGACATACTGACACGCTTGTACTGTTGACACTGTATATTGTGTCAGCGCATATAAGATCACATGGTATAATATAGACAAATCAGCAACGGAGTTAGGAAGGTTTCAAATAGTGGAGGGGTCACATTTAAGAGAAAGGCATGGGCGGATCCAGCTAGTGCTTCACGATGTCGATATAATATCGATATCGTCTCGATAACGTCTTGAAAATCAAGACCATATCAAGATGATATTCTAAAAAAAAAATTCGATACATTTTACAAATATATATAGGTATATTTTTTACAAATATTTTTAAAATTAATTCTTTATGATTACTTTTAATATTAATTAAATAGTAAAGTTTTCTTAAAGTAGCGCGTTTTAATGATTTATTTATTTATATTTATAATAATAATATCTTTGGATGCTTCACCGAAGTCCTGCATTCTCGACTGGGTTAACTTTAACTTTTTGGATATAATAATTAAATTATAAGATAAAAATAACAGTCAGTAATTTTTTTAGAAGTTAAATTATAATATTCAATATAAAATAAAAGTAAATACTTTTTTTAAAAAGTTCTTTTTTAATTATATTTATATCGTATTTCAATCTAAAGACTAGGGTAAAATGGTAAAAACACGTTGATTTCTAAAACTATCAAATTCATTTATTCCTAAAAACTGTTTCAAATTAATTACAAAACAGAATTACAATTTTCATAAGAGGACTTCTGAGTGGTGTAAAATATAAATAAAATCAAACTTAATAATCGACGCCTTCTATAGAACTTTTGATTCATTTGCTGTTTTGAGAAACTAATTGCTGAGCGACATTACATTGTTTACAGCACATTCTCTAGTTAGTGATTTGTGATATGCATATAAAAACAATGAGGTGTCAGTTTCAATAGTTTTACTTGCTGGACAGTCTATTTCTTTATCATTTTGTACATTTAACAAATATTTTTTTAAACATTCCTTTTTTTGCACTACCTTTCATGTAGATAGTTTTTGCTGCTCGTAGTGTTTCTTCAAGAATGATAGGTAGCTTATCCAGTACCGAATTAAGGCAAATTGAGACCCAGGGCACAACAGTTTTTTGAGGCCCCCTCTCTCCTTTTTTGTAAAATTAAAGTACAATGTTAAAAACACAAACTTATGTATTATTTTATAATAATTTTATTTTAAAAGGTTAAAACATGAACTATCAAATACATAAAAAGTAACTTAAATTTAAATATTACCCATTCTTTTTCGTGACATTTATCCAAAATGGCAGCGGACTAGTTATCAGTTATAGCTCTTGATAAATGGAAAATAATCTATATTAATAAAATCAGAGTTTTGTCTGTACATTGCACAGAACTTGGAAATTTGTGTTTATTTTTTCGTTTCAAGTAGTAAGAATTCCAAAAATGCTGTTTAAAAAAATTATGTATGTTTGTATGTATGTATGTATGTATGTATGTATGTCCGCGATATTTTGTCCGGGCATCACTCAAAAACGGCTCCACGGAATGAAGTTAAATCTTGCAGTCTGTTAGGTATTCGCGTAACTTAAATTTACAGCCAAACCCGATTAAAAAATATTAAGTTTAACGGAAGTTATAACATTTTTACAAAAAAAAAAAAAATCAAAAAACCAAGAAATTTAATATTTTTCATTTTTTTTATTTTTTTTTATAACACTCTTAAACTCTATGTACATATAGCTTTTTATTTCGACAATAATTGATAAGGGATTAATAATTAAATAATAATTTCTAGCCAAACCCTATTAAAAAATATTTTTTTAAACTGAAATTATGGAATTTTTTCAAGAAAATAGAAAAATAAAGAATTACGATATTTATCATGTTTTGATGGATAACACCAACACTCTTTGTGCTTAGCTTTTTATTATGATAAAAATAATTAAATTAATTCATATTTCAACATTAAAAATAAAATGGAAAAATAAATTTCAAATTTCTACAAAATTCAAAAATTGAGTATTGCATGTGATTTCGTCACATTTTAGCAGAATTTTGCAAAACTATTATTCTATAACTGAGATAAATTATAAATTGTTATCGGGATAAAAAAATAGAAAAAATTATAATCGTAACGAATTACTTTGAAGCATAATTGAGTGGTATTGTTGAGGTCTTTGATTAAGATTTTGATGTCGAAAGGATATATTTCAGAATAACAAATTCAAAATGTCAGATACAAATATTTGAGAGTCACTTAATAGTAAAATTAAGAAATACAATATTAAAATATTTAATTCAATTATTTAATGGACACAAATCAATACTTTAATAAAAAATTGTAATTAATTGAACTAAAATTTTAAATTGTGAGATACAACATATTTTTAAAAAATGTGCATTTTCAGATTTGTTTCTTTTATATAATGTTCCTTAATTGACAAAACTTTAAAAATATTTAAAAAGGGAGATTGAACAATTTTTCTAAAAATCAAAAATATTCTAAATTTTATCATTATCTAATGTATGTACATGACTTCTAATATTTGTAACTAATATGAAATAAAAATTTTATTAAATAAAATTAATTTCATTTAATTTTAAAGTTGGAATTAAAACAGATTTTCATAATATATATATTATAAATACTCTTATGATAAAGATAACATAATTCACTGAGAGAAATAGATGGTAAGAACTTTACTATCTTTGATGGTAGAGAGGTTATGTTACACTCTACCATCAGAGATACTACACCGTACCATCTAGATGCTACATCGTACCATCCAGATGCTATCAGATGCTAACCCGTACCATACAGATGCTATCTCGTACCATCTAGATTCTTGTCCGTATATTTAAGATCAGATATGGTATCTGGTACCATCTAGATGGTATCCCGTAGTATCAATTTCTCTCAGTGTGTAAACAAAACAGTACAAAACTATTAATTTTCGTAAGATTTTTGCTTTTCTGGTCCTTTTTAAGTGAATTATACTTATGAATATAAATTATCCTTTAATATGAGACTATTCTTAAGAGATTTTTAAATTATTTTTAAAGATGAATGATTGCTTACTTTGACGTGACACATCTCAGAAACAATATCGTAGAAAATAAACAAAAACAGAATAAAATTTATGAATTTTATAAATTATTGTAAAGAAGATTTTGAGCAATGTAAAGAAAAAACTTGAAATGTAACAGTAGGAACTAAAACCCGTCGAAGACGGGTACGACAGCTAGTTTGTTAATAAACATAGGTTCCAAAATTTGTTTTAAAAAGTTATTTTAAAAAACTGATTTCGTCATATTGACTATAATGCACTGTTTGTATTCCAGCCAGTCGCTATTTTGAAAAATACGCTAGCGGCCAAAATTGTGGGACCGCTTACAAAAATGGTATTAAAAACATGTCCGCTTTAAAATGTTCATAATTTTCATTAATAGAAACGGAGATTGAAATTGAGAAAGACAGGTGAATTTTTCGTTTTTTTTCGTATTTTAATTTTTCAAGTTTGGTGGGCTGCATTTTCTAGAAAAGTAATGCGAAAAATTTAAAATTACACGGAGAAAAGTGGATAGAAAAGGCGACTTTAATAGTGAGACTTACTAAACAGCCGTTGTGTAGTTGTGATGTAAAAATTAAAGTAACGGTTACTTCTAAACCATTCAAAAAGGGTATATATTAGTACTTATAAAATTAAAACAGTCCCATTTGTTATTTTTGTCAATAATAAATATAACCTATTCTATGGATTGTATTTACTTTTTTGCAGATAAATCTAAATATATATAAAAAAGCATTAAATTCTAAAGAAATTATTGTCCTGAAATATTTGAATAAAAATTAATTTTCAAACTCTATTTGTAACTTTTGACAATAAATTAAGTAATTAAATAACAAATTTAGGTAAAAAACATTGACCTATTGACAATATTATAAATATAAATAAATAAATCATTAAAACGCGCTACTTTAAGAAAACTTTACTATTTAATTAATATTAAAAATAATAAAAATAATGTCTTTCTCTTCAATGTAACCCCTCCACTATTTGAAACCTTCCTTACTCTGTTGCTGATTGGTCTATATTATACCATGTGATCTTATATGCGCTGACCAGGGATGGGTAAATGTAGAAAACTCGAGGTTTTCTACATTATGTAAAATACGTATTATACGTAGAAAACCCCCCACTCTCTCTTATTTTCGAAATTTTTACGTATAATACGTACGTATTATACTGTAGAAAATCATGTATAATACATCACGTATAATACGCACCTATCCCTGGCGCTGATACAATATTGTACAGTGTCAACAGTACAAGCGTGTCAGTATGTCCTAAATTAGTTTCAAATCTTCTCTACAGAAGGTAAAAAAGTTTAGGCAAGTTAGTGCAAGATCGACCATGTCACTGCTAATAACGTAAAGCGTTAAAAAAGCTTAACTTTATATGTATAACTTAATTTTACATGTATTTCAGAAAAGTTCAAGGTAGCTTTAGGAAAAGTTAGTCATTTTTCAGAAAAGTTCAGGGTGACTTTCGGAAAAGTTAAAGATAACATTTTTTAATTAAACTAATGTTTAGTATAAGAAATTAGCATTTTTTTGGCCGAAGAAAACAAAACTTTTGACAGTAACTGTACGATTCGGAAACCTAAGAAAACAAAATTTGGGGAAATTTATTTCCATATTTATTTTTAACTTAATGGTAAATAGCGTATTTTAATATTTAATAAACTAAAATATATCGTAATATACAATAATCAGATTTATTTTAGTGTAATATAAGTGTTATTATTTTTAATTTCAAAGTAACCTAAAAAGCGTAACAACAAGGCATATCTAAGTTTTATTTTTCGAAGGCTGGTAGCAGCGTTTGAGCATGCCTACAGAAATTTATAAGTGGAATAATATTTAAATATTTATAAATAAATAATAATTGACAATCTGTAAGTGAATTGAAAAAACTTTAATATTAATGAATTTGAATTTAGCGCGCTTGTAGCCGGAACTTCTTACCTGACTCAAACCAAACTTACGTAACCTACGTTCTTTACTGCATTTGACAGCTTTACAGCGTTGCCGCATCTAGACTGAATAATTCGAAAAATCTTGAGAATTTTTGAATATTTTTAACATTTTTGCTTTTAAATGATCGTTAAGGTGACCAAATTAAATACAATTAGCCCAAGAAAATCTGGCATCGATATCTATCAGAAATTTACTTTCAAAGTACATTGGTTACCGTTTCTTCATAAGAGACCATGATAAATAAATAATTTTTTTAACTTCTAAATTATTTAGCAAAAAATTTTCAAATTTTGCATGCTTTTTTGTTGTACCAAATAATATCATTTCTCAAAATTTAAAAAATTTCTGACATTTTTTAATGTTTGTCCGATTCCTCATTAACGTATATTATCTATGTAATTTACCTTTCTACATTTCTACATAATGTGGCATAGGTCAGTTCACGTACATTTAATCACGTTTAGTTACTTGCATTAAACTGGTACAGTGCCAGTATGTGCATAGGGGAGAGGAGGAAAGTAACAAAAATCAGTTTTTTTTATGATAAAATCAAAACTATTTGTCGGATAAGTTCTGTAAACATACTAATCGAAAGCTTGGACCTTCAGCTATTAAATAAAATTGGAATTAAACATAAATAATAATTAGATAGTCAACAGCAGGACTTTTTAATCAGCTCTTTGTTTGTTACTTTCCTCCTCACCCTTGAGGTGGAAAGTAACAGCACGAAGGAGGAAAGTAACACTTAAAAATTAAGGCTAACATTTCAAATATAAAACTGCTATTAATTAAAATTATTTTTATTATGAACATATAAAAAAGACAAAGTAATATTAACTACATTTTGTACATAATTGGCACATATTTTTACACTTTTTTGTAATCAAGCGTTTTTTATATATTGTAATGGTGTTTTTACCTTTTTACCATTTTACAAGAAACGACGTTGACAGCACCGACATTGAGTTCACGAACTCCACCCTTTGAGTTCGTGAACAACCTTCGGGGTCCGTTTGTTTATGTTCGGAGGGGTACTCCGGGCGCCAGGAAAGTAGAATACTTTCCCGGACTCCGTCTCTTCAACTCGCGGTGCCGTATCCCGGCTGGCTAGCTCGACGTCTGAATTGACGTCCCGTCTCAAGATCGTGATTCACGTCGATATGGGAGAGGGGGGGGTTGACAGGCACGAAACAATGCACTATTTAACAATAAAACTAATAAAACACATTCACTGTGGTTAAACTATTGCAATGAATTTATTTCACAAAATACTTCACTGAGAATTCTCGTTGAGAGGCGCAGAGGGAATTCGCACTTCAAGGTGAACGGTCAGCCGGCCGGCGTGGCGAAGATGGCGGCGCCATTGCGTCCCAACGTGGTTGGATGGCTGACCACTTTTAACCAAAGAACTCGTGGCCCCATGAGTTTAAAACACTGGCACAAGGCAGAAAAGTTGTTTACCAACCTTTCAACTGCTGGACCACCTTCCGATAATCCATTTTATGTTGGACAATTAATATTCCATTCGGTGACACCGTGCGACACACTTGTCGGGTTGACCGGCCAAATCCGTACTGCGAGAGAATAGCGCTGTCGTCACCTCCCCGCTTCGTCCTCCGTGCCAACTTCGCGGCTCGCCGCTGGATGGCGCCACCATTCAGTTAACGAGCCTCAATCCTCTCTTGCCGCTTCCACGGGATCTCGTGATTTTCAAATCGAATCAAATATTCTCTAAGAAGTGCGACTCTCGTATTTTCTCAGAGAATTACTCAGTGTTACAAATTGTTTCTTTTATTATTTCACAACTTTTTCTTAGTTGTGAATGTTTTATCATTTGATTAAATTAATTCTAATGATAGTTGAAATAAACAAAATATAACAATTCAAATCAGCAATAATTTCAATACAAAACAAAGCATAATACAAAATAATACAAGAATTCCTTTTTATACAATATTTCAAGCGTCGGTGAGTCCGGATCTGGCCAATTTTCGTGAATGAAATATTAAATAAATTAATTTATTGCTCTTGTGACTAATTTGAAACTTTTATTCGAGTAGTTTGTAGGTGCCGCCGCACAGTGTACGAAAAAGCTGTTTTTGTGGACAAAAGTCGCTCGACAGCTCAATTTTCATTCGATTTTAAAGTTTTTTTTTTTAAACTGATCGTTAATTCATAGGCAATGCTCTCCTGCTGCTAAAAATTAATTTTATGTAAAGCTTTTTTTTTTATTTGAGGTTAAACATTAAAATTCTGTTTATTAAATAAATTTGTTACCGCAAAGAAATATTTTCCATGCAGAATCACTAAAAAACACAAAATGTTTACATTTTAGTCATGAAAAATTTGTTTTTATCATAAAAATCATAAATATGAGGTTATAAATAAATTAATGTTAAAAAATTATTCTAACAATAGTTATAATATATAATATGTTAAATTTCATATTTTTGTTTAAATTTTGTTAATTTTTTAATCACTTTTGAAAAGAAAACTTAAGTATGCTAGATGTACCTATTACTGCGAATGCATCAATTACTGCGATTTTTTGAAGAAAGTTATTATGCACTTTTCATGATTGTAAAATTAACTCAAATTAATTTAAAAACTTATTTATAACCTTTTTTTGATACAAATGCCAATAAAGATATACATTTAAACGATTAATTATTTAATTATTCTAGATTAAATTACAATTTACCGCAGTAATTGGAACATGCGCGTGTTTCTATTACTGCTGACAACCTAACCTCCAAATACACGTTATTCTTGTCGCAGTAATTGGGGCACAGTAATTGATCCATACCCGCAGTAATAGTATCACAGAGAATTTTTTATAAATTTGTTATTTAAATTCTTTGTATATTATAATTAGTGGCTTCTACTTCAATAGATAACAATAATGCTTTTAAACTCAGTCATATTTGACTTGGAAAGTTAAAAGGGACCTTACGTCAAAAAAATCGATTTTTTTATGTTTAGTTCATTCAAAAGAGTAAACTTTTCTCTTTCAGAATCACCTATTAGTAAAAAAAATCGATTTTTTGACGTAAGGTCCCTTTTAACTTTCCAAGTCACAATATTTATCTCCTTTTTCAAAGTTTTATTGGAATTCGATTTCACACAGCAGTAATTGGCACATCTACACTACTGTTATTCATTTGGGTGCCATTTTCATTCAAAAAAACTTTTTAACTTGAAATAATTTTTTTGGTTTTTATATCTAAAGAGTGACTTTTTTCAAAAATAAAGTTATAGATTATTTACCTTCACATAGCCACTGATGAATATTGAAACTCTTTTTATATGTTTGAATATAGTGTTCTTCAATGTTTAAAAAAATTGTAAATTGAAATTGTTTCATTTATTAAATTCATGATTTAAACTCTATGGAACGACGAATAATGATAAATATTGTTTTATCTTTACCAAATTGTATTCTTAACCTACAAGAGAAGTTTCAATTAAAGTTAGTTTATATGTTAAAAGAAACATCGAAAATCAATCAATTCATTTTTGAAAAAAATAATTTTTTAAACCTATACATTTAATTTTTCATGTGTTTTGGTTGCAAGTACTTTATGTTTTAGTACATTCGAAAAATATTTAAGGAAAACAGAACAAATCATTATGCTAAAGAAATCAGTAGGTGTTGTAAAGTTAAAGGAAAACTGCATTTTGTTACAAAATAATACAAATTGTTCAATTTGTATAGTTGTGTTTAAGCCTCTTCACCAACGACAAGGTAGCAGCTTACGAAGAGGGTTTTTTTTTTGTATTTTTGTTTTTTATTATTTTTTTTTTATGTTTTTAGTTAATTTATTTACAAAAGAACTAAAGTAACGAATAACTTGAAACTAATGTGTAACTATTAACTTTTAAGCAATTTTTCAGCTCCTTTTGTCAATGCCTTTACTTTTCTTTGCTCCTTAATCCTGAAAGAGCTTACTTTAGGATCTGAAGATACCAGGAGATAATGAATCGTATCTTTATTGGTAAGTTCTCTTCTGGACATTCTGCTATTTTTGCTCCTTGCTTTTCGAAAGATCTTATTATTGGCTTCTTGGGGTTCTTCTGATAGCCATCCAAACGGTACATCGAATGATTTGATTATTTCGCTGCCATGAATCAGAACTTTATGAACAGAAGGTGGCATAGGATACCAATTATATAAAGCCACGCATGTTTCAGCTGTTTGAAAACAAAATTTTTGAAATTTGTCACAATCAATCATTCTACCGCAAGTTATGGCTTGGAGAATGTCATGAAATCGAGTAATTAAATTCTCATCCAACCCTGTATATTTAGCTACTTCTTGAGCTTGAGCAAAAAAGGAGCGAGCTACATTCCCAGTGTTACTTGTCCCTGCACCTTGTTTAACAACATCAACAGTTAATCCTAAACAAGATTTTAATTTAAATTGAATTTTTTTTTTCCTTAAAGCTTTTAATTCCTTATGTTCTTTCGATCTTGCAGAACCTTTACAAAAATCCAAATTATAAGCTATATGAAGCAAATACTCCATAAAGCGAATCCAACAGTGTAACGTAGATAGACCAAATTTAAAGTATTCAATATTACACTGAAGCTGCCTTACAAACTGTAGGTCATTAACTTTCTTGGGACCAATTCTGCAAATATTACAGCAATTTGAAGCTCTTTGGTTGCACAGAACATTGCATACCTTGCCATCTATCATTGTACATTTTACATCGAAACTTACATTCAACTTTATATTACTAAATTCAAGCTCATACACTTCTACCTGTTCCAATAAATTTGTGAAGGTTTGATACTGTTGTTCAGTAATTGAAGGATTTTCTTTAACGAAGCCGAATTTTATCGTTCGACAAAAATGAACTGAATTTGGAGTATCATTACTCCAAATTACAACATCATTTGCTTTCAATTGAAGAGGAACAAAGGAAACCAAGAATATAGAATCGTCCATATTTCTTTTCAAATCATCATTCTCATCTTCGTCCTCATCATCATCGCTGCTCTTATTCATTTGGGATGACCACTTTTGTCTTGTAGTTTGTTGACCACTAGCTCCATCCATCCCCCACTTCCCTACTAAAACTAATTTTTGTTCAGAAAGAGATTTTAATATGTCAGTACTTAACAACGACAAAATTCTTTTAACCGTGTGAATTAATAAGGATATAAAATCAATCTCTACTCCTGACTCCGATATATTTATATGATCACTTTTAGGGTAACATTCATTTTTAGCTTCAACAACCTTCTCATACGAAGGATAACTTTTATTACCAAATTCATCATTATAAATCTTCAGCTTTTTATATTTTCTGGCTGTTAAATCTAAATCTACGTACATTGCTAAGATTTTATCCATATCTTCAAATTCATTTAAATCTACAACTTCAGGTTCGGAAACTTCATCACATGCTTTATTCTTCTTTTTTAAAGCTTCTTCTAACTCTTCTTTACTGTGATTAGAAGCAAGTTCATCTGCACGTCTTTTTTTAGTCTTCCTTGAACCTTCTTCAAATGATAATCGCGGACGACCTTCTTTAATATTATCACGAATATTACTTTTTTCATTAGATATATTAAGTGTAACACCATCATCAAGTTGTTCTTGAAAATCCACAACAAAATCTTTTCCAATGAATACTTCAAACTTTTCAATAAATGCTTTTCTATTTCGTCTAACATTTTGCCACTTTTTTGAAAACTGGGGATAGAACACATTCAGTAACCTTTTCTTTAGCTGTAATAATTGTTCTTTAGAAAAGTTATTTTCACTTTGAATTTTATTCAGAACAGAATCTACTTTACTTCCACCATCACAGGAATTAGTATTCCAAAAAAGCTCGCACAAACTTAAGTTATTTATTTTATAATTCATTTTCGCATCATGCGTTTGACATGTGAAAAAACTTTTGATATTTTCATAAATGTTTTGTTTAGTATGAAAAAACATTTGAAGTTCCATATGAAAATGCATTTCATAAAAATCTCGTAAATCTTTTGTTCTTTTTTTTTAATTGTTTTGAAATAAGGGTAAAGTAGATTAGGTTTTGAAAAACATTGAAAGTGAAAACAAATTTTTTAAACAACAGTTATTTCAGGTAAGAAAAAAGTTCCTGAATGTGTTCAGCCAGTATGCAGAAAAGTGGAAACTTTGAAACAAAAAAAGCATTTATTAAAAACTTCAAAACATTAATTGGAAAAGGTTTTGTTATATGTTTTCAAGAGCAACCTAATGATAATTTTACAGTTAATAGATCACAGTAAAAAAGTAATATTTGCGATAATATTACAGAAGGTCGTACGCGATTATTATTAAAAAACGGATCAAGCAAAACTAAAAGAAGACGTGCATACAAACTTGCTTCTAATCACAGTAAGGAAGAGTTAGAGGAAGCTTTAGAAATAAAAATAATACATGAGTTGAAAGTGCCGAATCTCAGGTCTTAGATTTAAATGAATTTGAGGTTGTTAGTAAAATTCTAGAAATGTAGGTGAATTTTAGACAAAACAGCAAGAAAATAAAAAAGCTGAAAACTTGTAATGATGAATTTGGTAATAAAATATATTCTTTATATGAGATAATTGTTGGAGCCAAAAATGTTACACTGAGAGAAACCGATAGTAAGATTTTGATGTTAAAAAGGTTATGTTATACGGTATTATCATTATGCTACTGGCTACCATCAATGATGTTAAAAAAATATAGTTATTGTATCCCGTACTATCAAGATGTTACTCCGTACAATCTGGTGGTAACTGTTACTATCTAGATAGCTGTCCGTATTTGTAACATTAAATATGGTTACCGTGAACATCATTATGTTACCCATAACTATAATTTTCTCTCAGTGTACTCTAAACGTGATTGTATTTCTAAATGATGTTGTTTGGAGTTATAATGCTTCAAATTCAGTTCATGTTTGTCACACCATAATTTTTGACTTATTGAAAGAAAGTCCTTCAATTACACTGCAACAATATCAAAATTTCTGAAACTTATTTTAACAAGTTCAATTTTATAAGGTTGAATTTAGGGATATGCAGTTTCACAGTTAAGTAATGACGTGGACAAAAATGGAACTAAGAAATTGCTTAGAAATCAGTAGACCTTTTAACTTGTCTTGAATAAAGAAGCTCAAACTTAACTTTGCAAATAAAATACTTTCGGTAATTGTATAACAAAATTCAGTTCTAGTTTAACTTTTCGTACGGATTTGTTCAGTTTATCAATTACTGTACCCCAATTACTGCGGTGAGAATAACGTGTATTTGAAGGTTAGGTTGCCCGCAGTAATAGAAACACGCGCATGTTCCAATTACTGCGGTAAATTGTAATTTAATGTAGAATAATTAAATAATTAATCGTTTAAATGTATATCTTTATTGGCAATTGTAACAAAAAAAGGTTTTAAATAATTTTTTAAATTAATTTGAGTTAATTTTACAATCATGAAAAGTGCATAATAACTTTTTCAAAAAATCGCAGTAATTGATGCATTCGCAGTAATAGGTACATCTAGCATACTTAAGTTTTCTTTTCAAAAGTGATTAAAAAATTAACAAAATTTAAACAAAAATATGAAATTTAACATATTATATATTATAACTATTGTTAGAATAATTTTTTAACATTAATTTATTTATAACCTCATATTTATGATTTTTATGATAAAAACAAATTTTTCATGACTAAAATGTAAACATTTTGTGTTTTTTAGTGATTCTGCATGGAAAATATTTCTTTGCGGTAACAAATTTATTTAATAAACAGAATTTTAATGTTTAACCTCAAATAAAAAAAAAAGCTTTACATAAAATTAATTTTTAGCAGCAGGAGAGCATTGCCTATGAATTAACGATCAGTTTAAAAAAAAAAACTTTAAAATCGAATGAAAATTGCGCTGTCGAGCGACTTTTGTCCACAAAAACAGCTTTTTCGTACACTGTGCGCCGTTGGGAAACTACTTTTGTGACGAGTTTTTCAAAAACCACGTCACAACTCCCCTGGGCTTAGCCGAAACATACTCTTGTTTCGCACGATACTCACAGGTGGCTTCCAGACTCTCCGCCCTCTGCCAGGTGATTTTATTCTAATGTTCATTTTACTTTCCCCGAATGACTCTACTACTGTACTGGCTTAGTAGAATTTAATATTCCCTACGTGACTGATAGGATAATACCTCTATGACAAACAGTGTCCTGTCTACTCACCTTATCTGTTGTCCATTCTCGGTTACCTTAAAACTAGTTCTGTTCAGTATGTAGGACTTCGGGAATATGAAACCTGGGACTGGAAAAATTATTGCTGTGTTTAATCAATAAAGGGAACTCCAATTTATGCTCAAGGTGAACCCGTTTATTTATGTTCTCTATTAATACAAATTTTTTTTTCTCCCCCGATATACTGTCAACTAAAATTTGCATCGGTTTTTCACCCTAAGGGGGGGAAGAGATAAAAAAACTGAAGATAAACTATTTACAGAAGGAAACAAAGTCAAAATTAAAGTCGGTGTTCTATTCGGGATACCGTTTCACTAATTTTAATACCAAATTCTTTTTTTTTTCTCTCGGTATATCGTAAACTAAAAATTCTAATTTCTATTAAATTATCCGAGAGAGAAACCAAGAAATAGTTACCTCAAGAAAAAAATAACAAAACTAAATCCGTTGATATCAGAAAGAAACAAAAAAAAAACATCGGTCAACCGTTTTTTTGGAATACCGTGCCACTAAGGAGAACAAAAAGCTACTAGAAAAACCAAAGACAGATGAATGAAAGTGTCTCTCTTCGGCTTAGAACCGATGGCGTCTCGGATTTGGGCACTTCTCTTGCGGGTGTCCGCGCCCATTGCAGCGACGACACCATTGTCGGTGATAGCTCTGTGGTGGCTCTGGAAAAGCATATTTCTCCCTGCTGTCCGAGTGGCTTCCTGGAGCTTTCGGGCCTTCGCTAGTTTCCCCCTTTGGTTGATTTTCGGCCGGTCCTTTGTCTTGGGTCGACCCCTCGTCTTTGGATCGACTCCCGGTAAAAATCACCGTCTTTGCGGTCGAGCTGCAACTCTCATCTGAGCTCTCCTCGCTCGACGACTCTTCGGTTTTTACCGGTTCTTCTTTGGTCGAAGAGGCCTCCGCTTTCCTTCTCTCTTCAGCTTCGTGTTCCCGTAGCCAAACCTGTCGCTCGGCCCAGGCTTGTCTTCCTTCTTGGGCTCTCCTCGCCTGGATCCGCTCTTGTTCCTCTTTGGACGGTTTGACCCAGATCTTTGCTCTGGCTGCTGCCCTGGCTTTCTCTTCGTCCTCCTTCTCCTTCCTTTGTTCCTCACGGACCCACTTTGGAGGTCGAGGATGCTCCTCGTAGAATTCCCTCTACGAACGGTCGCCTTTTAGTGCCAACACTCTTGGCGTGGCTCCCGAAGGGTGTGCCTCCTCTTGTGGATCGGTTTCTACCGGGCTGGACCTCTGGATAAGAGCTCTGCCAGTCACCCCTCTTTGTTCTGGACGGTAATCCGGTTGCCTTCTCCATTCTTGGCTTCTTTGGCTCGCGTAGCCCGCTGGTCTCCAGTCTCGGGCTGATTGCCCTCGGTTGGTGTTTGGCAGCAGCTGCCTTTCCTGCCGCTCCGGATTGGCTCGTTGTCTTTCGGGTCTCTCCCGTCGTTCACCTTCGACCTCTCCGTACTCCAGGAGTAGGTCTCTCATACGGACTGCGAGCTCCCTTTTCATGTCCGCTTCTCTTCGCAGCCTCTCTTCTTCCTCTGTAACAAAATTTCCATTCTAATCTCGTTTTCTAGGTGACTGTGGCTACCAAGAAGTTGGTATTCGTGCTTTTTTTGCCATTAGTTCCAGTGTTCTACAAACTATTTATTAGCAAGTTATTTTCTAAATCATGCAAACCAAAGCCAAGCTAAAGCAACAACATTTTGAAAGCAAAAAAAAAGTCAAAGCTGTCTTTTAGGAGATTGGGACTCAAGGATTTCTCCTACCTCCCCTTACCCTAGATTCGCGGTAGGGGACTAACAACTTGATCGGGAACCTACCCAGGGATCGGCCGCTTTCCGTTGCGATTTCATACACGGATGGTCCTTTTACTTCAACTACGGTGAACGGACCTTGTTTCTTCCCGCCTAACCCTCGCATTATTCCCTTGGAAGCCGATGATGTTACCTGCTTTTTACACATCACTTTATCTCCGACTCGAAAAGTTGCGTGTCGACGCCTTTTATCATACTGTACTTTTTGGCGGTCGAACTCCTCGTCCATACGTAGTGAAACTAAATCTTGTAACTCTTTTAGTTTTTCAATACGTTCTAGCCAAATTTCTCGATTTTCGGAGATTTCCTCCACCGGGTCTTCCGTTTGTTACTTTAAACTATTGTAAGCTTTAAGTTCTCTTCCCGTATTTAGGAATGCTGGAGTGACACCAGTGCTACCATGGACTGCTGTGTTGTACGCGAACCGTAAGTTTTTCAGATAAACATCCCACTGCTTGTGATTACTGAAAACGTAAGCGGTAATCATTGTTTTAATTACTCGGTTAACCCGTTCCACCGGATCTGATTGCGGGTGGTAGACCGGGGTTCGAGAATGAAGAATTCCGTACGCTTCAGTTATTCCGTCCATTGCAGAATTTATATACTCGGTTCCATTATCTGTAAGTAGGACTTGAGGTACTCCCCACCGGTTGATAATTAAATCATCGAAAGCTTTGATAATCGTTTCGGCGTTTGCTTTCCGCATTGGGGCTAACTCTATCCAGCGAGTATATAAATCCTCGAAGATTACCACATACTGAAATCCCAGTGCTGTCTTGGGCCAAGAACCCATCACGTCGGTCGCAACAACGGACCAGGGTTGCTGTATTACCCTTCTACCCATTAGGCCTGCCGCGCGTCTTTGGTCTGGTTTTATCCTTTGACAAATGTCGCAGGATTCTACCCACTGTCTTATATCGCGGTATATACCGGGCCAATAATACTGCGTTGTTGCTCGTCGGTACGTTTTTTCTATTCCGAGATGTCCGGCTTGTGGTTCGCAATGTACCTCTTGGAAGACTTCCAGCCTATGGTCTTTTGGTACTACCAGTTTCCATGCGTCTAAATCGTCAATAACCGAGTCTATTAACGGGTTTGGGCGATACCGGAACAACTTTCCGTCGGTAACTTTCCATCCGTGAAATTTACTCGGAGTTTCCTCTACTTCTCTCATACGTTGGCTATACCAGCTGTCCGTACTTAGGGTTAAAGCAGCTATTGGTATCGCCATTTCCTCTTCGTACATTCTCGATAGTGCGTCGGGGACTAGGTGTTCTGAACCTTTTCTGTGCACTATGTCAAAGCTGTACTCTAGGAGGTCAAGCGCCCACCGTGCTAACCTACCCGTCGGATTATGTAGGTTATGCAGCCAACGTAATGAGCTATGGTCGGTTATGACTGTAAAGTGAAACCCCTCGAGATAATGTCGGAATTTCTTTACTGCCCAAATTACCGCTAGACACTCTTTCTCGGTCACTGAATATTTCCGTTCTGCTTCCGTGAGAGTTCGGCTCGCGTATGCGATCGCTTTGTTATGATTGTCCTGTTTCTGAATCAAAACCGCGCCGATGCCGAAGTCGCTTGCGTCTGTATGAAGCTCGAACGGTAATTGAAAATCTGGGTATGTCAAAGTCGGTGTCGTGGCGATCTGCTCTTTCAGCTGTTCGAAAGCCTTTTGCTGATCTTCCTCCCAATGCCACTGAGTTCCTTTTCTCAATAACCTATTGAGTGGTTCGGCTAGTGTGGCTAAGTGGGGGATGAAATGGCGGTACCACGATGCCATTCCAAGTAATCGCCTTAGTTGTTTAACGGTCTTCGGTGCCGGATATGTTCGTATCGGTTCTATCTTTTCGGATCAACTTGTAGGCCGTTATGGTTGACGAGGAATCCCAAGTACCTTACGGTTGTTTTACCGAACTCGCTTTTCGCGGGATTAATCGTCATATTCGCTTCCTGAAGGCGATCGATTACTTTCGCTATCCACTGTTTGTGCTCTTCGAGCGTCTCACTCACGATCACTATGTCGTCCAAGTATGCGTATACATGGGGTTCCATTTCTGGGCCTATCAGGTTGTCTATCAGCCTCTGGAACGTCGCAGGTGCACCTGATAGCCCGAACGGCATCCGATTGAAATGGAATAGCCCCATGCCGGGGACGGTAAACGCCGTGAATTCTTTGCTATTATCCGCCAGGGGAATTTGATGATACCCCCACTTCAGATCTAGTGTCGTGATATACTTTGCCGCTCGAAGTTTCTCCAAGATCATGTCCATCTTGGGCAGTGGGTAAGCGTCAGGTTTAGCGATTTTATTCAACTTCCGGAAGTCTATACACATCCGGTAGTTGCCGTCGGTTTTCTTCACCATGACTACAGGACTAGACCATGAGCTTTTTGAAGGTTCAATGATACCTTCTTCTAGCATTCTTTTCGTCTCTGAGTGCATGGCTTCGAGTACTTTCGGAGATACTCGATAATACCGCTGTTTTATCGGATCATGTCCCGTTACCTCAATGACGTGTTTCGTACGGTTCGTTGCGGGCAGGTGGTCCGGGATTGGTTTAAGGATAGACGCGACAAACTTTTCTAGGTCATCCTTCTGTTCTGTTGTCATGACACGGAGGCCGTGTACCTTGTCTGGGTTCGGGTTAGTACCGTCTCCGCTCCTTCTATGCATTTCGATGTTTTCTTCGGTATAGTAGTGTATCAGGTCAGGATAGTCGGCCATGTACCACATTCTTTTCTTACCGTCGTGTACAATTCCGAAAGTGTGGATAAAATCCATTCCTAAGAAAACTTGCTCGCCCATTCCCGGGACGATTAGTATCTTCATCATCCGTGAGACTCGATCGATTTCTATTGGGAGGTAGCAAATCGCTTTTACGGACCTTACTGTACCGTCGGCTGTTTCGACAGACTGGTTCGTAACCGGTTGTAAGTTGGCTTTGTACTTGTCCGCAATTGCTAACCCAATGTCTCCTAATACGGTTCTTGATGCGCCATTGTCAATTAAGGCTTGTAGATTTGAAGTGTTTCCTATTCGTACATTCGTAAATACCCTCAAATTAAAGCATCGGTCTTCCGGCGGCGGTTCTCTTACCTCTAACCGTAAAGGTAACCTCACTTCCGCGCACGGTATTTCTGATTGTAAATTCGATTTGAGTAAGGCTAATATATTCCTGTTGCCTTCCCATGGATATTCGCCGTTTCTACACTCGACTCTATCGTTGATTAAGACCGTTTGGCTGGCTTCATCAGGTCGGGTAGCCTTCGCCGTTTTCTTCGTCTTGACAACTGATGGTCCGGGTTCGATCACGGAGGTCGGTTGATCTTTCCTTGCCATCTTTCCGTCTTTCGAAGTAGACTGTTTGTTTAAGGAAGAAGGACTAACTCTTTCTTCTTCCTCCCTGCTTGGTTCTAGAAATTTTTCCTTTTTCTCAACCACTGGTGGTATGCGAGCTTTCACGGAAGTCGGTTGATCGCTGCATACCACTTTTCCGTCTGTTGAGTTCGAAGGTCTGTTTGAGAGGAGAGGCTCAACCTTTTCTGCATCCTCTCGGCTTATTTCTAGGTTCTTTACCTTTTTCTCGACCACTGGTGGTATGGGAGCTTTCACGGAGGTCGGTTGATCGCTCCATACCATCTTTCCGCTTGTCGAGGTTGAAGGTTTGTCCAGGGGGAGAGGAGTAACTATTTCTTCTTCCTCTCGGCTTTGTTCTAAGGACTTCTTAGGCTCGTTTTCTTTTTTGGGTGGATCGACCTTGATCTCTTTTTCGGCCATTTCCGGAACCAGTGCTTTGACCTCGTTCGCATGTCGAAGGTCGGTCGGTATATCTAGCGACCTAGTTTCCTTTTTTTTTTAAGGTCGCAGGGACTGTTAAGGAGGAAGAATCGACCTTCATTTCTCCTCCTTTTTTCGGTTTCCCGGACACGGATTACAGGCTTTTGTCGACACCCCTTCCTTTCCGCATCGTCTACAGTAGTTACTTCTCCGCGGGTGAGGGCAACCCATTTGGTAATGTCCTTCTCCTCTACAATTCCAACACATTACCACGATTGGCTTTTCGTCTTTCGAGGTATCAGGTTGAGCGGGTGTTGAGGCAGGACTTGTGCCTGGTTTCTGTGTCGCTTTGTTTTCGTTATTAGCTGGATTCGGACCTTTAGCACCTTTTCCTTTCCAACTTCCTCCCGGCCTGCTGTTATTCGGTGTCCCTGGTACTTTTGGCGTAGATTGTTGATGATTGCTCATCAAAGCAGCGACTAGAGCCTCTATAGACCGTTTCAACGAATCGTCGGATTTTTCCCGGTTCATTATTTCCGGTGGTTCCTTTACCGCTGCCACCTTACTCACTGTTGGTTGTCCCTTACCTGACCCACGAAACGCATATTCTGGGATTAAGGACTTTTCCGGTGGTGGCGGGGGTAAATCTTCTTCCGCGTTTTCGTTTACTCTTTCGAATTCCGATGCCAATTCGGAGAGGCCGTTATAATCGTTAAATTCATAACGTCTTATCGACCGTCGGTAGTCTGCTCTGAGATTCGCATGTATCCTGTCCATTTGAGTTGCCAGGTCCATCGGCCTGGTTGACAACTGGATCTGTTTCTCTAGTCGGTCTTGGAATCTCGTTTCCCCGAATCTAGCTTGGAAGCAGCGTTTGCAGTCTTCCCAAGAGAACCATCGCTGGCGATTCTGTCGAAACCAATGCCACGCGATGTCTTTCAACAGGAAGGGTAATGCTACCAGCAACTCTTCATCTGTCATAAACGAGGCTGCGCGACCTTCTTCCACTCGCCACAAGAAGTTGTCGATGCTGGCGCTATAAGGAGGATTACGTTCTTGTGCGTTCGTATAACCTGTCGGAACATATGTTCTATTGAACGGTACCCGACGTCCAAAAGGTTCGGGTCTACTGTCTCTTGAACCTGCAAATTGGTCCCCCCCCTCCGCGGCTAGTGTCGGGTTTGCGTGGGGAAAAAGACTGTTTGCTGGATACTCGGGTTGATTCCGCTCGGGTCTATTGTGTCCAGTGTTCGGTAACCCGTATAATGTCTCTGTGTACCGCTGGGTGGTCGGTGGGTACCATTCAGACTGACCATAGGCGTCTGTTGGGGGTGGTTGTGCCTGTCCTGCCCTCTGACTCCAACTGAGTCCTGTGAACTGTCTGGTATTGTGATCTGTACTAACGGTAGGGATCACTGGTGGTACGGGTGCACTCGTTGAGGCACTGGGATAAAATTCCCTCCCCCTGGTTCCGGCCGCAGTCGTTATCAGACCTTGGAAACAGTTTGGTCTTGTCGAATACGTTGTCGTAAGACAAGTCGGGCATGTCAACGGAATGGGAATCGAAACATTCGGTTGTGTACCGTTAGCGCTTTCGAACGCTGCTAACCGTTGCATTAACAGACTTACCGTTTCCTTTAGTTCGCGTATCTCTGCTTGGTTAGCCTTGTCGGGTTCTTGTTCCGGTTTTTGACTTGTTCGCGGACGCGTGTTTACGTTTGGAAAGGGTGGTGGTAGGGGCAGTGTGGTGGGGAATTTAAACGTGTCATAAAATTGGGGTGTTTTCCCAAGACTTTCTTCCCAACTGCTGCTTCCCTGGCTGGAAGGTAATCGAGCATTTTGGGCCATTTCTGAAATTTGTGTGGTGGGGGCGCACGCTCCCCCCTCCTCATCGATTGAGTACCATGGAACGTCTGTTCGTCCCCCACTTCTCGCTTGTAGCCTTTCCAGTCTTGATCTGATTATCTCCTCGTTTCCCGTATTGTTCACGCCCGCTCTTGCCAATTGGGACCGAATATTTTCGATTTCATTTTCCCGACTTTTGTGTTTCGTTCCCGTGTTTTTATTAAAAACAGGCGCAGTTTGGTCTTCTGCGGACCAGGGCACCTCTTCGTCCCCACTAATTCTGGCTAACAGCCTTTCTAACCTCGAGCGAATGATCTCTTCGGATCCCGTGTCATTAACCGCATGGTGGGATAATACCGCACGAACCTGATCAACCGAAATATTTCTTGTGGTCGGATCATCCCCACTTCCGGTCTTTTGATTTTCCGTGTCTCCTGTGGACTGACTTTCTTTTTCGGTTTCGATTTCCGTTGGGGAACGTTCTAGGGGGCAACTAAACGCTAACGGTGGCCCCTGTGGTCTAGTACTTTCACTCTGAGATGCGGACACCACTGTATCTTGACTATCGTCGTCAAAAACCTCTGTCTCTTCTCCGATCTTAGGATTTGAATCCATCTTTATTCAGGGTAATTTCCTAAAAAAAAAAGAGAAATTTTTTTTTTTTTTTTTTTTTTTTTTTGAAAAACAAGATTAAATCTTAGTCCTAATTGACACTAAAAATCAAATAATCAGTAAATTTCGCTGTAATGAGAAAAAAAAAAACTAAAATTTCTCATTAATTGTTCAAATTCTTCGATTTCCTTTTAAACTTAACTTAAAATCGAAAAATTTCCATAAATTTCCGTAAATTTCCACGGTCTACCAGTATATTACCGATCAATCTGGTAAATTACCCCTTGTCTGGGTTCGATTTTCAATCTTATTTCTATTAATACTGAAAAACTGCAAAATTTCACTAAAATTTCTTAAACTTCCGTAAATTCCTAAAATTTCCGTAAATTACCGGTAATTTACCATTGGTCAGGGCAATATACCAACGTGTCCGGGTACTTCACCGTCACTTATTTTGAAAGTTTCCGCTCTTTACTTAAATTTCCGAATCTTACCGGTCACTTACCGATAAGTTATTATTGCCTTAAGTAATTTACTAACGTGAACAGGCAATACACTATCACTATTTCGAAAATTTCCACCTTCTTACTAACTTTCTGGCAAAGCTGAAAAATTCCCGAATCTTACCCGGTAACTTACCGGTAAGTTATTATTGTCTAGAGTAATTTACTAACGTGTCCGGATAATACCCTATTGCTATTTCGAAAATTTCCACCTTCTAAACTAACTTTCCGACGAAACTGAAAAATTTCCGAATCTTACTTGGTAATTTACCACGGTCTGGCGTAAATTACTTTAATTCTTAATTAATTTTTAAACTAATGAGTAGCCTCGGTAATTTTTCCGGTTCAATCTTTTTAACTAATTTAAAACCGAAAAACATTCTACAAAATTTGGAAAATTTCCCTCATGTCTTTGAAACTTACCAATATTACTTAAAAATTACCGAAAAATACTCAAACTACAATTAATTATCGTTGAGTACGGGTTTTTCAAATTCTTGGGAAGAACAAACTTTCAATTTCTCCCGATTTCTCTTTGACCTGTCAAAAACTACTTTTGTCGCATTTATTTATTTGATTTTAACCTTTTTACTGTTGCTTACTATTTTAAATCATTTTTCCAACCCTCGGTTCCCTTTTTCATCACTCGCGAACTCAAAACACACTTTGAATTTATTCAATATTTGAAAAAAATCTAATGTTTCCGTAAATTACGGAAATTTACCGAAAATTTCATAAATTCTTAAAGTTTCAAAATTTTTGAAAAAATCATTCACTTTTCAAAGTTCATTTTCGCGAAAGTAAATAGGGGACACTGTAGGTTATGTTACCTGTCAAAATCTTGGTACCAAAAATCTTAACTAAGAAAAACAACAATCTACATTAAAAAGATTTACAAGTCAATTTTTACATAAAAAATAGCCAAAAAAACAAATCTTCTATTAAGCCAGTATTAGTAAGCAAAAGTCAAAAATCAAAAAAAATTAGTACTCACCAAGAAGATGCGAATTTTGAGTTCGTGAACAACCTTCGGGGTCCGTTTGTTTATGTTCGGAGGGGTACTCCGGGCGCCAGGAAAGTAGAATACTTTCCCGGACTCCGTCTCTTCAACTCGCGGTGCCGTATCCCGGCTGGCTAGCTCGACGTCTGAATTGACGTCCCGTCTCAAGATCGTGATTCACGTCGATATGGGAGAGGGGGGGGTTGACAGGCACGAAACAATGCACTATTTAACAATAAAACTAATAAAACACATTCACTGTGGTTAAACTATTGCAATGAATTTATTTCACAAAACACTTCACTGAGAATTCTCGTTGAGAGGCGCAGAGGGAATTCGCACTTCAAGGTGAACGGTCAGCCGGCCGGCGTGGCGAAGATGGCGGCGCCGTTGCGTCCCAACGTGGTCGGATGGCTGACCACTTTTAACCAAAGAACTCGTGGCCCCACGAGTTTAAAACACTGGCACAAGGCAGAAAAGTTGTTTACCAACCTTTCAACTGCTGGAGCACCTTCCGATAATCCATTTTATGTTGGACAATTAATATTCCATTCGGTGACACCGTGCGACACACTTGTCGGGTTGACCGGCCAAATCCGTACTGCGAGAGAATAGCGCTGTCGTCACCTCCCCGCTTCGTCCTCCGTGCCAACTTCGCGGCTCGCCGCTGGATGGCGCCACCATTCAGTTATCGAGCCTCAATCCTCTCTTGCCGCTTCCACGGGATCTCGTGATTTTCAAATCGAATCAAATATTCTCTAAGAAGTGCGACTCTCGTATTTTCTCAGAGAATTACTCAGTGTTACAAATTGTTTCTTTTATTATTTCACAACTCTTTCTTAGTTGTGAATGTTTTATCATTTGATTAAATTAATTCTAATGATAGTTGAAATAAACAAAATATAACAATTCAAATCAGCAATAATTTCAATACAAAACAAAGCATAATACAAAATAATACAAGAATTCCTTTTTATACAATATTTCAAGCGTCGGTGAGTCCGGATCTGGCCAATTTTCGCGAATGAAATATTAAATAAATTAATTTATTGCTCGTGTGACTAATTTGAAACTTTTATTCGAGTAGTTTGTCGGTGCCGCCGTTGGGAAACTACTTTTGTGACGAGTTTTTCAAAAACCACGTCACACTATTTAATATTCGTTCCACAGCTATGATGTTAAAAAGCATCGTTTTTAAAAAAAATCCAATCAAAAGTTAAATATTTCATCATTAAAATATGAAATCAACATATAAAATCACATAGTTATAAAAAAGGAGGATGTTTATAAAAATAAAGCATGGGGTGAGGAGAAAAGTAACAACGTGTTACTTTCCACCTCACCCCTCTTTTCCTTGGATCTCAAAAAACAAGTTTAAATTACAAAAAAGTATTTTATATTTTTTAATTAAACACAAGTACAACCTAAAGCTAGATAATTAAGCTTCAAAATTACGAAAAGCACGAAATATCTATGAAATCAAAGAAATATGATATTTTGAAAATTTAGGCAAAAACTTACTTTTATCGTAATTTTTGCACAACATGTCAATATCAGACATACGGTTCCCAAACCAGCTCGCGCATGATATGGGGAAGGTAGAGGGTAGAGGTACTTTCCTCCTCGGTCTCCCCTATTTTTTTTTTAACAGTATGATGTACTGGCCCTGTACTTGCATTATAATCTTCCTATGTACTCAAATTTTCAAATTATTTTTCAAGATGCTAGATTAGTACGACTTTGGTATGACTCCATATTTATTTAGTACGCGTACTAACTGAAAATCTTAAAGTTTTTATGAATTACATACAAGTGTAATACTAGTACGATACAAGTACGTCATACAAATGTAATAAAAAGGTACATACATACTGGCACTATTATGGCCTGTTTACACCTTCGAAAAAAAAAAATTTTTTGCGTGAGAGTAAAGAGTTCACATACACAGTCTGTCCTCTTCCCTCCAATGCGAAAAAAAAATTTTTTTTAGAAGGTGTAAACAGGCCATTATAGTTTAGAATCAGTACTTCAAAAATCAGTATCATTATACTCGTATATAGTAGTAGTATAATGCAATGGTACGTATTGTACGCTGGTTATCTGGGTCGATATACATTATACATTTGACATTTAAATTGCCTAGCTTTCTACGTTTTTTAAGTATATTACGTGGGAAATGCGCATTCCAAAGAAATTACAAACTGATAAAGGTAAAGAATTTTACAATTCGCAATTTGAAGAATTAATGAGAATTTATAAGATCAACCTATATTCAACCTATATAGTAATCTCAAAGCATCCAATTGTTTAGAGATTTCTTTCGAATAAGTTAAAGTTAACTTTTGGAAAAGTTAAAGTTAACTTTAGGAAAAGTTAAAGTTAACTTTCGGAAAAGTTAAAGTTAACTTTCGGAAAAGTTAAAGTTAACTTTCGGAAAAGTTAAAGTTAACTTTTGGAAAAGTTAAAGTTAACTTTTGGAAAATTTAAAGTTAACTTTTGAAAAAGTTAAATTGTGAAAAAGTTAAATGCAATTAACATGTAAATCCCATAAAAATGTAAGTTAACTTTCGAAAAAGTTAAAGTTAACTTTTGGAAAAGTTAAAGTTAACTTTTGGAAAAGTTAAAGTTAACTTTTGGAAAAGTTAAAGTTAACTTTTGGAAAAGTTAAAGTTAACTTTTGAAAAAGTTAAATTGTGAAAAAGTTAAATGCAATTAACATGTAAATCCCATATCGAGTGTTTTTGTGAACATTAATAAAGAGTTATCTTAAAAGGTTAGGTATTAGTTTTCCTAAAAAAAAAAACAATTTTTATTTTATCCAAAGTAATTTATAATTATAAAATATAAATATTATATAATTTAAACATTTAGTAAAATAAAAAAACATTTGGCTGATACTATACACCAACTTAACAAAATAAAATAGTGCTATCTTAACCACAGTATTTTTTTTTTTTAGAATAGATTTTTTTATAAACAATAAATATAAAGTCATAAGAAATATTGTAATATAAAAGGAAAAGAAACCTAAGTGTTTTTAAAAAATTCTTTTCGGATATGAATAATTTTTTGTTTTTTGGTTGGCGAACCTGACTGCTGACAACATAAAGTGCAGGCATAAGTGCGATTGGTCAAAATACACACGTTGATTAGAAATGCTTTTAATAAATTAATTTTGAACATATTTAAAAAATGTATTTATACTTTCTTTATATAAAATATATTTCATGAAGTTTATTTTTTCTTAAACTAAAATTATTTAATCATAATAAATATGTTAAAAGATAGTAATAATGTGACGCGTTCTAAAGAAAGGGACCTAAGAAGTAAAAAATCGTTTTTCGGTTTATTGTTGTTTTAATTTAATCAAAGGTTCCTTTTTCATTATCTAAAGTCAGAAAAGGGTTTTATTTAATAATTTTCAAGTTATAACAATTCAAATCTCTCGATTTGTACAGATTACCATGCACGCTCGACTTTTGTTTTCGCTCTCCTGGAAAATAACCAATTTCCTTCTTAGGTCCCTTTCTTCAATTTCTAAAAATTTCAAATAACGCGCGCATTATGAAAGCATGCGTACTTGCGTTTGACATTATAGCTCCAGGACGTATGTAAACAAATATGATGGCCGGATCTTTTAGGTTATGTCTAAAAGGTCAGCTTTGTACGCTTTATAATACCGATAATATCATTATATTATTACACTTATCATTATTTACAGCATATTTGATAATTCTTTTTTAATATAATTGTTGATATGAAATTTATAATATATAGATTGCTCAGCGCTTAGGAATGTTAAAAAAGACTTATTGTTAATATTACATGTACAATCCATTGTATGTGATTCGATAAATGAGCTGTAAAGAATGTAGTAGCTCTTCGAAATTGTTTTCTAAATTTATATATTGAAACTGTAGAATGTATTCTAGGTGTTATTCAAATAAACCCTCCTACTGTCAATGTGTTTCTACTACTTTACCTAATCCTTTACTTTCTAATAAGAAATTCATAAGTTAAATATTTAATTATCGGACCGAATATTTCCATCATAATACGTTAAAATTTACTATATGTTACGTAAAGCGATTTATTTTCATAGTGTCACAATACAAAATACAATTAAATTTTTTACAGTTCCAATGCATTTTCTGTTGGTGGATAGTAATTATGTATTTTACAACTGTAAAATTTAGTACATTTGTACTGAAAGAAGAAGGTGAATTTTAAAACGATGTGGCAATTTCATCCTCCTCTCCTTGTTCCTTTCTATTTCATGCGTCAGTAACAGCGATAGAGGAAGAGAAAAATAGCAAAACTCTTTGGCTTAAGCCCAAAGCACAACGAATACGGTTACGGGAGTGGGGCATGAGATAATAAAGGACAGAGACTGTTTCTGTCTTTTTCTGTCTCATGCTCTGGTCCCGTAACCGTATTTTTATCTGCTTAGGCCTTTAGGGGGATCGTGGACCTTTCTTTTTTAAGCTAGACTGAATATACATCGCTTGAGTATTCGTTCACATTGGCCACGCGCATCTCGTTTGCGCACCATACGTCAAATCAGGCCCAACGTGACCCACCCCCCTAATCTACCCGCTAATCTCGGTATTTTGAAAATTTAAGTCCCAATACATTTTGGGTTTGGTAGGTGGGTGGTGTTGGGAATAGAATAGTTTCTGTCAAAACATATACTAAGTGGGTGGCTGGTTGGTGGGTGGGGGGGGGGGTGTTAGGCATATGATACATACATTGAAAACATATACTAGGTGGACAGTGGGTGGTAGTACCAAAGACATGTAACTTATTTCTAAGATAAAAGTTAACAACAATTTATTGTTTATGCAAATTCTACAGATGGATGAGGTCATAAACACATGCAATTAGTCCTAAGGTAAAAGTTAACAACAATACACAGTTTATGCAAATTAGAAAGATTAAGATTTTAAGTTAAACTTGGTGCGATTCGATTGCAGCGCCGTCTATGGAGAAATCCCCCGCTTGAAAAACCTGAAAGTAGAGGTACCTTTAAATTCCAGCGCAAAAGTAAGGGTGAAAATTTAAAATGACGTAGGAGAATCCCCAAGAGAATGCCGACATATGGTAATACCGACTAAGGGTAACCGACTTCGGAAATCTACCTTACCGTCTAGCCAGCAAGTAATCTGCATTACCGACACAAGGTAACACGCGCGAAATCTGCATTACCGACCGACGGTAATTTATCAACAAAACCGCTAAAAATCCACTGCAGGTAACTGAATAGGGCGCCGAAATCTGCATTACCGACCGACGGTAATTTATTTATCTGCCTGACTTAAATTAGTTAAAACTTTGCTTAAAATTTAATTTTTTTTAAAAAATTCACAGATTTTTGAAAATGTCGAAAAACTGATCCCAAGTGAATCTGAATTATTAAAAAACTACTAATAAAGTGACGAAAAGTCGTTCACAAAATTAAGTAGTAAAAACTTTTACTAAGGACTAGTGAAAAATTACTAATTTTCAGTCAAAACTACAATTTGACAGTCAACAATTATTATTTCACATTTGTAAGAGTTATTAATATGTGAATTAGTAGTTTTCACTACCAATTTGCAGTTTTTGACTTATAATTAGTAATATATCAAAATATTAATAATTTTAAGAGAAAATTTACCGACAAATTTTGTCTATGCTAATGACGTTATACTTATTTGTGTGTGTGTGTGTGTTTGTGGAAGTTCTTTTTCTTGTGCAAGACAAAATCTATCTTTGCGAAAGGAAATCTTTTTGCTGACGCATAAGCAAAGTATTTATGGAATGAACATAGTTCTTGGCTTTTATTAGGTTATTGAATTGATCAAAGACAGTGGAGTCTTTATACAGAAATCAGCTTTAAAACTGGCAGTTTCTCAAGTGCATACTGAGAACAGTCTCGCTAGAAAACTAATGCAAGCATTGTTTACTGAGAATGCTTTGCTAAAATGCTCAATTGACGGTAAGGCCGTAGAAGATGGAGAAAGAAAACCCCGACTTGTTGAAAATGCAATCACTACATTGATAAGTATGTATATTAATCCAAAAAACCATCAAAGTCTATGAAGTTTAACAATATTTCTTTGCTCTTCCTGTTTTTTTGTAAATATGTAGTTTATTGAAAATAAAAAATAATAAAAAAATACCAAACTTTTATGTTTGTGCTTTTTTAGAATACATTCATGGATATGCCAACAAAACTCATTTAAGAGCAACGAAGGACGCAGAAATCAAAAATAGCTTGCGAGATAAATTAAAAGAAATGAGGAAGAAACAGAAGAAAAATGCATAGCGTATACGTCTGCAGTTTTACAAATTATGTAGAATCACTAATAGTTTACATATATGTTTTGTTTTATCTCAATCGTCAGTTACAAAGAAACGCATTGCTTAATATTTCAAATATAAAGCAAAGCTTGCTTTAGTGTTTAATGTGATCTGCGTATAAAAACTTGCTTTCATTATTTTAATACAAATTAAAATATTCAGTATGAATTGCATTATTTAAATTAAAAAACATGTTATTTTAAACCCTTGTTTCCATTAATACTTTTATAATTGTTACAAGTGCTCATAGTAAATAAAAAAAAAATATGCCTTAGTAGTCAATATTCCAAATTTTACGTTAACTTCTCCGCTACAGTTAAACCGCAAATAAGTATAACATCGATGTGAGCAGTATGAGGATAACTACTCCAAAGGAATTGACAATTTGACAACTTGACATTAACTTCCCCGAAGAAGTTGGCCGAAAGTCACCTGGACATCGGTTCTGCACTTGGTGATTTCCCAGTTGTTCATTTTTAAACTTTTAGGTTAACTTTCTCGAAGTAGTTGAGTGAAAGTCACCTTGAAATCGGTTCATCACTTGGTGTTTTTCCAGTTGTTGATTTTTACAATTTGAAGTTCAATTTCCAGAAGAAGTTGGCCAAAAGTCACCTGGACATCGGTTCGACACTTGGTGCTTTTGCAGTTGTCAATTTGCACAATTTAAGGTTAACTTCCCCGAAGAAGTTGAGAAAAAGTCACCTGGACATCGGTTCGAAAACTAGTGCTTTCCTAGTTGTTAATTTTCAAAATTTAAGGTTAACTTTCTCAAAGTAGTTGAGCAAAAGTCACCTTGAAATCGGTTTATCACTTGGTGTTTTTCCAGCTGTTGATTTTCACAATTTGAGGTTAACTGCTCTAAATAAGTTGAGCGAACTTCACCTGGACATCGGTTCTGCAGCTTGTGTTTTTCTAGTAGTTATTTTCCACAGTTTGAGGTTATGTTCCCCGAAGAAGTTGGCCAAAAGTCTCCTGGACATCAGTTCAGTACTTGGTGTTTTTCCAGTTGTTGATTTTCCCAATTTTAGGTTAACTTCCCCGAAGAAGTTCGGTAAAAGTCACCTGGATATCGGTTCTGCACTTGGTTTTTCCTAATTGTTGATTTGCACAATTTGAGATTAACTTCCCCGAAGAAGTTGGCCAAAAGTCACCTGGACATCTGTTTGACACTTTTTGGTTTCTTAGGTATTCTTTTTTATCGGATTCGGAAAGTCCGATATTACATGAAAACATACATTAAAATTTTTATCGGAATTCCGTCGGAATTTCCTGCGGGAATTTCTGATCGGAATTTCCAATCGGAATTTCCTAGGAATCTTTCTACGTGGGAAGACTGCCTTTACAAAAGTTCTCTATAATTTTCCTGTAATCTACACGTGAATTTACATATATGTGTACCAAATTGCAGAATTCTAAGTCAAATAGTTTAAAAGATTAGGGGGGGGGGAGGTACATGATCATTTTTTTGCATGTTAGTGCAAAAAAGTGGTTTTTGCTGGATTTCGGCATGTTCATGAGCTCAAATCGCGTTTTCCATATCATTTTCGTAAATCCAAGGTGAAATTACATATGTGTACCAAATTTCCGTTTTACGGTACGGAACCCTAAAAATTATTCAAATTCAAAAATATAAGAAAATTAAATCGTTTAAACAAATTAAAATTGTTTAAACAATTGAATGTATATTGCGAATTGTCTATAAATAACTTCCTTAAAGTTCTTAAATGAAAATTGCAAAAAACCACATGATTCTAGGTGAATTTAATAAAAAGTTGATTTTAAACAATTTTTATTATTTAAACAATTAATTAAGTTAAATTAATTAAATGATAGTAATTGAATGGTTTTTCTCTTCGCTAATTAAAAAGTTGTATGCTTTAAAGATAATTAATAAAAACAGAAGATATGAATTAAATTGTTTAAACAAATTGAAATTGTTTAAACAATCAAAATTGTATTTAAGAATGCAGAGAGCTTTGTATTCTGTACAGTAAAAAAATTTATAAAAAAAGCGACTTAAAAAAATAATATTTTAGACCGATTTACTTATAAATGCTGAATTCATGTTTAGGGGTGGTTATTTAACGCACTCCTAGAGAGGATCAGATTGTAAAAAAATAATAATAATCCACAGTTTCTTTAACTTTGGACATTTATCGAGGTCTCATAAACTTCTGAGCCTTTGTCGACAAAATTATGGGCAAATTTTAACACTTTTTGATAAAAGTACACTTTTCCAATGTATTTCTAATGAGAAAATAGGGGGTGCAAGCGGCACCCCTTAACTTTGTCAGATCAAAAGGGGTAATTTTTTTTTCCTTTTTTAGTCGATTTTCGTGCGCCTTTAAAGGATTTTCAAACATTTTATTTTTTTTGGAACACCCTAGTAAGGAACTACATTCGCACAGTATTAATCCTTCTCACAATATCTTACACAATATTTTACTATTGTAAAATAAAGATGCGCGGTCGTTCACCGTAGGCAACCTTATTTTACAATAGTGCTATGGTAGAGCCTAATACTTTATATATATTTTTGAACTAATATTGCTGTGACTCTCTGCATGAAATTCCATGTGTTTTGTGTTTTGGCTGTGTTTTTATGTTTATTATTTCGATTTTTAGAACATGTGTAATATTTTACTATAAATAATTTTACAACCATTGAATAAATATCTAAATAAAATTACAAATGAACATAAATTTTCGCGAAAAAAAGAAAAAAGAGACCGACACAATTGTTGCGTTTCCACAGTGCTCCGTGTCAATAAACATTTTTATCAAATTCTAATTGATCTTTCAAGACGTCAATAATAGGAACAAAAACAAAAAAAGCTTAAATGATAATGTATGAGTTTGCAATAAAATTTTAAACCGGAGGATTAAAATCACGACTTTTAAGTTTGTATTGATATTTTTTGGTTATATTTCTAAGATTGTTTTTTTTGTTTTATTTTTCAATTAATTTATAATTGGAATTCTAAATCTTATCCATCTTCAACAAATAAGCAGTAAATAAAAAAACATTATTAGAAACGTGTAGTATAAGACATAACCAAAAAATATCACAATATCGCACAATTTTCACTATTTTTTAACACGGAGCACTGTGGAAACGCAACAATTGTGTCGGTCTCTTTTTTTCGCGAAAATTTATGTTCATTTGTAATTTTATTTAGATATTTATTCAGTGGTTGTAAAATTATTTATAGTAAAATATTACACAGGTTCTAAAAATCGAAATAATAAACATAAAAACACAACCAAAACACAAAACACATGGAATTTCACGCAGAGAGTCACACCAATATTAGTTCAAAATCGGCCGACAGGGGCGCAGCTTTAGCTGTTTGAATCGCCAATAGTAATCGTATTAGCAAATCCAAGCCTCTACATTTTTTGTAGACTGTTGTAATCATTCATGTTTACTTAATATTCATTCATATAAAATTGTAAAGCACTACATAATTATTTTTTGAATAGTTATTAATAAGACTAATGTAAGCATTACAAAAAGTAGTCACATATCCGAGCTCTAATACTGAACTATTGTAATCAGTACAACTAAATTTTTCTCAGTGTATGAAGCGCCATTTATTTTAATTATTATTTACATATTTTTGTAATGAGGATATTCAAATTTTCGCTTGTGAAGAAAGTCTCTGGGTCAAATACTTTTTTTTTGCGATGAATCTGAAATAACGCATTTACTTGTTTTATATTGATAATTACAAAATGGCCAAAGATTTAAAATTACATTTAGTTTCTCACAGGTGAAAAAATAATAAAACGCGAGAAAAGAAAATAAAAATTAAAGAAATGAAAAGAAGAATGCACAGAAAAAGTAAAATATATTTAATTATTTCTAATTAATTCAACAAAGTATATTAATACATTTGTTATAGTTCTTAAAATTATATTTAGAACCTGAGATTGTTTCAAAACAATAACGTTTATAAAAAAGGTGTATTTTACTAATTACACAGCCCCACAAAAAAAAAGTGTCATGTACTTTTGACCGGAATACCCTAGCCCTATGTATTTTGACGCGCTGAACACGAATCCGAAGTCCATTTTGCTCCATCACGTCAGGATTTTTTCCTAACCTCAATATCAATAAAATGACACTTTTTGTTCATTAGCATGTGAACCCGACTTAACATTAATACATGCCTAGGGCGAATAGAAAGCTTGGATTGTGACCTTTAAAACGCTTTTTTAAAAATTGTTCTGCGATGATTTTTAACGAAGTTATGATGTTTTATTTAAAATCATTTTTTTCCATTACACCATACCACATCAATAATTGAAGTGTTATTTACATTTGGAAAAAATTTATATTTTAAATAAAACATCATAACTTCGTTAAAAATCATCGTAGAACAATTTTTAAAAAAGCGTTTTAAAGGTCACAATCCAAGCTTTCTATTCGCCCTAGGCATGTATTGATGTTAAGTCGGGTTCACATGCTAATGAACAAAAAGTGTCATTTTATTGATTTTGAGGTTAGGAAAAAATCCTGACGTGATGGAGCAAAATGGACTTCGGATTCGTGTTCAGCGCGTCAAAATACATAGGGCTAAGGTATTCCGGTCAAAAGTACATGACACTTTTTTTTTTTGGGGCTGTGTTATTATTTTAACGATTGTATACAAAGTAGTGATTCTTTAGTTAATTATTATCATTTTTATCATTTTTGATTATTTCTATCTTATTAAAAAATGTCACATTTTTGTTTCTGGCATGTTAAAATTTTACAAAACCCACATTTTTGTATCTAATAATATTGATGTTTTAAAATAGAGCGTAACCAAAAAAAAGTCATACCGTAATAGAATTAAAATCGGTAATTATTTAGAATCGTGGCTTTTGCGAATTTTTAAGTTTTTTGATGGGGACCAAGCCTAAGTGGTGTATTTCAGCACCAAATTAAATAATCAGGTGGGGGAGGTTAAAAAAGTTTACCTGCTTTTTTTATTTTTACAAAAAACTTTAATTTTTTAATATGATCAAATTTTACTGATTTAACCAATTTTCTTTGCTTAAATCACTTTAAACATTTTAATATCAGTTTTAGATTTATTGGTTTAATAAATATTTACACTTTTACTATTATTTTTACAGGTGTAAACATGCTCAGGGTTGTATAGGAGACTGTAGTGATACACAGAGGTGGGTAGTCTTCACCTGACATCAAGTGACCGTTGACCGTCACAGAACCGAAATAATATAACAATAATTATTGTCAAAAAACACAGTAATTACCGAAGGCCGTGCGGAAGGTGTTGCTATCGGCCAGCTTGAAAAAAAAGAGAGAGTGAGGAGGACAGTCCTAGGGGGGGGGGGGGTGCCACTAAACAGACAGATATAAAATACACCGACTTCACGTATTAGTGGCACCCCAACCCCCTCCTAGCTTGTCCCCCTCACTCTCTCTTTTTTTCAAGCTGGTCGATAGGAACACTATTTTTTGATAATAATTATTGTTATATTATTTCGGTTCTATGACGGTCACCGGTCAGTTGCCGCCAGTGCTCCGTCACTACACAACTCTGGCCTTAGGGTGAAGTTCCATACGACGGAGTAGGGTATCAGTGGATTACAATAGACCAATCAGATAATTGGTCACAATGGAAAGTTTTTTCTGATTGGTCTATTCTATTCCTCTGATAATCTATTCCTTCGCATGGGTCTTCACCCTTACGTAAGTGATCACTTTTAAAAGGATGCGTAACTGCCTGTCTTAGTGCAGTTAAAAAATTGAAGTTTTTTGTAAAAATAAAAAAAGCAGGTAAACTTTTTCAACCTCCCCCACCGGATTATTTACTTTGGTGCTAAAATACACCACTTAGGCTTGGTCCCGATCAAAAAACTTAAAAATTCGCAAAAGCCGCGATTCTAAATAATTACCTTAAAATCTATTTGGGTTCAAGATGCTTTAGCTTAAATTTTAAAGGTCTACTTAAATAGGGGAGAGTGGGGTTGAAAGTGCCGATTTTGTGAAATGTTTAAAAAATACTGATAAAATGGAAGCTTTTCTTTAGGGGTTATTTACTATTTAATGTAAAATTTAATGTAGTTTTTGAATTTAATTTGAGTTTGAACCGATTTTCAAAAGTCTTCTTTTAATACTTGGTTTTTTACAGAAAGTCAGTGCGGCACTTTCGACCCCACTACGGGGTAAAAAGTGCAGATGCTCGTGCCAATCGCTTTTATTATGTAATGTTTAATGAAAACAAGTAATTTTACACATGAAAATATGGTAATTATGGTAATTAATAAATCAGCAAAAAATTATGCAGTTAAGCGGCTCTTGTCAAATCTTGAAAACTAAAACTTTTTTGATGGGTTTTTTTGCTGATTTCTATTGCATTAGATGCAAATACACGGCGCATGATGTTAAGAAACGTAACTTACGTAAATTACGTAAGTTACGTAATTTAATAAAATTTTGGATATATGGTGGGTAGTCTTCACTTGACCTCAAATGTCCGTTGACCGTCACAGAACCGAAATAATATAACAATAATTATTGTCAAAAAATACAGTAATTACCGTACAGTAATTCCGCATGGCCTTCGGCCGTGCGGAATGTGTTTCTATCGGCCAGCTTGAAAAAAAGAAAGAGTGAGGAGGACAGTCCTAGGAGTGGCTTGGGGTGCCACTAATACGTGAAGTCGGCGTATTTTAAATCAGTCTGTTTAGTGGCACCACACCCCCCCCCCCCCAGGTATTATACTACTTATAATACCTGGGGGTCGATTGCGTAAATTGTTTTTGATTTTGTTTTCGTCTTTGGCTTTGACGTTCAATGTAGTCTTCAATTTTTTCCCCTAGACACGTGGAAATATCATTTTGACAGCTCTTACGTTGCTTTGCGTGAAAAATATGTTTGACGTTAGGTTTGTTTTTAAATTGTCAGTTTTTGTCAAACACAGGAACGGGTTATCTTCGTCGGTCTCTCGGAGTTAATCAAAGAACTATTATACTGAATAATATTGGTAAGTTTTTTTTTTGTTATTATAGTTATTATACACTCGTTTTAACGACCTTACTGGCCCAATGAGTGTCCCCCGTAGGGAGTTCCTAGAATTGTACTTTGTAAATATTCTTTAAGAGTTTTTGCGTCTACAGAACGGCTAGAAATTAGAAGTATTCGCATTTGCCTGGACCACCCGGTATATTGGGTTTGCTCGCCAGTGGAGAGGGAAAACTGTAGAAAAACCTCACCTGAATACAACCGGTTTATCGACAGTCGAGTTCTAGTGATCTGCACAGGTCGATTACCGATAGTGCAAATCATTATACCTCGACGTCTTTACCTTCCACTGAAGTTATCTCACAGCCGGAAAAAATCCTAAGCTTCCCGGGGCGAGAACCAAGCAAGCTTGACGCTGGACTTGGGGCGACCGTAGAGTTTATAAATTGTTTTGAAAACTATGTAATCTATTTAAAAAAATAATTAAAATTTGTTCCTTATTGAATTTAAATTTTGGTAATTAAGCCTTTAGAATACTATAAAATTAAACATGTATATTTCTTCCTATATTACAAAAAATATCACTTTTAACGCCTCCGCTAACGCCCCTGTCATAAAAAAGTGTTTATTTAATTAATTAATAAGTCTTTTAAATATTGATTATTTTGTAAACAAATATAAACGAAATATTATATAAAAATATTTTTTTTATAAAGTAGATAGATTTGACAATTATTTAATTTAATTATTTAATTGTTTTTATTTTATTCAATTATTATTTATATTCAGAAGAGAAATGTATTATATTTTTTCAGGTATGTACATTATTTAAAAGTCCATTAATCATTATCATTCAATCATTAATAAAACTGATTATCAGATTGATATAAAACTTATTGATTTAAACAGCTATAAGTACGCCACTGAGAATCAGAGAAATGTCACGGGAATAATGTGATTGGTCCTTTTTATGTGTTTTCTAAGTCTATTCTCTTACTTGGCAGTATCCACCAATAAGGACGAAAGTTGATTTTAAAATTTTCTTATTGTTTACAAAACGTGGCTAAATACATACTTTTTTTTTAAGTCCTCAGTGCGTCTTGGTTTTACCCATACACTCTTATTACTTATTATAATCTATTTCAGAAAAACAAAACCAAATTGTGTCATTCTGCTTAAGCAATGTAAAAAGGTAACCATTTTAGAAAATTATATAAATTTATGTAATTTTCAGTTGAGAACAATTTTAAAAATCTTCAAAGATTAAATGAACCCTGAATTGAACTTATTTAATGTCAGTTTTTTAATAATAGATACAGGATTTATTTTAAAATGAAAAAAAACCGCAGAGTTTTAATGAACACAGATTTCCATTTTTTAAATGTCAGTTTATTAATAAAGAATAACAATTTTATTTTAAAATCTAAAAATACAGATATATTACCAGATTTTTAATTACATTTTACAGATTATAAAACGAAAATTGTTAAAAATGAAAATTTACAACAAATAAATTAAAAAACCAGAAAAAAACATTTTTCTTCTAAATTTTAAATTAATAAACATACAATTGTGTCTATTATTTGCATTTCGAATAATAATTTATTGTTAATAACAATTTCATTATAAAATCTTAAAAAAATTATATTTAATTTGATTGTTACTACTTTTATTGCAGTAGAAATACAATCCTCCGTATTCAAAGGTTTTTGCAGTTCTGGAAAACAAATACGCTCATATCTAAAAATTTTAAAATGGCATATCCAATAAGGCAGACATGAATTTTTAAATTTGTATACATTTTCATAGAATTCGATAGAATAAAGTTTTTTGGGTCGCTGAATACGAATCCAATGTCATTTTTAAATAAAATTAAAATGGCGAATCCAATATGTCGGACATGAAGTTTTTGTTAAAAATTAAAATTTGTACAAATTACTATATTAACTTTTTTTTAATTCAATCTAATAAAATAAACTCACTTTAACATTAAACTTGGAAGTTTCAGAATTTTAGTGTTCTAATGACATTTTTTTTCATGCCAATCTGCAAACAGAAAGTCTTATTTTAAGACATGGACCTGTCTTATTTTAAAACGCAACATTTTTCAGACAGCCTTTTCTGAATTTATAGATTTTTGTTTTACTGCAAACGGTGCAAAAAATATTAAAAACTTCAAATTTGCATAAAAACCTTAAGTAATGATAAATTTAAAAATGTTAATTTCTAATTATTGCAAATTCAGCATGATTAAGATAGTATTTTTTACATAAACATTTATATATCAGGGTTTAATGAATTTAAGACAAGTCTATATTTATACTGAGAGAAACGTATAGAAACATTTTCATCCTAGGTTATGTTATACTGTACTATAATTATGATACTGGCTACAATCAAAGATATTCCAAAAATATTGTTATTCTAGCCGGTACTATCAACATGTTACTCCGTATAATCTTGGTGTTAACTGTTACTCTTTAGATAGCTGTCCGTATTTGTATAACATTAAGGTTACCATGAACATAATTATGTTACTCATTATTATAATTTTCTCTCTTTGTAAGATTCTATTTTTACTGTGAACATTCCAGAACAGGAAGCATAACCCATTAATTTTTTTTTAATTTCTTATTGCGTAAAAGTTCAACCCATTCGCGCACGCATTTTTCTATGTAATATAAGTTATTGCAATTTCGTACTGAAGGTTTTTCTGATTGCAAATTAGGAATAGAAAGTACATGTCAAAAAATTCAAAAATCGGTGTTTTCCAGCTCGCTGATTTCAAATCTCACGTAATTTTTAAAAAATGTTCATTAGAAATAATAAAACAAGATAATATTAATTATCTGGTGATTTTTTTATGAATTATAAAATTTACATAAATCAATCTATTCGTTTTCAGATGAAGAATATGTCCCTATGAATCGATTTCGAGTATTTTTCAAAAATCTATAATATTGATCTCAAAACTTTCGCTATCAGAAAGCAAAATTAATCAATTTATTTAAAAATTGCTTGTAAGGGTCTTCATAATTGCAGATTATGAATCTGAAATCATGAAAACAAAATCAAAATGACAGATCCTAGATCGCAGCCATAAAAAATAAAATACTGATCAATTATATTCCAGTAAAATAAGCTTATTTTTTAGAAGGTGCATCATACAATTATGCTCATTTAAAGAAAGATGTTGTAAAGATTTTAAGTAAATAAAATTTTAAAGTTACATTATCTAATTCTTTTTATAATTAACAAATAAGAGATTTTCATATTTATCCTTCAACATTTTTTTCAATAAAATTTTTATAACGACGTATAAAAAAAGAAAAGTTCACGCGCGCCTGGGCGCGCGCTAATTCTGCTAGTTATTATATTAATAAATATATAAGACTTGAATTTACGGATACAGTATAATATATTTTTATTATAATGATTAAGATACACATTTTTTAAAAGAATAAAATTTATAAAAAGAATTAAGAGATAAATGTGTACATGGAAATTGTAATTATTAAATATTAATCCAAAACAGTATATGACTTTATTGAGTATTTTTTATGAAAGACGGAAAAACAATTAGTGATCTGTAAGTTTTTGTATGAATTAAATATGTTAATTGGAAGTAGAAGATGACAGTTCAGAGTCGTCTTCTGGACGAGCATCATTTTCTTTGACTTTGTAAATAATATATTAATGTGCAGTTATGTGGTAAGTACACGTTTCTCTGTAGTACTGAATTGGTAGTTCGACACTGTCAATAGTAAGCTGTCAGCAGCAGATTGAATTAACATCACCTTGAATCATATAAGGACTTTCGTAGTTGTGTCCAGATACATATATTCTACATTGTTGAACATTTGTTCTTGATATAGGTGTTGTTTCTTGAACGTCAAATGTTATATATTTGCCTTTCTGAAATATGTTTACAAAAATATTTAATTCAATTTCATTTAAAATTTAGTTTAAAAGTGGGGAACTGGATATAGCAAGAGCCTCTAAGTTCGAAATGAGTTTACAATCACAGAAAAATTTTAATAACTTAGCTCAAATTTTAAAGTCGTAGATTATTTAAATTTTAAAAATAAAAAAATATATGAGCACATAAAGAACGTAAATGCAGATCTTTTTAGGGTTTATACACTACAAACCAACTATTTGACTTACAGAGAGCACAAATTTGGCATAAATATGTATTTTTGCTTGTAAATTACAGGGAAATTATAGAGAACATAGTATCAATTGGCGTTCATAGCGGCAGCAAAGACAAACTGCAATTTTTTGAAAAAGATTTAACAATTATTTCCAAAATTTATAGAAATTTAAAATTTTTCCAAAATCTAATTTAACAAAAACTGAAAAAATACATTTTTAAATTTAAATTTTATATTCTTTAAAATTAAAGAAACTTACTGAGTAAACAAAAGTTTAAAAACTACCCGTACTTGCTTTTTAAAAAACATTTAACAGTTATTACTCAAATTTAACAGAAGTTTTTATTTTTTCCAAAATCTAATTTCGACAAAAATTGAAAAAATCAATTTTTAAATTTATTTTATATATTCTTCAAAACTAAACAAACCGACTGAGTTAACAAAAGTTTAAAAACTACCTATACTTACTTTTAAAAAACATTTCACAATTATTACAAAAATTTCAGAGACATTTTCATTTTTTACAAAATCCAATTTCGACAACAGAGAAAATACATTATTAAATTAACATTTTATTTTTTTCAATACTAACAAAATTCACTGACTAGACAAACGTTTGAAAATGACCTAGGCATGCTTTTTGAAAAATATTAAAAATTAGTTCCAAATTTTATTAAATATTTATGTTTTATAAAATCTGATTTCGTCTTAAACCGAAAAAAATCAATTTTTAAAATAAAATTTCGTTTTTTTCAGGACTAAACAAACTGACTGACTTAACAAATGATTAAAAATAACCTAGATCTTTTTAAAAAAAAAAACTAAAAAATTATTAACAGAACTCATGAAAATTTAAATTTTTTATAAATTCTAATTTCGAAAAAAAAAATCAAAATTAAAAATTTCTTAGATCTAAACAAACTGACTGACTAGACAAAAGTCTGAAAGTGACCTAGAGTTGTTTTTTAACAAATATTAAGAAATAAGTTCCGACATTCACGGACATTTTCATTTTTTATAAAATCTTATTTCGACAACTACCGAAAAAATCAATTTTTAATCTTTGTTAAAAAGCAAGTCTAGGTCATTTTCACAATTTTGTCTAGTCAGTCATTTTGTTTAGTCCTGAAAAGTTCAAAATTTAAATTTAAAAACTAATTATTTTATTTTTTGTCAAAATCAAATTTAAACAAAAAAAATTCCCATTAACTTTGGTACTAATTTCTTAATTTGTTTAAGGGCATGTGATGGAATATGACGTCACTGGTATAATATGCAAAATTTTTCCTTAACTTTTCTTATAAAATATTCAATATTCCGACATGAAACTGGGTAAAATTATTTAAAATGACATTAGGAAGGACTCTAAGACCCGAGTTTGTTTGAATTTTGGCTCAAAATTGATTTTTAAACAATTTTGCAATTTTTTGAAAATCAGCAAAGATATATAGCTTTAATTTTCGAAAAATTGCAAAATTTTTTAAAAATAAATTTTGAGCCAAAATTTAAACAAACTTAGGTCTGAAAGATCTTCCTAATGTCATTTTAAGTAATTCTACCAAGCTTTATGACAAAATATTCACTATTTTAAGAGAAAAGTTATGGACAAATTTTGCCTATACCAGTGACGTCATACTCCATCACATGCCCTTAAAAAGGAAATCAAGGTTTTTTTTTTAAATTTCGTAAATCAGACAGTGTCAGGGTGTCTACTCGTCCTGGAAGTTCTGGAAATGTACTGGAATTTAACAAATTGTCCTGAAATGTCCTAAAATGTCCTGGGATTTCAATTAATGTCCTTGAATTTTTTTCATGCTTCCTTACATAGAAAATAAAGAATATAAAATCTAAAAATTTTCATAATATTTAATCTCACAATTATATTTTTCTTCAAACTTCAAACTTTTGTCTTGTCAGTAAATTTGGTAAGTCTTGAAAACCACCCCCTCGTGCTGTCACCTTGTCGTGGTGAGGGGGCTTAGGACCGGCCAGGCGCTTGACCTTCGGACGCCATCACTGGACGAGCTGCTCGGCTCTTCCCAGAACTCATCGACTCCCGATGTCTGTCAAGTTTGGGCACAGGGGAATGAACGGGACACCGTTAACTCGGGTAGCTGCCGTTTTTCGAACCTGCAGGCCTCATACTCAGTTTTGCAATGAAAAATAGTGTCAAAAGTGGCAAAAACTGTTCAAAAAGGTGTCAAAATAGTGGCATATTTTGTTAACAAATATAAATAAATTTATTTATTTATTTAATCTTATGGTTGTAAAAATAACAAAAATTAATAATATTACTGTGTTTATTTTATAAAATACATTAAAAATATATTAAATTAAAAAAATATGAAATACTTCATTTACAAAAGTTCTTGAATAGTAATATTTTTCTTTTCTATTTTAACTGGACTAATGGGAACATTATCAACCTGGCCATTTTTGAATTTTGTGTGATTTGTGATGTTTTAATAATCTCCAATATTTTAAGGTTTATTTTAAGTCTTAGAATCTTTATTTTCAACTTTTTCCCCGAAAATTTGAAAATCTTTCCAACTAGTGGATTTATTTCGTAAAGTTTGGAAAAATTCCCTGTTTAAAAAAAATTGGAAATTATTCTTAAAGATTGGACAAATTTCGGAACATAGTGGATTTTTTCCGAAAATTCGTAAGTAAATCCCAGGAATTGGTGGAAAAAATTCCAATGTTTTAAGAGAAAATATTTTTATCAAACCATTGGAATTTTTTTCCAAACAATTGGAAATCGTCTAAATGCGAAGGATTTTTCCCCAAAAGTAAAATATTTAAATCCTAACTCTATATGAAAATATTTCCGTAGTTCAAAAAAATGGACTTATTATAAAAAAAAATCGGAAATTAGTCCTAAAGATTAGAAAATTTCCAGAATAATAAAATGGATTTCCTCCCAAAGTTCAGAAACAAATCCTACAATAAACCACAATACGTTTCCTCTTTTTTGGCTTCTGCCTCAGTCTTTCGGTCATTTTCTTCCGTCTCGATGAAAATAATTTTTTGTAATTTTATAATTTCAACCAATTAAATGCATTTTTTATAATTGAATTCTAATAAAGAAAAGGAGAGCAGGCAAATACTTAGAGACTTATTAAACATCTGAGTTGAAAATAATGTCTCTATGTTGAAAATAATAAATGGGGGCTAACCATTCTCGTCAGCTGTGAAAGACATGGTTTCTGGAAGGAATAGGACACTCCTGCCTTCTTGGTTTTTCTAAGTTAGTGTGGAGTAGTCTCGATCCGGGGGTTGGCGCCCGATGGACCGATGGTTGTCTGTCCGATCTGACCAACGACACCAAACTAGTAAAAATGGAAAGTGCGGATCAAAACTCACGACCCAAGTAAGGCCCCTCTTCTGAAGGTGGTCCTGCCGTTGGTTTCGATCGGGTGAAAGCCCCGGTGGCCAACGCTGGCTCCAGGGATTCTAAGGGAAAGCCAATCTCACTTGCTGTCTTGTACAGCAGAGAGCAGGATGGAAATTTAACTTAATCCCGAGAGAGCCGATCATGATGAGCAAGGAAACTTCAAGCAGAATGTCGTCAAACAGCTTGGCGGCATTCCTAAATTTTTCGAAACGATCAAGAAGGGTGTAGGGAAACAGAAGAACATAAAAAAAGAAGTTCAAGAGGCTATCAAAGCCCTCGAGGCAGCCTTCGAAATAATCCGCAAGAACTTGCGGTTTATTGAAGCGCAGACCCAGACGCCTGCAAAGGCAGCCTCGATGAACGTCAACCTGAAAAGACTAGGCGAAGACAAGAAGCACCCCCGTAGTGAGGGGGACAGTCCAGAAGCTAGCCTACTGTCGGTGCAGGAAAAGAAAGCTAGGCGCAGAATTCCGCCTGCAAAGACTCTTGAGACGGGAAAAACGAAAGAGCAGGCTTCTGCTCCGGTAAAATCCCCTACCAAGAGCTACGCATCTGCGGTTCTTGAGCAAGCTCCTGCCGAAAACGACGGCTTCCAAACCGTCGTCGACAAGAAGAAAGAGGCGAAGAAAAAGAAAAAAAAAGGATGAAAAGAAACCTTCGGCTAAGCCAAGATCATCAAGGAACTCAAGTCGGTAGTAAAACCGGAGGAAACCGGCACAAAAGTATTAAAAATGAGGAGAACACTCAAACAAGATGTTCTCCTTGTAGTAAAAAAGGGGGGAGAAACTTCCAAGTTTGCAGAGGCCCTCTCCTCTGTCCTGAAAGACAGGGCCCAGGTGACGGCCCTTGTAGATAGAAGAACCCTTGAAATACGAGACCTCGACCAAACAACAACAGAGGCCGAGGTATTGTCGGCTGTTCGCGAAGAGGTAAAAGACCCCAACCTGGATCTAAGATGCCGTCTTCTTCCACGATACGGTGCAATGAAGGTGGTATTAGTCCGCTTACCCGAAAGAGAAAGTAATAGTCTGCTCAAGGAAGGCAAAGTCCGGGTTGGATGGATCAATGCCTATGTCCGAGAGCATCTAGAGGTCCATAGGTGCCAAAAGTGTCTCGGATTCGGCCACTCAACCCGCATGTGCAAAGCACCCGACAGAATAAAGAACTGTCGGAGATGCGGCAATGCGGGTCACATGGCAAAGGATTGCACGTCAGAAGGTCAGCGATGCCTGACGTTTCTGGATCTCCAAAAAGAGGACTGCGCACACCATACTTGGAGTAGCGCATGTCCTATTTATCGTGCATGTATAGTTGCTATTTCTCGCCCAACGATAAACTGTCAGACTAACGGAAATCCTATGCTAAAGGACGCATATACAGAGGCTAAGTGAATCCTCAGGAAGAATATACGCGCAGCGAAAAGGAAGTGCTGGAAAGACATAATCGGCGAAGTCGACAATGATCCATGGGGTCTGGCTTACAAAATCGTTAGCAAGAAATTGTTAACGAGGCAAAACACCCCCAGTCTGGACAATCCCGATTGGGTACGGCAAATTATAAAGGCTTTGTTTCCTCCGGCAGAACCATGGCCTAGGGTGGACTGGAGTAACTGTCAAGTCGGTGATGATGAACTCTTTACTCTTACAGAATTACAGAATGCATGCAGAAGGTTGAAGCCAGGCAAGGCGCCTGGAATCGATGGGATAAGTAACGAGATCCTTAAACAAGTGATCGCTGCTTCACCCCAGATTCTTATGAAATGCTACAACAACTGCAGTAAGACAGGAAATTTCTTCCGCGACTGGAAAAGACAGAGGCTGGTCCTCCTAAGGAAAGGAGACAAACTTCTAGATAAAGTCTCATCCTACACGCCTATTTGCTTGTTAGATACGATGGGCAAACTTCTAGAGGACATGGTTCTGCAGAGAATGCAGTCTCACCTGACCGGTGAGACGCTGGCTGAAGGACAGAGGCCTCCAAATGGCCCTGGAAAAGACCAAAGCGCTGCTAGTCACAGAGAGACGTGGTTATACAGCCCCTGGTATCCAGATAGACGGATTCGAGGTCCAGTCGAGGAAACATATAAAAAACTTAGGAGTGGAGCTGGATAAGTTCCTGAATTTCAAACACCACATAACAGTGGCATGCCAGAAGGCCGAACAATGTGCGGCAAAATCAGCTTGCCTAATGCCAAACATTGGTGGGCCTTCTGAATCAAAAAGAAGACAGTTGGCGAGTGTTGCCCTGTCAAAGCTGCTATACGCAGCACCATTGTGGGCTCTAACCCTGCGAAATCATAGAACCAAGATCATCTGTAGAAGAGTACTGTCAGCGCAGAGAAATGTTACGAAACGTATCATTTCGGCCTATTGGACAGTGCCGACGTGTGCTACTCAGGTTCTTGCCAGCGTCCCGCCGGCAGATCTTTTGGCACAAGAAAGAGAGGTTTTCCTCCTTTTCAATGAGAGAAATTCTTCTGTTTATACAGAAAATGATAGACCCAGCAAGGACCAAATTCGTCGGGATGCGAGAAGCAGACTCGTCGACAAATGGCAAGATAGATGGAGCGGGGAGGAGACGGGCCGATGGACGTATCGGCTGATACCAACACTCTCCATCTGGATTAATAGAAAGCATGACGTAGTCTCGTACTACATGACTCAAGCTCTCACAGGGCATGGGTGCTTCGGCTCATATTTTGAGCGATTTAAAATGATTGATAGCTCGGAGTGTGTGTACTGCAAGTTCCCAGTGGAGGACCCAGAGTACACACTCTTCAGCTGCAAACGTGGGACGCGGAGAGGCAGGTTATGTTCGCCGGAGTAAACCGCAAAGTTACACCGGAGAACATGATCCTGCTTATGACTCGCTCTATTGAAGATTGGCGAACCATCGACACCTTCATACATCATGTCATGAGGGTCAAAGATCTGGATGGTCGCCAAAGAAAGTAGGTCCCGTAGTTAAGGGGAGAAAGCCGTTTTAGCGGCTGAGTAGGGGATATAAGACCACTCCTGATGACGATACGCTCGGAAAGAGCTAGCCGTGAGTGGTCTTAAGGTCCCCAAATAAAGGTGTGTTTTTAGCGGGTCGGCAGAACATCGCCACCACCGCATAACCCTGTAGTAGGCGCTATAGGGTACCTGGTAGCAGGTTTTCACATCCACGCAAAAAAAGAAAAAAAAGTCTTGAAAAATACAAAATATAATTAAAATAATTGTTTTTTTATTTTCTTTGTCAAAATAAAATTTTATAAAAAATGAAAATATCCGTAAATATCGGAACTTATTTCTTAATCTTTGTTAAAAAACAACTCTAGGTTTTTTTCTAACTTTTGTCGAGTCAGAGTGTTTGTTGAGTCTAAAAAAATTTATAATATAAATTTAAAAAATAATTTTTTCGGTTTTTGTAGAAATCTGTTCTTATAAAAAATAAAAAATTTTTATGAATTTAAAATTAATTTTTAAGTCTATTAATAAAAGGAATTATAGTTCATTTTTAAACATTTGTCTAGTCAGTCACTATCTTTAGTTGATAAAATTAAAAATTTTAATTAAAAAATTTATATTTTTCGTTTTTTATCGAAATCAGATTTTATAAAAAAAGAAAATTTTCATGAATTGTGCACCGAGAAACCTTTGGGTCATCTGCACACCCAGTACTGGTGCGACAAAGCTACCACGAACTTGGTACAACTGCTTTCTCACTACTGGGTGCCTGGCAGCCCCACAATTTTTTTCATGTGTCGTCCCTTATTGAAGTGCGCCTGCAGTTTCAAGGAATTCGCGTGTGAACACTATATCCCAACAAACTTGAATTGACTGTTTTGTTTTATCGTTTACTATAATTATTTGCCTTGTTTTTTAAGATAATTATGCATGCGGATTTATGTTCTTATGAAAATTCCGAATGCGGAATTATGTTCTAAGAAAATCCCGCAAGCGGAATGTGTTATGAAAATACCGCATGCGGAATTTTTTATTTAAAATTCCACTTTCCGCATGCGGAAAATGTTTTTCAAAAATCCCGCATTCCGTATGCGGATTTTTTTTTAAAAGTCCACATTTCACATGCGGAATAGCGTTCTTCAAAAATTCCGCATTCCGCATGCGGAATTTTTTTTGTCAAAATTACGCTTTCTTTTTTCAAAAATTCCACATTCCGCATGCGGAATAGTGTTTTTCAAAAGTTCCGCATTCCGCATGCGAAATTCTGCATTTTATTTCTCATGCGTAATTGTCATGAAACACAATTCCGATGCGGAATTTTCATAAAACACAATGCCGCATGCGTAATTGTCATAAACACAATTCCGCATGCGTTTTTTTCAAGCAAGATGGTAAAGTATTAAATAAATAAACCTTAATAGTCAATATGATCATTCACTTTATAATAATTATTTAATAATCATACGAAACACGCCACAAGAAAAATGTTTTAACCAAAGCATGTTCAGCTCCCACAAACCGCGCGGACAGACGACCCAGTGCTTTGGTACTGCTGTTATACCAGTACGGTGCAACCACACGCCCAGAGTGGGACGACAGGCTACCCGAATTTCGGTCGCACAGTCGTCCCATGAATTTTCACCCACTGAGTGTGCACACGACACAGTGAGTTTAAACCAATTATTATGAAAAGTCAAAAAAACCAAGATTTTCTTTTTGGGACGTATTCTAGAACAAAAAAGAAGATATTTCAAGCAAAAATCAAAATCATTCATCTGTTCCTTTTTGAGAAATTTGATTTTTTCTGTAAAATCTTGTAATTTCTCGCTTTAAAATGTTTCCATGTAAATAATTATCAAAAAATGGGTACAGATATACAATATAAATATAAATAATATATTTTATTATGTATTTATTTATTGCAATTTTATTATAATAGTATATATTATATTATAATATAATACATTAAATAAATAATTATTAAAATTTTTATTTCAAAGCGAGAAAGTACATTATCTTTATTATTATTAAATTATTAATATATATTATAATTTATACAGGGTAAAAGTGACATTAGCTGCAAACCATTCGATTTTTAATTTTTATTATGAATCAATAGAATTTGAGTTGCTTTTTCACATACAGTAATCAAAACTTGTTTATGTCTATTAGTTTTTCTGTTATTAGCGATGAAACATAGGCATAACCTAACAATAATATAGGCTGGCACAAGTTCAAACTCCCTTTCTGTAAAATTCAAAACATTTTTTTTTAATTGTTATTATGAATCGATAGAATTTGAGTTGCTTTTTCACACACATAAAGCAAAACTTGTTTATTTTTATTAGTTTTTGTGTTATTAGAGGTGAAACACAGGCATAACCTAACAGTGACAGAGAGGCTAAACTTCCAACGCCCGTACGCGTAAAACTCATTTGTGCAGCTAAGGTCCTTTTCACTTTGAATCGACACATATATTTATATATTGCAGTACCGGCCAGTAATACGTGGCCACCTGTTTTGAGTGATTCAGATTAATCCATTTTTTTTTATCTAATTCTAAATTAAAAATTTTTCTCTATTATTCAAAACTAACTAAATTCTGAATAAACTGAGCCTATGATGAAGTCGCTTTGTCCACTTTAAAAAAATTGATTTTAAAAAATGTGTAAATTGCGGTGTGTTTTTAAATCTTAAATAACTTTTGAAATAATAAAGATTTTTTTAAGCCCTTGATGTTTTTTTAAAGATAATTTTCTATAAAGTTTAAAAAGTTTATAACTATTGTTGCACAATTTTTTTCTTAGATTTTTCTTGAAGCTAAAGTGAGTACAAAAAAAATACAAAAAAATTAAATTAAAAAATTAGGGGGAAAAATATGTTTTAAAATTATAATGAATTAATTTTTTCAAAGTTTTTGCAAAAAATCTTTTATAAATATTTTTTATTATAATTTTAAAAAATTATTTTTATTTCAAAAGTTATTTAAAATTTCAAAAAACACCGCAATTTACAAAATTTTTAAAATCAATATTTTTAAAGTGGACAAAGCGACTTCATCATGGGCTCAGTTTATTTAGAACTTATTGTTAGTTAGTTTTGAACCGATTACAGAGAAAAAATGTTATTTTAGAATTCGATAGAAGAAAAATCGAATAATCTGAATCACTCAAAACTGGTGGCCACATACTATTGGGCGGTACTGTAATACATAAATATATCCTATATAAGAAACGAGTACTGAAGGTCACCGTTAAAAGTTAACGGAAAAGCGTTAACAGTTAACAAAAAAGAATATTTTATACCTGATTCCTTGGTTAGGGAGAGAAGGTATTTGTTAAAAGTTTACGGAAAAGGAAACTCTCAGCTCATTATACAAATTACCTTGAAATTTAAATTTTATTTCTTAATACAAACAATAGACTACCTGCAGGGAGTCATCATCATTAGATCAAACCCTTGTATAATGAGGGTTGATGGCTTTAGGAAAAGAGATAAAATTTTCGAGTATTATTGAAAAGAGAGAGAATAAATTATAATCTGAAATTTTACCTCATTGCACAAATATTCTTCAAATTTTAAATTTTATTTCTAAATACGAACAGTAGACTAAATAAGCCCATTGGTTTTCGAGTCAACCCTTGCATAATGAGTGTTATAATTCGTTTTGGAAAAGAGAAACAATTTTCGAGCTTTAACGAAAAGAGAGATAAATACATTAGTGCGTGGTATAGAAGTGAAAGTTATTAATGAATATAACTTGAGTGTGTATAATGTGAAAGCGAATAATGCTCATTATTGTGTATTTTTTATTAAGTGTTTACAATAGAAATGTGTTTAATGTGAAAGTATATAGTATTAATATGCTTATTGTTTATTAAGAGTTTGTGTTGAATAGTTCTTAATACGGTAAACAAAAAGTGTTTATTAAAGAAATGAACTGTAAGTGATAAATAATAAATAATAAAGTGACTCTATTAGTAAATATACATTAAAAATTAAATGTGAAAAGTGACAGTGATTAAAATAAAAGTGTGCAAAATGTGTTGACGAAAGTAACAATATTTAGAAAGTGTTTAAATTTTTTATTTTCAATAAAGTTAGTGTTATGAAATGCTAAAAGGGTGCATAAAATGGGATTGTGGATTCATTAAACAAGTGATGAATAACTGTTTAATAAATAATTAAGTGATTATAATGTTTTTAAAGAGTCGTTACAGTGTAAAATAAGTGTTAGTAATATAATTATATAAAAGAGGTGAGATAAAGATATAAGACAATAACATAAGACAATAACATGACACAATTACATGAGACAATGATATGAAATAAACAGATAAAAAAATAAGAGAAATAAGGTAAAAATAGAAGATAATAGCATGAGACAATGTGATGAGATAAACATGTGATACAATAAGAGAGATCAGGTAAAGATATGGGATAATGAGATGAGATAAATAGATATGAGATAAACATATTAGATACAGCAACAAAAAAACATTCAGACTTGAAATATAAAGATACTTTGGTGACATGTAGGCTAAAGAGGTGATTATGAAGTTAGATCGTGAGCAATAAAAATTAAGATTCATTTTTTGTTAATTTTTTTTTAAGTTGTTTTTGAAAAATAATTTCTCAGTTAAAGAAGAGATATTTCATTTTAAATGATAAAGATTAGGATATTCGTAATTGAAAACAACATTAATATTCGTAATTTTTGTTATGCAGAAAAAAATATTAATAGCATACATGTTCCAAGCTATAACGAACATTATCTTGATAAAATGTCGTGTTTTTGCAAAAGATGCAAGGCTAAACATTTTGAGAAAGAAAAATTCAAAAGAAATTAACTTATAGTTATTGTTGCAGTCATGGTGGTGTATCGTTGCCTTCAGAAAAATACCCTTATGAATTAAAAAAATTGTAATGAAATTGCTGTTTTTAATTTGAATGCTGAAGGTTTAATACCAGAGTCTTATGTAACGATTTATAATACATCGATTAAACAATTGCAATTGGTTAGTCATTTAGATCCAAATGTTGAACCTTGGATATATCCTATACTTTATCCTCTAGGAAGCAAGGGTTATAGTTTTGATATGATTCGTACTCATAGTGACAAACAAACCAGAAATCAAACTGTGTCTAGATCTGCTTATATAAAATATAAAATAGGAGTAAGAGATCATACCTTCAATCAATTTTCATATGGTGGAAGAATGTTTCAGCAATGGTTAGTTGATAATTATGTCAAAGTTGAAAAAGGTAGGTTACATTTTTGTAAAAATAATCAAACAAAATTGAGAAGTGAAACTTAAAAAGGATTAATTAATCATTTAGATAAACAAGAAATTGAAAATAATGTACATGTTGGCAAGATGTTGACACTGCCTTCAACATTTATAGGATCTCCTTGTAACATGTTAAAACAATATTAATATGCAATGACCATTATGTAGCTTTTCATGGTAGACCAGATTTATTTATTACAATGACATGTAGTTCAAAATGGAAAGAAATTTATGAAAATTTATTACTTAATCAGTCAGCTTCTAATAAACCTGACACGGTTGCAAGTGTCTTTCATTAAAAAGTAAAAAAATTAATGGAAACTATAGTAAATGATAAACTATTTGGGCAAGTAAAGTCCTATGTTTATGTTATTAAATTTCAAAAGCGTGGTTTACCACACATTCATTTATTGGTTATATTGGAAGAAGGTTCTGAAATATTAAGAGGAGAGAGTGTTGATCGGTAAAGTTTTTAAAGTAAAGTTTTTAAATTGTATTAGGTATATCAAAATTTTTTATAATTATTCTGGATATTCTTTATTTTATTCCTCATCTTTTTTATTTAATTAATTTTTAATTAATCAAAATTTGCAAATTGATGTGCACGATGAATCAAAGATCACATCATTTTAAATTTATTGCAATGTCTTCTTATCATTAATTTTCTTTTTTTATTATATTATGGATTTCTATTATTTCACATAATTATACATAAATGAAACATTGTTTTAAGAGGGGAACACCAGTTGTAATTTTCGAAAAATCGTTTTTTCTTTTTTTGCATTTTCTTAAAGTATACATATTTCAAAAAGTGTTTGTAAATTTTTAAGTTAATCCAGTGAAAAATAAATGTGTTATACAGCACTATGCGGCGGCGCGCCAAGGTTGCTTTAAACCAGCGAACACTTACACCAGGTGCTCCATGGCTATTTGTCTTTTGTTTTACACTTAGATTTACAGTTTTTGTACCCTTTCTTCATAATTTTGAGGACAGAAAGAATAATATGAGAAGCAAACGTCATTTCATGTATTTAACAAAACATTACGTTGAATCTTAAAATGCGTTTTTCTCAAAATGACATTTTCAAAGTCGGTGATCACGATTACTCGAAAACCATTAAACCCATTAACTTAAAATTTGGTATGCTTAATTTACACATCTAAGTCGAGTAAGTGATCAAAGGATTTTTTTTATGCAAAACTTTATTTTATATAGCTGAAAATCGACCGTTTATTTTAACGAAAATCATACTGTTGACTTTGACAGGTCACCATTTTGTCGAATTTTTTTTTTCTTTAAATCTTTCGATCACTAACAGGATAATCTTGTAATAAATGTAAATCAATTTCATTTTTTCATTTCATACGAAGCATACTTGCAGAATCCTGATCACAGCGAAACACCTTTTTTTGGAAGGCGTCGCTTCAATGGCTCACATCTTTAAAAGTTATGGTTGAAAAACACTATTATTTTTTTTTAATTTTAGTTTTTAACATGTACTTTTAACTAATAAATAGTATTCTTCAAAATGTTTCATGGTTTTCTAGGAAAAAATTCTTAAAAAAAGCACTTTTTTTAGTTACAACTAGTGTAACCCCCTTAAGAAACAATAAAATTTGGCGTGCGCCTTAGCGCACGCTTTTTTTCTAGTAGTATATAATATAAATTAAGGGGCCGGATTCCATAAGGTGTTACGCGTGATTAACGTAGGCCCCGCGTTCAGCGAGAACTCACTGATATTATAATATAATTATAATTGGCGATTCAAACAGCTAAAGCTGCGCCCCTATCGGCCGACTTTGAACTAATATTGGTGTGATTCTCTGCGTGAAATTCCATGTGTTTTGTGTTTTGGCAGTGTTTTTATGTTTATTATTTCGATTTTTATAGCAAGTGTTATATTTGATTAGAAATAATTTTACAACCACCAAAGAAATATCTAAATAAAATTACAAATGAACATAAATTTTCGTGGAAAAAGGAAAAAAGAGACCGACACAATTGTTGCGTTTCCACAGTGCTCCGTGTTATAAAATAGAGAAAATCATTTTTACCAAATTCTAATTGATCTTTCAAGAGACCAATAATAGGAATAGAAACGATAAAAGCTTAAATGATAATGTATGAGTTTGCAATAATATTTTAAACCCAAGGATTAAAATCACGACACGTAAGTCTGTATTGATATTTTCTGGTTATATTTCTAAGATTGTTCTTTTCGTTTTTTTTTTAATTAATTTATAATTGGAATTCTAAATCTTATTTATCTTCAACAAATAAGCAGTAAATAAAAAAACATTATTAGAAACGTGTAGTATAAGACATAACCAAAAAATATCACAATATCGCACATAACTTGCGATCCTTACGTGTCGTGATTTTAATCCTTGGGTTTAAAATATTATTGCAAACTCATACATTATCATTTAAGCTTTTATCGTTTCTATTCCTATTATTGGTCTCTTGAAAGATCAATTAGAATTTGGTAAAAATGATTTTCTCTATCTTATAACACGGAGCACTGTGGAAACGCAACAATTGTGTCGGTCTCTTTTTTCCTTTTTCCACGAAAATTTATGTTCATTTGTAGTTTTATTTAGATATTTATTCGGTGGTTGTAAAATTATTTCTAATCAAATATTACACTTGCTATAAAAATCGAAATAATAAACATAAAAACACTGCCAAAACAAAAAACACATGGAATTTCAAGCAGAGAGTCACACTAATATTAGTTTAAAGTCGGCCGATAGGGACGCAGCTTTAGCTGTTTGAATCGCCAATATATAAATATATAATATAATTGATATATATATATATATATACATCTGTATATATCTGTATATATGTGTATATATCTGTATATATATTGGTATATATACATCTGTACAGATTTTCTTAATAATTATTTACATGGAAATATTTTAAAGCGAAAAATTACGCGATTTTACAGAAAAAATCAAATTTCTCAAAAAGGGACCTATGAATGATGTTGATTTTTGCTTGAAATATCTTCTTTTTTGTTCTAGAATACATCCCAAAAAGAAAATCTTGGTTGTTTTGAGTTCTCATAATAATTGGTTTTAACTCACTGTGACGACCCAAAGGTTTCTCGGTGTGTATTTATCTTTTTAGCCTTTTAAGAAAGCAATTCTAGGTCACTTTAAAACTTTTGTCTAGTCAGTCAGTTAGTTCAGTTTTAAAAAATGTTATATTTTAATTAAAAAATCTGATTTCTTCGTTTTTTGTCAAAATCAGATTTTATAAAAAATAAAAATTTTCATGAGTTTTGGAAATATTTGTTTAGGTATTTAAAAAAAGCAATTCTAGGTTATTTATTGTAATTAATTTTTTAAGTCGATTTTAAAAGGCAAGTTTATGTCATTTTAAACTTTTGTCTAGTCAGTCGGTTTGTTTAGTTTATAAAATTCAACATTTTAATTCAAAAATTTTATATTTTCGTTTTTTATAAAATCAAAATTTATAAAACAAAAAATTTGCATAAATTTTAGAAATACTTTTTTAACCTTTTAAAAAAAGCAGTTCTAGATCATTTTTAAACTTTTGTTTAGTCAATCAGTTTGTTTAGTTTATAAAATTCAATATTTTGATTTAAAAAATTTATTCATTTGTCTTTTATTGAAATCTGAATTTATAAAAAAATAAAATTTTCATGAATTTTGTAAACAATGTTTTAGCCTTTTTAAAAAAGCTATTCTAGGTCATTTTTGTCCGTTAGTTTGTTTAGTTTATAAAATTTAACATTTTTAATCAAAAATCTAATTTCTCCGTTTTTTGTCGAAATAAGATTCTATTAAAAAGACAAATATTCATTACATTTTGAAATAATTTTTTAGTCGTTTTTTTTAGTTTAAAAAAATCAACATTTTAATTTAAAAATTTTATTTTTTCGTATTTTATCGAAATCAGATTTTATGAAAAATAAAAATTTTCATGAGTTTTGGAAATATTTGTTTAGGTATTTAAAAAAAGCAATTCTAGGTTATTTATTGTAATTAATTTTTTAAGTCGATTTTAAAAGGCAAGTTTATGTCATTTTAAACTTTTGTCTAGTCAGTCGGTTTGTTTAGTTTATCAAATTCAACATTTTAATTCAAAAATTTTATATTTTCGTTTTTTATAAAATCAAAATTTATAAAACAAAAAATTTGCATGAATTTTGGAAATACTTTTTTAACCTTTTAAAAAAAGCAGTTCTAGATCATTTTTAAATTTTTGTTTAGTCAATCAGTTTGTTTAGTTTATAAAATTCAATATTTTAATTTAAAAAATTTATTCATTTGTCTTTTATTGAAATCTGAATTTATAAAAAAATAAAATTTTCATGAATTTTGTAAACAATGTTTCAGCCTTTTTAAAAAAGCTATTCTAGGTCATTTTTGTCAGTTAGTTTGTTTAGTTTATAAAATTTAACATTTTTAATCAAACATCTGATTTCTCCGTTTTTTGTCGAAATAAGATTCTATTAAAAAGACAAATATTCATTACATTTTGAAATAATTTTTTTGTCGTTTTTTTTAGTTTAAAAAATCAACATTTTAATTTAAAAATTTTATTTTTTCGTATTTTATCGAAATCAGATTTTATGAAAAAAGAAATTTTCATAAATTTTGTACATATTTATTTAGCCTTTTGAAAAAGGCAGTTTTAGTTCATTTTCAAACTTTTGTCTAGGAAGTCAGTTTGTTTAGCAGTGGCCCCGATTGGATATCTAGCAGGGAGGGCCCGACCAGTTTCCAGCATACAACCCCCCTTTTATAAACCCTAATTTTGCCAAACAAAAAAAAAAGAAGGTTCACATAATAAAATTATCTATTCTCTCTAAATTTAAATCAGTGAAATTGTACTGATTTGCAGTGAGAATTTAGCAACTTATTTGAATCAGTGAAATTTGACTGATTCATTCAGTAATTTTAATTTCATTTTTCAATAAATCCATAATTTTTTATTAAATTTTAAACAGTTTTCAATTTACAATTATTCTCCTTAAATTTCGCAATTATTCTTAAATTTTGAAATAATTCTTAAATTTTCTAATTTACCTTGCTGCGTTCTCTAATATTTTCAACAGTTTTCGAATTTGTTTTCAATTGTCAAATATACTCAAAATTTTTGATTTTTTTCAATTGTTAAATATTCTTAACAATTATCGAATTATTTTCAATTGTCAAATATTTTCCACTTATCAGAATTATTTTCTTTAATATCAAATTATTTTTGTTATTTTATAATTATTCTTTTTAATTTGCAATTAATTCTTCAATATGTGACGAACCTCACAATTGCACATGACTTTTAATTCCGCTTGATAATTTATTTTGTAGAAAAATAAATTAAACTTAACTTTGAGGTTAAGTTACACTCTCGGCTTATTTTTAAACTGTCAAAACGTGGTCTAGCAGAAATATTTGCCAGACAGCCGCGCATCCTGACACGCGCATCGCCGGAAGATGGCGCGGAACGCCAGACACAGCGCAGATGGCGCTAAGTAATACGATCGCGCCAGCCCCTACCATAAGCTGCGTCTATATATCGACCTGCACGCCTGTAGATCGAAGAGTCGGCCCCAAGGGGCGAACCGAGTCACATCTCGGGAAAAGTCTCTCTGGCTCCTCCAGATATCATAGTCTTGGCCCTTCAAGAAATGATATCTGGAAACCGTTCCGGAGATTTTAGCATTGGCCCTCCAATGAAAAATCAAAGGAAAACTTTTGCTTTCCTCTAGCCAGGATCGTCCTGACATTTGTCACGGTCCACCGTGAAGTCTCAGACACGATAAAATTCTGGACATCTACTTCGTAGACTAAGGAATCCTGACTTGAGTAAAGTTACTCCGTGACGAGTTCCTGATCATCGTCGTGGTCCATCACGAATGATCAGAGAATTCGAGAAAAATTGCTAGAACACTTATGACGTAGGAGAGTGTTCGAAACAATTTTAAAATCTCCCGCGCCGGATCATTGACGTAGATTGTCACATGGGCTTTTCCCAGTGCTATGTCATTGGAGAATAGACTTTGCTAGGTGAACACCCGCGTTGTTTAACTGTTCTCCAGATAAATTCACCTCGCTCCTGAAATTACGCGTTCAGATTTATTTGTTTTTTTACCGGACTGAAGCGCGTAATTAACGTAGTAATGAATTAATTAATTTTTTGTCTTACCTGATAATTAATGTCATTTTACGTAACCGCGAATTGATCATACGTGTCTAGATGGTCAATTTTATTTAACATCACGGTGAATGACGGCGGCAATATTTTTTAGCGGTTCGTCCGTAATTTATATTGTTTTGGAGACGGAGTTTACCGACTTAATCCGCGACCGAATATACCGGATAATGCTAGTTGAATAAAATATATATTATTTTATTTTTGTAATCTACATTGTATTTTTTTTATCTGTTTATAGATTCCGGAAAATCAAACTCAAAAAGAGTTTTGGCAGGACAAAGTCCTGATGTAAACAAATGGATTTCTGTTATATTTTGTTTTGTAAACGCCGGCTCTTCAAGCATTTTTATTGTATTTTATTTATTATATTTTATTGTTAAATTCCTCATTTGTTATTTATTCTTTATCAGTCAAATTTACTTTATAATATATTATTTTCTTGTACACTTTTATTTTGAACAATATGTTCTTTTATTATTTCTTACTAATAGAAATACTGTGAGTTTTACTGACTATACCTAACCTCAAAGCGACAGTAGAAAGTTAAGTAAAATATTTATGGTCAAAATCTAGTTGTTCCAGCATAAGTGAATATAATCCGAGAACCTTGGCTCCGGCGAGCAAATTCGGAGCATATCAAAATTTCACTTCGTTACAAATATTTAGTAATTCCTGTATTTTTTCAATCATAAATATTGTTCAAATATTTCAATTCAATTGTTTAATTCTACGACTATTCTCTTCAATTTTCAAATCCATTCTTCAGTTTTTAATTATTTTCTTCTATATTCAAGAATTCACAATTCAATTTTTCAATTACTTATTTCAATATTTAGTTATTTTTCTAATTTCTCTTTGAATTATAAATTATTTCCTTCAAATTTTATTGAAAATTTAATTCATTATTATTTTAATGAAATTTTAAATTATTTTCTTCAATTTTCAATTTTTTTAAAATTTTAATTCTTGTCTTTAATTTTCGATTAAATTTTCAGTTTAAAAATCAGTTTTTAATTAGTTTTTTTTATATTCAATAATTCTCGCCTTTTTTCAAGAACTTTTGTAAACTTTAAATTATAATCTTTAACTTTCAATTCCATTCCTTAATTTTTAGCGATTTCCTTCAATATCATATTATTTGCTTCAATATTTAATAATTCTTGGCTTTATTCAATTTCCTTGAAATTTAAATTAAATTGCTCAATTCCATGCATCAATTTTTAATTATTTTCTTGAATATTCAACAATTTTTGGTTATTTTGAATTATTTTTCTATGAAAATTTTATAATTATTCATTAATATTTGAATTACTTTTTAATTGTGTCGATTATTCTGACCTTTTTGAATTTTTTACAATATTCAATAAATATTATCATTTGTCAATTATTTCTTCCATATTCAATAATTTTATGTTTTTTACAATTATTTTTTTCAGAAATCCTATATTTTCCTCTATTTTCAATTATTTTCTACAATTTTACATAATTTCCTACCATATTCAATAATTTTCGTCTTTTTTAAATTATTTTTTATAAAATTTCAATTTCATTTTTAATTTTTCAATTATTTTTTTCAAATTTTAATAAGGTTCTTTAGTTTTAAAATATTTTCTCCTATATTCAATAATTTTCCCCTTTTTTCAATATATTTTTTAAATTTTTAATTATAATCTTTAAATTTCAATTACATTTTTCAATTTTCAGTGATTATCTTAAAATTCAAATTATTTTCTTCCATTTTCAATCCAATTATTTAATTTGCAATTATTTCCAACAATTATTACAATTTCCTTAATTTTTAGGGTTCCGTACACAAAGTGTCCAAACGGAACCCTTATGTTTTCACTCGTTTGTCCGTCGCCCAAAACCATTACCCCCCCCCCCCCCCTAGCGGCCAAACTATTTGACCTAGAGCAGGTTGGGAGCACGCGTCAGGGGAAGCGGTCTCCCACCATGCGTACGTTCCACCCTTCACTCTGCCTCTCTTACCTCCGCACAGGCCTATCCGTCCGCATGGTAGGAGACCACTTCCCCTTACGCGTGCTCCGGAGCTGCTCGCTTGTGCAGGCCTGACCTAGAGTATTGAAATTTCGTACACATATGTATTTTCGCGAGTAGAGTTTAGGAAAAATATAGAGAACATGATTGGAAGTGATGGTCATAGCGTTGTCAAGGAAAAACTTTTTTTTTCAAAAAAAAAACGTGTCCCCCATCTTATCTTCCAAACCATTTGACCTAGAGGTTTGAAATTTGGTTAAAAATAAATAATTAAAAAAAAATTTCAATCCATTTTATTATTTAAAAAAAAAAAAAAAACATAAATAATAAGAAAAGTGATATATAATTTATAATGTTTATTTACTTTCATTTACAGGTTAGGATACAAAAAAATTACATATTTGTTAATTATAATAGTTACTTAATTTTTACTATAATTTTATGATAATTTTAATTCAATCGCAATGTTTATCCTGTCTCATCAATCTATTCGCGTTCGGTTCATTTTTACGTTTTTTTGGTTTGACAAATATTATATCCTTTATCGTTTAGCTTTACTACTATAGTTCTATTTTTTTAGATTTATGGATTTTTAAGATTATTTATTCTCATATGATTAATATTGACACGTTTTTATTTTTACTATAAGGTTTGGAAGTCTATTGATTTTAATCTCACCCATAGTTGTTTGTGGTGACTAAAAAAGGTATCTATTGTACCCACTTCGACAGATTCTATATTAGAAAATACATTGTCAATGCTCGTTAAGTCTCGTGTTGTATGCGTTTCATTAAGTCGTTCGTTGTGCACTTTAGCGTCTTACTCTATAAGGGTTTCGGTCCCGAACCACGAAACCCTAAAAGCGGCCCTGACCTTTCAGCTGCAAAATTTTTGGCTTATAGTGCTAAAAATTTGTACCAATAAAGTTTTATTTAGTGAATAATAAAAAATATTTTTAAAAATGGTTTCCTGGTGGAAAATTTTTAATTTCTGGCTTATATAGTTGAAAAAAATTAGAGTGGTACGGAACCCTTCGACTTGGTACGAGTGCAACTCGTACTTGCCCGATTTTTTAATTTGAAATTATTTTAGTTTAATATTAATAGTTTCAAATAACCAACAACAGTGAAAAGATATTGGCGTTTAAGGGTGCGTTCATTTTGTTATTTCCAATAGGGTACTCTTGGATTTTTATAGGAACATATTATTAATGATTAAAAATATAATTATTTAAAAATTTATGGTGATACTTGAATTTGAAAACCAATATTTCAAAGTTATTCCAACTAGAAAGTAGCTATAATCAGTGAAATATCACTGAGAATTAGTTAATATAATATATAACTTTATTCCAATCAGTTAAATTTAACTGACAACCAGACGTTTTATCACTAATTCACCAGTAGATTTCAACTGATAATCAATTTCTTTTTTTTATTGTGTAATGATCGTATTTTTTTGTATTGCCAAAGGATTTGCTCGCCAGATGGAGTCCGGGTACCAAGTTATAAATTGTTTAAACAATCTTAATTAACAAATAGAGAACTTCAAAAGTTTTCCTTACTTAGATTTCGTCTCTTTTGTAAAATTAATTAATTACTATTGGTCTAGAATTATTATAATACAGAAGAAAATGTATGCAAACAATTTTTTAATTGTTTAAACAATCTTAATTAACAAATAAGGAACTTCAAAGTAATTGCTTAATTTGATTCCGTTTCTTTTGTAAAATTAATTAATTACTATAATTGGCCTAGAATTACTAGGTAATGTAAGTTAAGAAAATTTTCGAAGTTATATATTTAAACTATAATTGTTTAAACAACATAAAAATTGTTCGCAAATATTTTTAAACTGTTTTGTAACTCTAGGCCAATAGTAATAATTAATTAATTTTACAAAAGAAACGAAATCTAAGTAAAGAAAACTTTTGAAGTTCTTTATTTGGTAAATAAGATTATTTAAACAATTTAAAAATTGTCTGTTAAACGTTGCAGTACAAAAATTTATGAGTATTTAACAAGAAATATTAAAATCGGTTCATTTTTTAGTTATCGGCAAATTTTAGTCCAAAAATAGTGACTTTGGTCATATTGTGCGCTGCGCCTAGCCTGGACGTGGTACTTGTGGGCGCGCTTTTGGTCGTTCTAGGGCACTAAAACTCTTCATTAAATCATAAATAATGGTTAAAAACTTCGGAAGCTTAACAGATTTGTTCGATATATGTTGTAAACTATGTAGATAACCGAATTTGAAAAAACCACCTAAGTCGACTTAGGTGATTCTTTAATCGAGCGGCTAATTTAGCCTCATACCTGTTTTGCCTAAAAATTACTTAGCCTAAATCTTATTTATCCTAAAACTCATTTTTAATTTAAAACCCATTTGGCTAAAAACCCATTTGCCTTAAAACACATTTAGCCTATAAATCTTTTGGCTTAAAACCATGTTTCAGAGAAAAAAAGAAACAACATTTGTATTAACCTAACTTTAAACACAAAACAAATAAATATGTACAAAAAAATAATAAAACATTCATCAAAATCTATTATTATTCTAAACGAAACAACGAATTAACTTTCATGAATTTAAAAATTTATTACTAACCTAACCGAAGCAACATATTAATTTACTTGAAATTAAAAATTTATCATTAACCTAACCGAAACAACAAATTAACTTTATTGATGTTTATTAATTTTTACATTTATTACTTACCTTACATTCAACTGGCCAATAGCAATCATAACGCTATATAGGACTGGCCAATAGCAATCATAACACTATATAGGTCTGGCCAATGGCACACGTTACGCTTTCATGGCATGAATCCAATAGCAAGCATAACACTGATGATTTTATATATACTAGAAAACAAAGTGCGCGCTACAGCGCACACCAAATTTTATTGTTTCATAAAATAATGTTTCATTTATCTATAATTATATATATAATTATGTGAAATAAAAGAAATACATAATATAATAAAAAATTTAAAAACTTTACTTTAAAAAGTTTACCGATCAACACTCCCAGCTCTTAATATTTTAGAACCTTCTTCCAATACAACCAATAAATGAATGTGTGGTAAACCGCGCTTTTGAATTTCAGTAAGATAAACATAAGACTTTACTTGTCCAAATAGTTTATCATCGACAATAGTTTCGATTTTTTTTTTACTTTTAAATGAAAGACTCTTTCAACCATGCTGATTAAGTGATAAACTTTCTTAAATTTCTTTCCATTTTGAACTACATGTCATTGTAATAAATAAATCTGATCTACTATGAAAAGCTACATAATGGTCAGTGGCGGACTAATTTATGTAGGCAATGTGTATAATTTAAATATATATACATATATCAGATTAAAAATATGACAATATCAATCAAATCAATACATATTATTACATTTAGATATATTTAAGAAATATAACTTAACATCAATAACATTTTTTATACCTTTATTAGCCGTATTTCCGCATTTATTTCAAGAAATAATACAAAAATCGACAATAAACAAAGTGTTGGCGATTATTCCTTATTTTTTCCAGCTGCACGTATTATTACGTGAATATCACAGTGATATCATATTGTAATATTTGTAATATTACAGGTAATATTACAATGTCAGTGATATTGACGTGAGTTTGAAATGGCCGCCTTAGGGTGATATTGAGGTAATATTACAAAATTATTTCAGGCTTAAACTGGGTTCGAACGTATCTAAGTAGACAAATGTGTACGTACACCTTGGACCTCTCTACCATCCAGCTCTTGGAATATATTCAGAAAGTGTTCTTTATATTTTACCAACAAGATTTTAAGGCTATACGTGAAGAACACTTTCTGAAATAGATTCCAAAAACAAGATGGCCGAGGGGTTCAAGGCGTACACCTTCATTTACTTAGATAAGTTCGAATCCCGTATGAGTCTAATATTTTTTAAATATTATATTTAATCTAAGATAATTTTGTAATATTACCTCAATATCACTGTAATATTATCACAATATTAAATCAATATCAATGTAATATTACCGTAATATTACCTCAATATCATCTTGAGGCACACGGAAAAAATTATTTCAGTATATTTTACACAACTAATTTCGGAACAGCCGACGCAGAGAAGAAGTTAGTATTATTTAAATCAGACTCATTTATAAAACCTGATGGGGAGTTTCGGAAAAATGTAAAGAAAATATCCGTAAAATTCAAAAATATAGTTAATTTAAATTTTGCTTTATCTGGTCAGACGTATTACTACAAGAGTTCTGTAATATGTGTTGCCTAAAGCATCCTTGACCGTGCGGCTCTACCTATACGTCAAATCAATTTCTCTTAAATAAAATCAATTTTTTAAAGTTTTGATATTAAAATTTTAATAATTATACCTATAAGTTAAGTATTGTCAATAATTGTGTTTTTTTAATAAAAATTCAATTAACTGCCCTGTTCTGTGCGACCACGCGACCTACAAGTATCACGTGACATTATACAACGTGATATAGAATATTACAGAACTCTTATGGAACGGTTAAGGCAGAAATCATAGTGCAAATTCAAACAGTCTCAAACATAGTTTGTACTGAATATTTTCAACATTTTCTCATAAATTGTTCTGTATTAAATACAAAACGCTTTAACACTAACATCTATTTCAAAAATTACAGAACTATTTACAGTTACTCCTAAAATGTTCCGCTTTAAATAATGAAAGTTTCTGAGATTATCAAAAACTTCGTTCTGGAATCTTGTATATCCGCAACTCCTATATTAGTTCTGCAAAATATACTGAAATAATTTTTTCCGTGTGGACATTCCAATATCACGTTAAAATCACTGTAATATCACTCCGTTATGTTACTAATATTTCAATATGATATCACTCTGATAATCATGTTATATTCAGGCGCGGATCCAGCGGGGGGCGATGGGCGCTATCGCCCCTCCCAAAAGCCTTAGATTATCATATGAGATAGAAAGAGATAGCACTATATTCTTGTCTATTTCTATCTCATATATCGCCCCCTTCAAAACCCTTGTCTGGATCCGCCTTTGGTTATATTTCGTGCTGTTTTAGTAATATGACATTTTGGTTAAACTTTGTCGAGTATCACCGTGTGGAAGTCTAGTATCTAGTGTAAACCATCAAAATTTGCCGCCCCTCAAAATTTGCCGCCCCTCAAAATTTGCCGCCCTAGGCAGCTGCCTACATTGCCTATCTAGTTAGTCCGCCACTGATAATGGTCATTGCATATTAATATTGTTTTAACATGTTACGAGGTGATCCTATAAATGTTAAAGGCAGTATCAACATCTTGCCAACATGTACATTATTTTCATGTTCTTGATTATCTAAATGATCAATTAATCCTTTGTAAGTTTCACTTCTTAATTTTGTTTGATTATTTTTACAAAAATGTAACCTAACTTTTTTAACTTTGACATAATTATTATCTAACCATTGTTGAAACATTCTTCCAGAATATAAAAATTGATTGAAGGTATGATCTCTTATTCCCATTTTATATTTTATATATGCAGATCTGGACACAGTTAGATTTCTGGTTGGTTTGTCACTATCAATACGAATCATATCGAGACTATAACCCTTGCTTCCTAGAGAATAAAGTATTGGATATATCCAAGGTTCAACATTTGAATCTAAATGACTAACCAATTGCAATTGTTTAATTGATGTATTATAAATCGTTACAGAAGACTCTGGTATTAAACCTTCAGCATTTTCATATTAAAAATAGCAGCATCTTCATTACACCTTTAAAAATTGTACCTTCCTTAATCCAATCCTGTTTTTAAAGTAGTCATTAGTTGTAATTTTGGAATTTCTTCATTATTTTTTTTTTTGCTAACGCAGTTTCTATTTTAATGATCTCAGACATCATCAAAACAGACTTTGTATATGCGTTACAATCTCTCAATAATTTGTCAATACTAAATAATATATCCACATCTAAGTTGTCATGTTTGTTTAATATATAGCAAATTGCTTCTTCTGGATCTAACAAGAATAATTGACCAAAAGATGGATCATTATCAATTTCAGGAAATAGGAAATTGTTGATTTGATAATAAATTCGACCTTGAATTATTTATCAAAATAATCCGAGCCTTCTATTATTAAAATTAACTACATTAGCATTTTAAGATGCAAAAGCAAATGAATTATTGTAAAGTTTTATATTATTCCTAAAATGGCCAGATATCTTACCATCTAGCAATTTTTTACTTCATGAGGGTATTTTTCTAAAGACAACGATACACTACCTTGACTGCAACAATAATTATAAGTTAATTTCTTTTAAACTTTTTATTTCTCAAAATGTTTAGCCTAGCACCTATTGCAAAAAAACGCCATTTTACCAAGATAATGTTCGTTATAAGTTGGAACTATTATTATTTTTTTCTGCATAAGCAAAATCACGAATATCAATGTTTTCATTCGCATAAATGACTCCATTTTTTACCTGTATGTTCCGAAACATCTATTTTTTCCTCATCGATTACGTTTCTTTTTAATTTTAATCGTTTACGTTATTGTTTTTGTTATTTTGCGTGAATTTTTTTCATTTTCTCATCACAAATTCTTACATCTTTCTCCTGCATATCTTTTGAATATAGTATTTCATTATTTTCCTCCTTATCATGGCACATCTTCTGTTTCAATTTCAATCTTTGACGTTAGCTTTTTTTTATATTCTGCTTTACTTTTTTTTAATTTTCTGATTAGAAGTGTTAACAATTTTTGTCTGGCTCACTATTCTTTGTAATTTCTCATTCTTAACATCTCCTTCTACTTCTTTAAGATATTTTAACTAAATTTCAACATTTTTTGATATTCTGCCCAATTTTTTTACTTGTCTCATTACAATCGCTAGAAACTATTAATTTGTCAGAATTATTATCTCTTTTTTCTTCTTTAACAGCACTATCTATGTGTTTTTAATCAATTTTTTTCGTTTTAATCTTATCATTTCACTATATCCTTTCTGATATTCTGCTCTAGTTTTTCTACTTTTCTCATTAGCATTGCTAAAAAATATCTTCTTACTACTATTGTTTCTAATATTTTATAATTGTTACCTTCTTTTACTACTTCCATAGAACTTGACGCTTTTTCGACACGTTTTTTCTTACAAATATTTATATTCTGTCACTATTTACACTTTCCATATTTGTTATTTGTCTCTCTTTCCTATCTCTCCTTTTAACTTAGGTCTTTTACAATACGTTTTTTCATATTTAATACTGCTTTTTTTAGTTTCTTAGTCAGGAATATCAACAACATTTCTCTGTCCTATTTTTGTATGTAATGAAGGACTACTACTATCTCCTTTCATTTCTGTAAAGCCGTCATTAGTTTGATAATCTAATTTTCTCTTCTGTGTCGCATATTTTACATTCCTCACATCTAAATTATTGTTGTTTATTTGTTTGATATTGCCAATTCCAAATTTATACAATTTTGTAAAATTATCCGAAAACGAGATGACACATTTTTTCTAACATCATATACAAATGAGTTCTCATTAAAGTTTGGTTATATACAACATTTTCAGGTTTAATATTAAAATATAAAAAAACAGCAAACGTAATGTCGTATACACCACAATCCACAAAATTTGGTTGTTATTGTACTCTTAAAAAAATGATATTAGGTATAAATGGATATAACCTGCATAAATATTCTCTTGAATGTTCATTTAAACAACCTTCATTAAGACTATCATAAACAAAAGTTCATTTCCATAATAGTAATCATTGTTTCACATGTTTATCTTATCTTATTGTCTCATGCTATTATCTCATATTTTCACCTCATATCTCTCGTTGTCTCATCTGTTTATTTCATATCATTGTCTCATGTTATTTTCTCATGTTATTGTCTCATATCTTTATCTCACCTCTTTTATATAATTATATAATTAACACTTCTTTTAAACTGTAACGACTCTTTAGAAACATTATAATCACTTTGTTATTTATTAAACATTTACAATTAATTTATTTATTAAACAGTTATCAATCACTTGTTTAATGAATCCTCAATCGCATTTTATGGACACTTTTAGCATTTCATAACACTAACTTTATTGACAATAAAAAGAAAATAAAAAATTTAAACACTTTCTAAATATTATTACTTTAGTCGACACATTTACACACTTTCATTTTAACTACTGTCACTTTTCACATTTAATTTTTACTGTATATTTACTATTAGAGTCACTATATTATTTATTAAGTATCACTTACAGTTCATTTCTTTAATAAACACTTTTTGTTCACCGTATTAAGAACTATTCAACACAAACTCTTAATAAACAATAAGCATATTAATACTATACACTTTTACATTTAACACTTTTATATTATAAACATTTAATAAAAAATACACAGTAATTAGCATTATTTACTTCCACATTATACACACTTCAGTTCTATTCATTAATAACTTTCACTACCATGCACTTCTATACCACGCACTAATGTATTTATCTCTCATTTCGTTGAAGCTCGAAAATTTTTACTCTTTTCCAAACCCAATTATAACACTCATTATGCAAGGGTTGGCTTAAACAAGGATTGGCTTATTTAGTCTATTGTTTGTATTTAGAAAGAAAGATTTAAATTTGAAGAATATTTGAATAATGAGGTAAAATTTCAGAATTTAATTCAATTTCTCTCTTTTCATTAAAACTCCAAAATTTTGTCTCTTTTCCTAAAGCCATTGACCCTCATTTACAAGGGTTTAATCGAAGAATAATGACACCCTGCAGGTAATCTATTGTTTGTATTAAGAAATAAAATTTAAATTTCAAGGTAATTTGTATATTGAGCTGAGAGTTTCATTTTCCGTAAACTTTTAAGAAATAGCTTTTGTCTATAACCAAGGAACCAGGTATAAAAGTATCCATTTTCGTTAACTGTTAACGCTTTTCCGTTAACTGTTAACGCTTTTCCGTTAACTGTTAACGCTTTTCCGTTAACTTTTAACGCTTACCTTCAGTACTTGTTTCATGTATAGGATTTTTATTATATATATGTCGTAGGCAAATAGAAAAATCCGTTATTTAGCTTAATGGGGTTTAGGATAAATATTTTTTATGTTAAATGGAATTAAGGTTAAATGGGATTTAAATTTAATTTATTAGAATTTCTGGTTTTTATGTTTTACCCAAAAAAAAAATCAGATTCATCATTTTTTTTACCATAATTTATTATTTTTACCAAACTAAAAAATCAGGTGGGGGAGGTTGAAAAAGTTGAGTGGTTTTTTTTATTTTTAAGAAAAACTGCAATTTTTAATACATTTTTGACAATTTCGGTTTTCTTTTGCAATATTTCTGAATTTTTGGTATTTTTTCACGGGCCAAATTTTTTTCCACTCATTTTGGTACCAATCTAAAAAATTCGGTGATGGAGGTTAAAAAAGTTAAGTGGTTTTTTTTATTTTTAAGAAAAACTGCAACTTTTAATACATTTTTGACAATTTCGGTTTTTTTTTTTTGCAATATTTCCGAATTTTTGGTATTTTTTCACGGGCAAAATTTTTTTCTACATATTTTAGTACCACACTACAAAATCCGGTGGGGGAGGTTGAAAAAGTTGAGTGGTTTTTTTTATTCTTAAGAAAAACTACAATTTTTTCAATATATTTGTGGAAATTTACTTACATGCACTAACAATCGATATTTATCCGAAGTTTTCAATGTTTTGGATTCCATTAAATTACTTTTCACTTTTTTAGGCACCAAAACAATTAATCCGGTGTGAAAGATTATAAAAGTTTACCTGGTTTTTTGATTAAGTAAATATTTACACTTTCACTATTATTTTGACAGATGTAAACATGCTCAGGGTTGTATAGGAAACTGCAGTGACACGCAGAGGTGGGTAGTGATACGTTTTTCCAAGCTGTCAATGTTACGTAAGGATGAAGTCAGATGCGGAGGATTAAGAGATCAAGGGAATAGAATAGACTAATCAGAAAATACTTTCCAATTGAGCAATTATTTGACTGGTTTATTCTATTCCCCTGATACCGTAATCCGTAATCCCCACCTGCCACTATTGTCATGTTTGTGTACTAATGGCGCCTTCATACCTTGTCCGGTAATTATGTACATTATGTTGATTTAATCATTTGCGTCAGTTTGTTATGTTTGGGGGGGCTTCGCCCCCCAACCCCCCGCAATGGACCCACTAAGGGGGGGTTGGGGTGCCACTGCAAGTGGCACACCAAAAATGTCGGATGTCACTGTTAGTGGCTCCTCAACCCTTTTTTAGTTTAGTACCCCCACCTGCCACTATTGTCACTAAGGGGGGGGGGAGTAACATAACATAACAAACCAACTTAAGAGATTAAATCTACATAATCTAAATACATATACAATAAATAATAATATAATAATATATAATAACGTGTGTACAAATATTTGTGGCATAATTACCGGACAAGGTATGAAAGCGCCATTAGTTCACAAACATGACAATAGTGGCAGGTGGGGGTACCAAACTAAGGGAGGGGTGAGGAGCCACTAACAGTGACATCCCATATTTTTGAGGTGCCACTGTCAGTGGCACCCCCCCCCCCCCTTAGTGGGTTCCTTGCGGGGGTTGGGGGGCGAAGCCCCCCAAACATAACAAACCAACTTAAAAGATTAAATCTACATAATCTAAAAATACACCATTCTGCATTTACTCGCATGACCGCAGAGTCAGTTTCCATAAGAGTGAGCGAGACAAAATGATATCAACATCTTTCTCACTCTCATGGTTTTCTGCTTTCGGTTTACGTTTTCTGCTCACATGGGATCGCACCCTCAACGTCAAAAACTGGAAGTTACGCGTGACTTCCCAACTCTGGTATTGATGCATAAACGCAGAATCAGCTCCTATGTAGATAGGGGATAACGATGTCACTGTGCGTTGGCCTAATGTTAAACAGCTGCTTTATCGTTCTGCCGAACCTTGATGTTTACATTCTGTCAAACAAAGGCTCTCCTCTTACGGAAAGAATATTCTAAAATTTAAATAAAATAATTAAAACAAAAAGTGACTATTCATATTAAGCATTGTTGTGAACAGATTGGATTGTTATTGGAAGCATTTTAAAGCTGATTGAAAGTGAAGAACGTTGATGTTGAAAATAGGAGATATCATTTTTATTCACCTGTTTGTTTAGCTGTAGAAATTTTATAAATTTTATAGGATTTAAATTTCTTAACGTAAGGAGGTAAGAATGGGTAAGAAGGTGTAAAAGATTATTTTTGTTACTTTATGACACACATTTGTCAGACATAATTTGTTTTATTTCAATAAAAATTCTACGTATGAATATTTGTTGGCCCTGAGAAGGGCCGATTGTTATTGTGAATGAAACACTATGTACGATGAAACCAATATAAACTTACACAGTTTCCGAAGAATAAGCTTTCATCGTTTGAATTGCTTCAAAAACACGATGATAGCGTTCAGTGTGATTCTGAAATTTTCTTTTAAAAAGGAACTCAGCTATATAACCGTCCATGTGTTCCTCAACGCGTCCGTAACGTGGTATGTGGTCACGAGTATCTCTCCAAGTCCACTCTATATGCTGCGTATGTACTCCAGTGTCAGGATCCACAAAATTGTATTTGTGGTTGACCGTAAAATGTTGAAAACCTTCTTGATTTAAACAATCATAGGATTTCCAACAGTCAGACATTATTGTTGTACCTTCTACGATTCTGTCCTTAATTACATCCAGTAATGAAGAATTTGTTCGATCCGGTACTGGAACAATAAAAATGTCCCTTGTTTCACGGTCAAAGCCTCCAAACAACCATTGCCCATCGATAATCCGACCGCGATGATATTTCCGTTTGCCAAATTTGGCTTCGTCAATTTCAACAATTTTATTAGGTCCGCCAATTTTTCTTGATGTATTTTCAATACACCAATGAAAAATAGCTTCTCTTATAAAATTGTCCCAGTCAACAATAGTGTGTTCCGCAAAGCCGTGTTCATTTTTTAAAATTTCAGTTCTTGGAGGTCTTAAGAAAATATAATATGAGATAAACTCACAAGCTTCTTGTATAGAGATATGAGAATTCTCAAACCAAGTGTCCTTCTTAACCGAAATCTTAAAGTTACACTTTTGAATGACAATTTTCTTACCTTTCCGAATCTTGTCAGTTTTTTGACATCGCCATATCATATTTTCTTCATTAAAAGATGCTGGCTTACCGCACGTCGAGCAATTTACCTCCTTTTTAACCACATTGTGCTTCTGCAGAAACTCTATTAGTTTACGTGGTTCTCTTTTGCACATGTAAGCAAAATCAGTATGCTTCCAAACACAACTGTCACAATCCATTGTTAACGATAGAATGACTTGTTTATAAACATATTTTAAATGTATCAAGTTAAGCCTAACGCACAATGAATCGTAATCGCTAATCCTTAACCGTAATAATGAGAGTAAGCAGGACAGAGATATATGTCTGTCCTACTTCCTCTCATTCTTACGATTAAGGATTAGCGATTACGATTGAATGTGCGTTAGGCCTAGAGATCATATAAAGAGAAATTGAGACACAAGTGAGATGGTTCGTGATTAGTTGCGATTAAAGGCCTAAGCAGATAGAAATACGGTTACGGGACCAGAACATGAGACAGAAAAGGACAGAAACAGTCTCTGTCCTTTATTATCTCATGCCCTGCTCCCGTAACCGTATTCGTTGTGCTTTGGGCTTAAACCGGAACCAGAAGTGATTTTGTAATGTTGCAACATAACCTCAAATCGCGTCCATTTAAATCAATTTAAATTTTTCCATGTAAATATTTCGCGCCTTTTAACTGGAACTTCTGGTTCCGGTTTAATCGCGATGCGCAGAAACCAACTGTGTCTCAACTCTCTTTATAGGATCTTTACGTTAGGCCTATTCTATTCCGTTACGTAAACATGGACAGGTTGGAAAAACGTATCACTACCCACCTCTGCGTGTCACTGCAGTCTCCTATACAACCCTGAGCATGTTTACATCTGTCAAAATAATAATGAAAGTGTAAATATTTACTTAATCAAAAAACCAGGTAAACTTTTTTAATCTTTCACACCGGATTAATTGTTTTGGTGCCTAAAAAAGTGAAAAGTAATTTAATGGAAGCCAAAACATTGAAAACTTCGGATTAATATCGATTGTTAGTGCATGTAAGTAAATTTCCACAAATAAATTGAAAAAATTGCAGTTTTTCTTAAAAATAACAAAAATTACTAAACTTTTTCAACTTTCAATGCTTGATTTTATAGCTTGGCACTAAAATAAGTGGAAAAAAATTTGGCATGTAAGATAATATCAAAAATTCGGAAATATTACAAAAAAAAAACTGAAAGTGTCAAAAATTTATTAAAAAATTTGCAGTTTTTCTTAAAAATAAAAAAACTACTTAACTTTTTCAACCTCCCCCACCTGATTTTTTAGTTTGATACTAAAATAAGTGGAAAAAAAATTGGCTTGTGAAAAAATATCAAAAATTCGGAAAAGTCCTTCTTCTGCAATATTACCGATTAAAAGCCATCTGACACAAAGTCAGTAATATAAAAAAAAAATGTAGGTTTTTTAATTTTTTTTTATCCAGGAACTAATTTTATACTAAATATATCTTAGTTATACATTTTTTTTTGCTAAATTATTCTAAAATGTGACGAAATAACAGTTAATACTCAATTATAAAAAGTTTTACAGCAATCTTTAAAAAAATGTAAAATTTGTAAATTTTCTATTTTTTGAATTTTTTGAAAAAATAGTATATCTCTCGTTCTTATTCATATTTTTCAAATTTGTAAATTTATAAACGTAACTTGCATCAAGACCCAATACTCTGCCAAACTTGGTTTCAAACCGTTCAGCCGTTTCTATTTGACGAGCAAACAAATGTTCTGTGACATACATACATAAATACATACATGCATACAGACATGAAATTTTTTTAATGGTATATTTGGAATCCTTGATGCTTAAAACGAAAAATTATGACTAAAATTTAAAGTTCTAATCAATATACAGTCAAATCTCTGATTTTATTAATATAGATAATTAAAAAAAATAATGTCTTCTTATTTTTAGAAATATGATTATTTAGAAATAAAATTAATTTTTATATTACAGTGAATATTTCTTTATTTATAATATTATTATTATAAATTGAAGTCAATTATGTTGTCGTGTTATGTATTTCTTTTAGGGAGTTAATTATATGAAAAAAATTATTATCAAAAAGAATTAAAAATTATCAAAAAATATATAATTTTAAAATTTTATATTTTTAACATTTTTTAAAAAATTGATCAATCTTTTTTCATAATAAACTTTTTTTAGTTAAGTAAATTTATAATTTAAATAAATAAATTTGAGTTGAAAACATAAAATATAAACCAGTATCAAAGTTAAACAAGTTATCAAAAAATATATAATTATTTTATTTTTAACATTTTTTGAAAAATTAATCAATCTTTCTTTACAATAAACTTTTTTTAGCTAACAATAAGGTCCCTTTCACCCTAAATCGACACATATATTAAATTTTAAAAAATTCAAAATTTTAAAACTGTGTTACTCAAAAACTATTTCATGGAATTCGAAAATATTTGGTATTTACACTTCCACCAACAATCGAAACATTTTAGCAAAGTTTGAATAAATTTTATTTTTTGATCAGGACAGTTCAGAAATTTTGGCCCATATATTGTCTACCGTGCCTAGTCCCTTTCTGAACCCTGTTTGATTATGCGGTATAATCTCTAACTCCTCCACCCTGTCTTCCAGCCTCTTCCTAATTATCTCCGCGTATACTTCATATCCTATTGCCATTAACGTCACCACTCTGAATTCTTACACTTTCTTTCCCTCTCCTTTCTTCAATATAGGTACCACCAGGCCAGTTCTCCAATCTTCCTTCACCTCCTCCAAGAATCTCTCTTTTCCCTGTTCTCTTTTCTTTCTTATCAACTTACTATGCTCTTTATGTTTCTTATTGTAATCTTTTTTCGACATTTCCCCCCTTCTCCATTTCTTTATATCCTCCCTTAGTCCCTCTCTACTCCTTTCGCATTCCACGTCCCACCATCCTTTTTCTTCCTTCTCTCCCACATTTTCCTCCTTTGTGTAAATCTCCCTTCCAACCTCCTCCATTATCTTTCTCATTCTCTTCACCCTGAACTCTACCCCTTCTTCCTCTCCCAACTCATTCCTTCTTTCTTCCATTTTACCTTCAAACTCTCTCAACCTATTTATCTTCCAATTACTTATTTTCTGCTTTCTTCCTTCCTCACCATCTGTTCTCCCTGACCTGTATGGCCCTCTCATGTTCAACTCAAGTACCATTGGAAAATGTCCCGAATCCGTTTCGCATCCCACTTCTAATCTTTTAATTAACATTTTGACTTTTTCCTCTAATAGCACATAATCTATTACCGTTTCCCTTTTTCCGGTAAATGTGAATTTACCCTTTTTGTCTCCTTCCGTATTCCCATTACAAATCATCCATCCTCTTTCCCCTATCAGACTCAGCATTTTCCTACCCTCGTAATCTACTTCTTTATGCTTCGATACTCTTACGAATCTTTCCTGTTCTTCGTTCTATTCCCCTCCTTCTAGTTCCCCAGTCCAGGCATTCAAGTCTCCCCCTATAACCACCTTCCTTTTTATCCCCTTCTCCATCCACTCTTCTAATACCTTCCAACCTTCCTTCTCCTCTCTTCTTCTATACATCCCCACTACTGTTAACTCCTCCTTCCCTACCTCTATACTTTTTACCATTAATCTATCTCTATCTTTGCCACCTTCAATCCTCCTCTCTTTAATTTCTAGCCTTACTCCTGAGATCATTTCTCCTGAACTCCTACCCTTTTTATGTTCTCTTTTCGCGTTTTGCATGTTCCACGTAAATTCCTTCGGTAGCTTTCTTTTTATTCCTTCCCACTCTTTTTTCTCCACCTACGTCTCACTTATCATCACTATATCCCACTTACTTAACATTCTTCAAAAACCTTCCTCCTTATTTGTTAAACCTGACACATTCTAAAACTCAATTTTTATTCCGTATTTTTTCCTTCCCTTCTTCTCCTTTCCTCGCCAAAAACCTGTTCTCTTTCCTCTTTTACTACCTCCGACGAGCCTTTTCTCACCGCCCATCTCTTCCCATTAGCCCAGAAACATTCTCTTCCTTACCTCACCACCTTCCCTTCTCTCCTCATTTCCCATGCCTTCTCTTTCAGCAGACACCCTGTTCTTTTTTCTTCATAGGTTTTATCTTCATCTATTCTTATCTCTCTCCTCTTCAGCTTACTTTTCTTTCTCATTACCTCCCCTCTTTATTCTTCACTTCCTAACTCCACCCTCTAAATCTTCGGTTTGCCTTCTAGTTCCCCACCTATTCCTCTTACTTCCTTTACCTCCACCGTTGCCCCGATTTCGGCTAGCAACCTACCTACTGCCTCCTTTCCATCTTTTCTATCGACCTTCAAACCTCTGACCACTGTTTTTCCTTTTCGTTTCTCTCTCTCTAACCCCTCCATTCTTCTACCCATCTGCTCTATTTTATTCTCTAACTCTTCTACTTTAGACTTATCCCTTTCGCCTTTTCCCTCTTCCATACTCCTTTCTACATTTTCTACCCTTCCTTTTATTTCTTCCATTTATTTTCTAATTTCTTCTACCTCCTCATTTTGCTGCTCCTTTTCCATTTCCTCCATTTTTCCCGCACCAATTGTTTCTTCTCTTTCCACTTCGCCTGCCATACTTCCCACATACTTTTAATTCTCCTGTCTCTCCCTTCAGCCCTTTTATCTGTGTCAACACCTTATCATTTAGTTTTTGGATCAGCACTGCCAATCCCTCCTCCCCGTCTAACTTTTTCACCTCTTCTTCTTCCTCCTCCTTTTCTACCTTTTCCACATTCTCTACTTTGTATATCTGCAGCAATACCCTTATATCTCCTGACCCTCCCTTTTTACCTAATCTCTCCTATTTTATTTGTATCAACGTCTTTCTACCTTTCCTCCTTCCCGTCTCTGTACCCGCTTTCGGGTTTACCACGAATCTGCCTGATCCTGGCGTGCTAAATACTAGCTGCTCATCTCCCCCTTCTACTTCCTCGACTTTCTTGTCGCCTTTTTCCTCTCTATCTACCTTTTGTTGCCATCTGTCGTCTCCTGGTGGAGATCTGCCTGCAAAATTCATACCTGCTTCACCGACTACTCTCTACTTTCTCTCTCACACTCTCTCTGTCTCACTCTAATCACCCCTCGTAATCTCTATATGCCACCACCGCTTAATTATTATTATTTTTATTTATTTATTTTTTCCTATTATCTATTTCTTTTCTACTCGTCTCCTGCTTCACTTTTCATTTACTCAAAACAATTTACTCATTCAACTACTTACTCTGCATTCATTCTATACCAGTACGGTCACTCCTCACCTTAAACTCCCTAGCCCGCTTATTTCCTCTTTTTTTTACCTTTTCACCCACGTACCGCCCCGTCTCACTCTTTCACTCACTTCTTTATATACTACTCCAATCTACTCACCCACCCTGAACTTAAAATTCCACCAAATTTACTTCGAATTTAACTTATCAGTCTTGTACTAAAAAAAACACGTGTATACTCAAACGGTACAGGAAACGAAAGCCTGCTTTTATGTTAATAAAAAAGTAAAAAATAAATAATAATCATTATTTCTTCTATTTCTTTCTATTTTAATTTGATTTTAATTTCTGTTGAGTTTTTATATTACTTAAACATCTACGAAAGAAGTATATCTACGAAAGAAATTAAAAATTAAATTACAATTTCTTTAAACTAAATTAATTTTTCTGCAAATAAAATTTTTAGTTTTTTATAGTACAAGATTAAATAAAAGATATATTTAAATAAATGTAATTTTCTTTAAATTAAATTAATTTTGCTGCAAATTAAATTTTCAGTTTCTGATTGTACAAGCTTAAAATAAAAAATAAATTATTAGAATTATTTCCTCTAGTTCTTCTTTTAATTCTAATTTAATTTTAATTTCTAGATAATTCAATACCCTTATCAGACATTTATAGGAAAAGGACAAAAATTTGTTTATATTTAAAATTAAATGGTAAAAATAAATTTAGGTTTTTATGAACATGAAGTTAACAATTAACTATAACCCTGGCGGCCGTGTCCACTCCGAACGGTAACAATTGAAATTTGACGTTTGGTTACAGTTTGGTTACGTTTCGGTTTAATGCTGAATATAAAAAGAAATAAGTATAAAATGTACTTTTGAAGTACTAATTACGATAAAGTAATTTACTTTTAAATGTTTTTATAAGGTTTTGACTTATAAATAATTGTTTTATAAGGGAAAATAATAAAAACTGAAACTTGTCATTTTATGAGCGAATGTCAAGTAGGATGGTTAGTACAGTGCTAACCTAAAAGAGAAATTGCTCTGAAAAGCAATTAATATCAAAAAACACATCGATGCCCTCCGTTGATAACATGTTTATTAAAAAGCCAATGAAATAAAATGTTAATTTAAAAAACAGTGGAAATTCATTTTTTTTAATAATTTTGTAAGATATGATTTGTATTCAATTGTTTGTTTAATTAAATGTCTGTTGAAGTTGTGTGCCATAGAATGTTAATTGGGCCGAACATACACTATAATGTTTATTTAATCAAATATATGCAATAACATTCTATTTCAATCTTCAATACTATATTATAAAGTTAATACAAGGCTATACGTATACGTAAAAGAGGTATTCTTTATTTAATCTTGTACCTAAAAAGTACAATTCCGCTTAAATTTTTTATAATGTTTCAATTAATAATATTTTTGTAGTTAAAAATATTAAAACCTGAATTAATAATTAAATATAATTTGAAATGAATAATTAAAAATATTAAAATTAAAAAGTTGAATTTATCTGCTGAAATTTCTTTTTTTTTAAACTTTGTCATTTCATTAAAATCTAATATTTTTTTGAGAAGTTAAACATATTTTTTTTCAGAAATTTATTATTTTTTCCATTAAAACATTGTATTCAAAGTGAATTTTATCTAAATTGCAATATATTTTAATAAATTTGAAACAAAAAAATATTATGTGTCGTATAGCAATAACAATAATAATGATGATGATAATAATAATAATAATAAAAATGTAAGTTCATACTTTTTGCTTACCTGAATATTTTAAAGTTCATGAGTTAAATATTAAAAATTATCATAATAGCTACTAATTGTACAATTTATAATATTTCTAAAATTATGTTCTAAATAAGAAGTTTAGAGTTCTATTGAATAATTTTATTTTGATTTGAAAAATAATCAAACACTGATTGTATGATAAAATTTATGTGTTTTTTTTGTGTTTTTAAATAAATAATATATTTTTTACAGTTTATACATTTTGGAATCTTTTTAAGTTTTAATATCTTTGTTTCAATAATAATAATCATCTGCGTGATTGAGTTTTCGGCTCCTGCCGAGGGCAATATCGCTCAGAAGGAGGATGAGAAACGGCAAAAGTATCAAGACCTGCTGTTCGAATTAGGGAGAATACACAGAGGCTATAAAGTCCATTTAGTTGTCCTTATTCTCGGCTGTCTAGGGGGGATGAGAGCTTCATTTGTTAGCCAGCTTCAAAGAGTTCCAACCTGCGAGCGTCAAGCTGACGCATTGGCAGGTCGAATGCAGAAGGCAGTTCTGCTGAGCTCTCTTCATCTGGTCAGGCAGCACTGTTCTTCATAATATAACATCACGAAGGTAGCTCTAAAAAAGCATCCAATAGCGTTCCTGGCCACCGCATAAGAACAACAGCGGCAACGGACAGGAACACCTACAGAACAGTGAACTGAAAACACCTCGAGCAAAGGAATCGCGCTATTGCTTACCTTTCAGGACGGAAGGAGCAAAAGCGGATAAGAATACGTAAGGCAAGAATGGGAGAGGTTGTTTTAGTGAGGTATTACCACAGCATGTGGTCGAGTCCCACACGAACAAGTGCGTAAATGCATTTTTTCCTCTCCTAAACTTGTTTTGTAAAAAAAAAAAAAAAAATAATAATAATAATAATAATAATAATAACCCGGAATCTCTGTGATATTTGGTGCTATCCGCTACCAGATATCACAGAAACGCTTGATCGATTTGGTCAAGTCCTTAGTTGCCCTTTCCCAAACATCGTGGAAATACTTGGTTTGTTAGGCCGAGTGTTTAAAGGGCATCTAAGGTGGGGTTGCTGGACCTCAACCGGGCGCGTCCCCAGGTGGCGGATAGGGGGATCCTCCTAGATATAGGTGGTATCGGGGAAATGAAATACCCGACGCAGACCATAACCAGATAGGGCTTGACACCTGAAATAATTGTCAACCCTGTGATGGGTTAACCACCCCCACAGGGTAACTTGCGGTTACGACAACTGTAACGCGCAGTGCCACCCACAATAGGTCTCTTTCGGATGGAGACCTGGGTTCAGTTGGGAGTGGCAATAGGATAGAACCCAGGCGACGACCAGGCTACGCCCGTGAACAAGCTCGTGAGCGTCTACGATGGACTGAGGAGATGAAGAGAGATGCCATCTTATGTTGGCGAAACTCTTCTCCTGACCGTAGAGGAATAATGAAGAGATGTTATGAGCGATGGATCACTATGTATCCCCAATACGCTCAAATAACATCTCAGAATCTAAGAGATCAGATATCCTCTCTGTTGGGTAGGGGATATGAAGCTCTCCTTCAAGAAGATCGAGACCCCGTAGAGAACAGACGATTAGTTCTCACAACACAACAAATGGTCGAGCATAGTAATGTGGGTGCAAGAGAAACCAAAATTCATCACAAGGTTTCCATTAAAATGGACAAATTGGCAGCGGCGAACAGAGAACTTTCGGACCTTTCAGAAGATGTAGACCTCTGGACATTGAACTGTGCAGTTTATGAAAAGGCGGTTTCTTTGCTTCGCAAAAGCAACAGAAAATCTGTTTCTGAGCGCATTGCAAGAACAAAACAACGAATTAAACAGGTACAGTTCAAGATTGGGGTGGCCAGACGGATGGCTTCTCAATTGCAGAGTGTGATTGCATATCTAGCAACAAATAGAGCATTTACTCCTAGAGTTTTGGGCATAGCCCAATCTCTAAAAAGATTGCATCATACTCTCAAGAAGTCTAAGCTGCAGAATATCAAGCAGCATTGGATTGAGAAGATACGTACTCTTGTAATTATAAGAGAACAATTAGAACGGCGTGTAAAATGGATAGAGCAAAATAACACTTTTGCTATCAATCCGTCCCGCCTGTTCCCAGTACCTTCTCCAACCGTTGAGAAGCCACCTAGTCGTGAAGAGGTTGAAAACTTCTGGAAGAACATCTACGAAACCACATGTTCTCTAAACGATCAAGATGCATCTATACCACTCTTTCGTAGCTTCTGTCATCGGCAGGGGCTTGAACACCCTATGGAAGAGTGCTCACGAATCACTGAGGAGGAAGTGAGAAATGTAGTTGCTAAAACTAAGAACTATTCAGCACCCGGTCCAGACAAGATTAATAATCTATGGTGGAAGAAGTTCACTTTTACCCACCAACATTTGGCCCGTATATTTTCTAGCTTTCTTAACAGAGAATATCACGTACCTCAGTGGTTGGTTGAAGGAAGAACGGTACTTCTACCAAAATCAGGAAATTTGTCTAATCCAATTAATTATAGACCAATAGCTTGTCTTAACACCTGTTACAAGCTATTCACTGGTATCCTCAAAGAGAGGATATTAACATCCATAGAGCCAGTGTGGAGTGCAATAGGTGAACAGCGAGGGTGTAAGAGAGGCCTAGCAGGTTGTAGGGATAACCTACTGATAGATAGGTGCGTGACCCAAGATTCGATATTTTATCGGCGCAACCTGTCAATGGCTTGGATTGATTACCGTAAAGCATTCGACTCTACGAGTCACGAATTGATTATCAAGCTTCTTGAATGCTTACAGGTACATCCAAACATTGTGAGATGCTTGAAAGATCTAATGCTCAAGTGGAGGACAAGGTTTGTTATAACATCGAACAAACAACAGGTGAATACTAACATCGTCACCTATAAAAGAGGAGTTTTTCAAGGAGACTCACTCAGTCCTCTGCTTTTTTGCATCTCCCTCTTGCCTCTGTCTATTGTTCTTCAAAAAAAGCACTCTGGATACATGTGTGGCAAACCAAAAAATAGAGTATATAAGATCAACCACCTTTTTTATATGGATGATCTTAAGCTCTATGCCTCCAGTAAGGAGGCACTTAATATCTTAGTGTTTGCAGTAGCTGTGTATTCCAGAGCTATAGGTATGTCTTTTGGATTGGACAAATGTGCCGTGATTCATCTAAATAGAGGAAGACGAGAAACATCAGATTTACAAAGTAACTCTGAGGACCTTCAGCTCATTGGTGGCAACACCATACAACATCTTGGTGTAGGGGATGCTTACACATATCTTGGGATTCCACAATCGGGGACTCAGGATGTTTGTAAGCTTAAAGATCATCTCCAAAAGAAATATCGAGGTCTTCTTAGAAAAATTTGGTCATCTGAATTATCTGGGAAGAATAAGATACAAGCCACAAATACATTAGCCATTCCTTTACTTCTCTATACATTTGGAGCTGTTAAGTGGAATGTGGATGACCTGAAGTTACTAGATAGAGAGACACGTAGGATGATGTCAATACATCGATGTCATCACCCAAGGTCTTCTGTACCTCGAATTTACCTTCCACGCGATCAGGGAGGGAGAGGTCTACTTAGTGTAGAGTGTCTTCATCGCCGTATTGTATTGGCTGCGGCGTGTTCGGTGATGAACAGTAATGATCCTCTTATGCAATTTGTCCACCATCATGAAATTGCAGATAATAGGGCATTTTTATACAAAGCGGCAAACAGAGCGGCAGATAAACTTAGTCTTCCGTTTGATACCAGCGATACAGAACAGGGATTGGCATCATTAACACCTTTGATGCTTAAAAGACAAGTGAAGCAGGCTGAACATGTACTTCTATTGGAGCAACATGTTAGGAAGCCTCTTCATGGGCAATTCTATAAGATTCTTAGGGAGATGGAGTTGTCTAAGGATCTGTCTTTTAGATTTCTGAAATCTGCTGGTTTGAGATCGGAGACTGAGGGATTTTTGTTTGCTTGCCAAGATGGTGTTATCAATACCTTATATTATCGCAGTAAGGTCATGCAGATACCTGTCGACAATTACAACTGTCGAGCATGTAAACAATATCCGGAAACACTTACTCACATTCTAAGTGCGTGTCCGACGTATGCATGTTCCAGGTATATTGAAAGACACAATGCTGGACTTAAGGTATTGTATTACCATCTTCGACACCAATATGGTGTAGATAAGGAACCTGTCTTGCCATACGCCCAAGAGGATTAGGAGGCTGTTGTGGAGAATGAGAATTGCAGAATCTACTAGAATTTTTCGTTTTCTACCACTCATCGTATCAGTGCTACTAAGCCTGATATAGTACTCCAGGATCATAAAGGTAAGATCATCTGCGTGATTTAGTTTTCGGCTCCTGCCGAGGGCAATATTGCTCAGAAGGAGGATAAAAAACGGCAAAAGTATCAAGACCTGCTGTTCGAATTGAGGAGAATACACAGAGGCTATAAAGTCCATTTAGTTGTCCTTATTCTCGGCTGTCTGGGGGGGATGAGAGCTTCATTTGTTAGCCAGCTTCAAAGAGTTCCAACCTGCGAGCGTCAAGCTGACGCATTGGCAGGTCGAATGCAGAAGGCAGTTCTGCTGAGCTCTCTTCATCTGGTCAGGCAGCACTGTTATTCATAATATAACATCACGAAGGTAGCTCTAAAAAAGCATCCAATAGCGTTCCTGGCCACCGCGTAAGAACAACAGCGGCAACGGACAGGAACACCTACAGAACAGTGAACTGAAAACACCTCAAGCAAAGGAATCGCGCTATTGCTTACCTTTCAGGACGGAAGGAGCAAAAGCGGATAAGAATACGTAAGGCGAGAATGGGAGAGGTTGTTTTAGTGAGGTATTACCACAGCATGTGGTCGAGTCCCACACGAACAAGTGCGTAAATGCATTTTTTCCTCTCCTAAACTTGTTTTGTAAAAAAAAAAAAAAAAAAAATATATATATATATAATATAATATAAACCCGATATAATTGTCCACTCTGTGTTGGGATAACCACCCACACAGAGTATTTGCGGTTACGACGACTGTAACGCGCAGTGCCACCCACAATAGGTCTCTCTCGGATGGAGATCAGGGTTCAGTTGGGCGTGGCAATAGGACAGAACCCAGACAACGACCAGGCATTGACCCGGGACAAGCTAGAGTACGTTTTGAATGGACGGACCAACTTCGGAAGGACATCATGATATGTTGGCAAAGTAGTAATCCCAACAGAAGAGGATATATGCTAAGGTTGCATGAGCGATGGGTCAATATGTACCCCCAATACGCTCAAATGACGCCTCAGTATTTAAGAGATCAGGTATCCTCTCTGAAAAAGAAGGGATATGAAGCTTTTCTTCAGGAAGAAGAAGAACCCTCAGAGGACCTTCCGGTTCCAATAGTAACACCTACACCTATGCCAACGACCGAAAAAGGGAACATGAAATCTAGGGAAACCAAAATCCATCTAAAGGTTTCCATTAAAATGGACAAAATCGCTGAAGGAAATAACGAGCTTTCATTACTTCCAGACGATGTAGATCTCTGGACATTGAACTGTGCTGTGTATGAAAAAGCAAAGCTCCTGCTTCGTGAAAGTAACAGAAAATCTGTTACAGACCGCGTCGTTAGGACTTTTAAACGAATCAGACAAGTGCAGAATAAAATTGGGACGGCTCGACGGCATGCTTCTCAATTGCAGAGTGTGATTGTATATCTAGAATCTAAAAGAAAATTTACACCCAGAGTTCTGGAAATAGCCCAAACTCTAAAAAGATTGCATCACACTCTGAGGAAATCGAAGTTGCAGACTATCAAGCAACATTGGATTGAGAAGATACGTTCTCTGGTTGTTATAAGAGAGCGTTTAGAACGGCGGGTTAAATGGATAAAGCAAAATAATACCTATGCTACTAATCCTTCCCGTCTATTCAGTTCACCATCGCCAACTGTCGAAAGACCCCCATGTCGTGAAGAGATTGAAAACTTCTGGAGTAACATCTATGGAAAAGCCCACTCAGTGAACGATGAAGAGTCATCATTGACACTCTTTCATAGCTTCTGCCTTAGACAGGGGCTTGACCATCCTACAGAGGTAAGCCCACCAATTACTAAGGAGGAGGTGAGAATTGTGGTTGCTAAAACGAAGAACTTTTCAGCGCCCGGGCCAGATAAGATTAATAATCTTTGGTGGAAGAAGTTCACTTCAACTCACCAACTTTTGGCTCGTATATTCTCCACCTTTCTCAACGGAGAACATCCAATACCACAGTGGTTGGTGGAAGGACAACCGGTATAGGTTGATAGGTGTGTTACCCAGGACTCGATATTTTATCGACGGAACCTGTCAATGGCTTGGATTGATTACTGAAAGGCATTTGACTCTACAAGTCATGAGCTGATCATCAAGCTCCTTGAATGTTTGGAGGTACATCCGAACATCGTGAGATGCTTAAAGGAGCTAATGCTCATGTGGTGGACAAGGTTTGTTATAACATCCAACAAACAGCAGGTGATGACTAACATCATCTCGTTTAGAAGAGGAGTTTTCCAAGGAGACTCCCTTAGTCCTCTACTTTTTTGCATCTCCCTCTTGCCTCTGTCTGTAGTACTCCGAGAAAAATACTCTGGATACATGTGTGGCAAACCCAGAAATAGAGTCCATAAGATCAACCATCTGTTTTACATGGACGATCTTAAGCTATATGGATCCAGCAAGGACGAATTAAAAATTCTGGTGTTTGCAGTAGCCGAGTACTCCAGAGCTATTGGTATGAATTTTGGATTGGATAAATGTGCTGTTGTCCATTTGATTAAAGGGAGACGAGAAACAGCTGAAACGTCGAGTGACTCTGAGAATATTCAACTCATTGGTGGCAATACCATTCATCACCTTGGTGTTGGAGAAACTTACACATATCTTGGAATTCCGCAATCGGAAAGTCAGGATTTGTGTGGGCTTAAAGATCATCTCCATATGAAATACCATGGTCTTCTCAGAAAAATTTGGGCATCTGAACTATCTGGGAAGAAAAAGATACAAGCCACAAACACATTAGCCATTCCTTTACTACTCTATACATTTGGAGCAGTTAAGTGGAATGTAAATGAGTTGAAGGAACTAGATAGAGAAACTCGCAAGATGATGACTATACATCGAAGTCATCATCCTAGGTCTTCCGTACCTCGTATTTACCTTCCACGAGATCAGGGAGGAAGAGGTCTACTGAACTTAGAGTGTCTTCATCGTAGAATTGTTTTATCTGCGGCATGCTCAGTCATAAACAGTACAGATCCTTATTGTCTGGGGTTTTGTCATTTGGTTTCCTCAAATCTGCTGGTTTGAAATCGGAGACTGAAGGATTTTTATTTGCTTGCCAGGATGGAGTGATAAATACTTTGGTGTATCGCAGTCGAGTGATGCGTTTATCTGTGGACAATACCAACTGTCGAGCCAATACCCGGAGACACTTAGTCATATTCTAAGTGCGTGCCCGAGGTATGCTTGTTACAGATCTGTAGAAAGACACAATGCTGCGCTTAAGGTGTTGTATTATCACCTTCGACACCAGTATGGTATAGATAAAGAACCCATCTTGCCGTATGCCCAAGGGGATCAGGAGTCCGTTTTGGAAAATGGTAAGTGTAAGATCTACTGGTATTTTTCTTTTTCCACCACTCATCGTATCAGTGCCAATAAGCCTGATATAGTGCTCCAGGATCATAAAAGTAAGGTCATTTGTGTGATAGAGTTTTCGGCACCTGCTGAAAGCAATATCACTCAAACGGAGGATGAGAAACGGACAAAGTATCAAGACCTTCTGTTTGAATTGAGTAGAATATATCCAGGCTACAGGGTCAGATTAATTGTTCTTATACTCGGTTGTTTGGGAGGGATGCCAGCTTCATTTGTGAGCCAATTACAGAAGATTCCTAGCTGCGAGCACAAAGCTGATGCGTTGGCGGTTCGCATGCAGAAGGCTGTTCTTCTGAACTCTCTCAATCTGGTTCGGCAGCACTGTTCATTATAAAATCCTATTCGGTAGCTCTAAAAAAGCATCCAACAACGTTCTTGACCACCGCTTAAGAACATCGGCGGCAATGAATGAGAACAACAGTGTAAGAAACGAGAATAACAACTCTAGCAAATGAATCATGCTTTTGTTTACCCTCCAGGACGGATGGAGCAATAGTAGATTAGAATATGTAAAGCAAGAATGGGAGAGGTTGTTTTAGTGAGGTATTACCACAGCACGTGGTCGAGTCCCACACGAACAAGTGCGTAAATTCATTTTTTCCTCTCCTAAACTTGTTTTGTAAAAAAAAAAAAAAAAAAATTATAATAATAATAATAATAACCCGAAATGGGTTGCTTGGTTTATCCGTTACCAAGCAGCTCAAAGATACTGGTCCGACTTGGCTCAGTACTAAGATGACCATTACAGAACATCGTGTAGGTATTTGATCGGGTTGGTGAGGGACTTGTGATACCCTTTACGGAATATCACAGAGTTTCTTAGCCGACTGGGTCGGGTACTTAAATGTCATTTGAGATGGGGTTTCTGATACACCAATCGGGCGCCTCCCCAGGTGGCGGATAGGGGAAGGCCCCTCAGATATGGGAGGTACCGAGGAAATTAGAATACCCGGGGCGGACCAAAAGTCAGATAGGGGTGGGCACCCGATATAATTGTCCACTCTGTGTTGGGATAACCTCCCACACAGAGTATTTGCGGTTACGACGACTGTAACGCGCAGTGCCACCCACAATAGGTCTCTCTCGGATGGAGATCAGGGTTCAGTTGGAAGTGGCAATAGGACAGAACCCAGGCAACGACCAGGCATTGACCCGGGACAAGCTAGAATATGTTTTAAATGGACGGACCAACTTCGGAAGGACATCATGCTATGTTGGCAAAACAATAGTCCTTGCAGAAGAGGATACATGCTAAGGTTGCATGAGCGATGGGTCAATATGTACCCCCCAATACGCTCAAATGATACCTCAGTATTTAAGAGACCAAGTATCCTTTCTGCGAAAAAAGGGACATGAAGCTTTTCTTCAGCAGGAAGAAGAAGAACCCTCCGAGAACCTTCAGGTTCCGACAGTAACACCTACACCAACGACCGAGGAAGGGAACATGAGGTCTAGGGAAACCAAAGTACAGGGTCAGATTAATTGTTATTGTACTCGGTTGTTTAGGAGGGATGCGAGCTTCATTTGTGAGCTAATTACAAAAAATTCCTAGCTGCGAGCACAAGGCTCATGCGTTGGCGGTTCGCATGCAGAAGGCTGTTCTTCTGAACTCTCTAAATCTGGTTCGGCAGCACTGTTCATTATAAGATCCTATTCGGTAGCTCTAAAAAAGCATCCAACAACGTTCTTGACCACCGCTTAAGAATATCGGCGGCAATGGGTGAGAACAACAGTGTAAGAAACGAAAATAACAACTCTAGTAAATGAATCACGCTTTTGCTTACCCTCCAGGACGGATGGAGCAATAGTGGATTAGAATATGTAAAGCAAGAATGGGAGAGGTTGTTTTAGTGAGGTATTACCACAGCACGTGGTCGAGTCCCACACGAACAAGTGCGTAAATGCATTTTTTTTACTGCCCTGTTAGTAATATTTGTTTTACAATATTATCCACAGTATTATGACATATCTTTTAATATTTTATTCTTTTTTTACTCTTATATAAGTAAATTAATGTATTATTAAAATAATGTGATTAAACTTTTTCCCTTCGTATTTTGGATATATCAAATTCACCATTTGAAGATAATTATCTTATAGTAGTAGATTCAATAAAAGATCAAAATTGTTATTTCTCCATCTGTAGTTGAATTTTACTAATTTTATTAAGACTGAAATTGACTACATCTAAAAAGTGTTATTTGTTACAAATTTTTTTTAAAGATTTTTGATGTTTTAAACTAAAAATTAAAAGTTAAAATCCTTACTAATAAAATAATCTCAAAAAATAAATCAAAGCATTGAAAATCTATTAAAATTAACATTATTCTTTCAGGAATTTATTAAGGCCTGTAATATTCGCCGTAATCATTGTGATGTTATCTAGTCCATTACGAAGAATCTTATTGATTGTTCTTCACAAATTTAAATAAAATCTCTTATTATATTGAGACGAAACCTTTGTCGTCAACAGAAATTCGTCGTTCAGTCGTTCTTCCCCTTCCACTTGGTTCACTACTTTTCTTTATAAGCAACTTTTAAAATCAATTAACTTAAAATCTTTTTGAGCTATTAACATTTTTTAACTTATTAGGCACTTATACAATTAAGTGTAGTAGTGTGCCATAATAGTGACGCATGCGCAGTTGATCAAAATGGTCCATTTGTATGCGCAGTAAGTCAATATCATTAATTCTTATGCGCACTTGATCATTATGTTCATGATACATGCGCACTATATGTTTATGTCAGTTACACACGCGCAGTAATGCTCTATGGCAATTACACATGCGCAGTAATGCTTTATGACAATAGCACATGCGCAGTAATGCAGTTTGGGATCTAACTAAGCTTAGTAATTGTTACCTTCTTTTTTAATTATGTCAGATAATTATCTCAACCCCCCTCCCACCCCCCACTTATTTTTTAAAATTTGTAAACTTTGCTGAAATTTTATATTATTTTAATTAAATTTAAAAACATTTTAAAATTTGTAAAACATAATTTTTTTTTCCGTCTAACACGTATAAATTCTAATAAAATTGAACACAAATGCTTTGGAATGCTGATTCTTGACGTTCTTCTTAAAATTAAAGGGGGAGGTGTAAAAATTCATCAACATACTATCAGATAATTATCATGTCAATTATAAAATAAAAAAATTTTACATTTCAAGGCGTATTTTCTTTATATACTTGACATAAAATCTATGATAACCCACCGGTATTTTCATACTGTTAAAAAAAATTTTCTTGGGGTACACGGGGGGGGGGGGAAGTGGGTTAAAAATTAATCAGGGTACTATTAGAAAATTTCATGTTAATTGTAGTGTAAACAATTTTTTTTAAAACATTCACTTATTCATTTAGAAAAAAGGGTTTTAAAATCTTCGAGAATTTCTATGTAGAAATCTCTTATTATATTAAGACGAAACCTTTGTCGTCAACAGAAATTCGTCGATCTGTCGTTTTTCCCCTTCCACTTGGTTTACTACTTTGCTTTATAAGCAACTTTTAAAATCAATTTACTTAAAATCTTTTTGAGCTATTAACATTTTTATAACTTAGGCACTTATACAATTAAGTTTAGTAGTGTGTCATGATAGTGACGCATGCGCAGTAGATCAAAATGGTCCATTTGTATGCGCAGTAAGTCAATATCATTAATTCTTATACGCACTTGATCATTATGTTCATGACACATGCGCACTATTTGTTTATGGCAGTTACACATGCGCAGTAATGCTCTATGGCAATTACACATGCGCAGTAATCTTCTATGACAATAACACACGCGCACTAATGGTCTATGACAATAACACATGCACAGTAATGCAGTTTGGGATCTAAATAAGCTTAGTTGTTGTTACCTTCTTTATTAATTATGTCAGATAATTATCTCAACCCCCCCCACTCCACCCCCCACTTATTTTCTAAAATTTGTAAACTTTGCTGAAATTTTATATTATTTTAATTAAATTTAAAAACATTTTACAATTTGTAAAACATAATTTTTTCTTTCGTCTCACACGTATAAATTCTAATAAAATTGAACACAAATGTTTTGCAATGCTGATTCTTGACGTTCTTCTTAAAATTAAAGGGAGAGGTGTAAAAATTTATCAACATACTATCAGAATATTATCATGTCATTTAAAAAATAAAAAATTTTTACATTTCAAGGCGTATTTTCTATATGTACTTAATATAAAATCTATTATAACCCACTGGTCTTTTCATACTTTTAAAAACTTTTTTTTTGGGGTACACGGGGGGGGTGGGTGGGTTAAAAATTAATCGACGTACTATTAAAAAGTTTCATGTTAATTGTAGTGTAAATAATTTTTTTTAAAACATTCACTTATTCATTCAGAAAAAAGGTTTTTTAAAATTTTCGAGAATTTTTATGTAGTAATCTCTTATTATATTAAGACGAAACCTTTGTCGTCAACAGAAATTATTCGATCAGTCGTTTTGCCCCTTCCACTTGGTTCACTACTTTCCTTTATAAGCAACTTTTAAAATCAATTTACTGAAAATCATTTTGAGCTATTAACATTTTTATAATTTAGGCACTTATCCAATTAAGTGTAGTAGTGTGCCATGATAGTGACGCATGCGCAGATGATCAAAATGTTCCATTTGTATGCGCAGTAAGTCAATATCATTAATTCTTATACGCACTTGATCATTATGTTCATGACACATGCGCACTATTTGTTTATGGCAGTTACACATGCGCAGTAATGCTCTATGGCAATTACACATGCGCAGTAATCTTCTATGACAATAACACATGCGCAGTAATGCAGTGTGGGATCTAACTAAGCTTAGTAGTTTTTACCTTCTTTTTTAATTATGTCAGATAATTATCTCAACCCCCCCGCCCCACCCCACCCCCCACTTATTTTGTAAAATTTTTAAACTTTGATGAAATGTTTTATTATTTTAATTAAATTTAAAAACATTTTTAAATTTGTAAAACATAATTTTTTTTTTCGTCTAACACGTATATTTTCGAGAATTTTTATGTATTATATTAAGACTCTTATTATATTAAGACGAAACCTTTGTCGTCAACAGAAATTCTTCGATCAGTCGTTTTTCCCCTTCCACTTGGTTCACTACTTTCCTTTATAAGCAACTTTTAAAATCAATTTACTTAAAATCTTTTTGAGCTATTAACATTTTTATAACTTAGGTTCTTATACAATTAAGTGTAGAAGTGTGCCATGATAGTGACGCATGCGCAGATGATTAAAATGTTCCATTTGTATGCGCAGTAAGTCAATATCATTAATTCTTATGCGCACTTGATCATTATGTTCATGACACATGCGCACTATATGTTTATGGCAGTTACACATGCGCAGTAATGCTTTATGGCAATTACACATGCGCAGTAATGCTCTATGATAATAACATATGAGCAGTAATGCAGTTTGGGATCTAACTAAGCTTAGTAGTTTTTACCTTCTTTTTTAATTATGTGAGATAATTATCTCAACCCCCCCCCCCCACCCCACCCCCCACTTATTTTGTAAAATTTGTAAGCTTTGATGAAATTTTTTATTATTTTAATTAAATTTAAAAACATTTTTAAATTTGTAAAACATAATTTTTTTTTTTCGTCTAACACGTATAAATTCTAATAAAATTGAACACAAATGTTTTGGAATGCTGATTCTTGGCGTTCTTCTTAAAATTAAAGGGGGAGGTGTAAAAATTTATCAACATACTATCAGAATATTATCATGTCAATTGAAAGATAAAAAATATTTACATTTCAAGGCGTATTTTCTTTATATACCTGACATAAAATCTATGATAACCCACCGGTCTTTTCATACTTTTAAAAACCTTTTTCTTGGGGTACACGGGGGGGGGTGGGTTAAAAATTAATCAACGTACTATTAGAAAATTCCATGTTAATTGTAGTGTAAAAAATTTTTTTTAATACATTTACTTATTCATTTAGAAAAAAGGGTTTTAAAATTAACTGCGCATGTGTAAATTTTTATAAAACCTATTGCGCATCTTTAAAGCTTACAAAAATCTACTGCGCATGCACAACTACACGAAAAAAAATATTTTCTGAAATATTCATGAACTTCATTTTGAGAAAAATGTTTAGTCATAGCAACGAAAATTTGTTTGAGCCAACTAAATTATTTGGTTGTTATGTAATCAACCAAACTGAACTTATTTGGTTCAGTGTTGTTTGTTAGCATAACGAAAACTTTTGGTTGTCACAACTATATTTTTTATTCAGAATAACAAAAATTTTGGTTGCCATAAAAAAATTTCTATTTTGAAGCTAACTGCCCAGGTACGAACATTCGGTTCGCCAACACATATAATTACATAATTCAAATTTTGTATTTTGAAATACACAAATATAGTCAGATGAGAATGTAGAAATTTAATATTAATGAAAACCTAAAACAGAAAAATGCTAGCTAGCTAGACAGTTCAGTAACAGACACCGTTGGCTCAACTATCACACCCAGGTTGGGCCGACCATCTGGTATTGGTTTTTATTTAAATTTTATTTATATTATTATCGGCAGCTTACTTACAAACTAATCATCAATTTTTTTTAATAATTGTTTGATTGTCACAACCAAATTATGTTTGGATGTCAAAACCAATTTCTGTTTGGTTTTCACAACCAAATTATGTTTGGTTGTCACAACAAAATTATGTTTGGTTCAACCAAATAAGAGCAACAAAATAATATTGTTGTCCCAAACAACTTGATGTGTTACGCCAACGATATCCTTTTGTTGTACTAATAAAAATATTCTTGTTACAACCAACAATGGCCAACTAAAAAATATTGTTTCTAAAACTAAACCTTTTTTCTCAGTGTATATTTTCGGTATTTATAAAATTATACTTTGGAAGCATGAATTTGACATTTATTTAATATTTACCCAATGGGAAAAATACGATTGGCGCAACATTGTTTCAATATTGTACAATATTGGGCCAATATTGGGAGTGTAGAAACCAATGCCAAGACTGCCAAGCCTCGGAATACAAAATTGGACATTGCAGATATCAGTTTCTGTCAAAAAATAAAATTGGATCACGACATATTTTAATGTTTTAGTGGTCACTAACAATAAATCTAAAACCTGATTTTTAAAATTCAAAATGGCGGACCCAATATGGCGGAGGAATTTTTTAAAATCCATGAAAATCGCTTAAAACTTGTTACTCGGGGGTTTTTGGGGTCACTGATAACGAATATAAACTCAGATTTCCAAAATTCAAAATGGCTGACTCAATATGGCGGACGAATTTTTAAAAAAATGATGGAAATCGCTTGAAACATGTTACTCACAAGTTTTTGGGGTCACTGATAACGAATCTAAACTCAGATTTTCAAAATTCAAAATGGCGGACTCAATATGGCGGACAAGTTTTTAAAAAAATGATGAAAAACGCTTGAAACTTGTTACTCGGGGGTTTTGGGGGTCACTATAATGAATGATTTTCAAAATTCAAAATGGCGTAACCACCATGGCTGACAAATTTTTAAAAGTTCTTTGAAATTATTAGAAACTTAGTAATTATGCTATGTTGATCCTGCACCACTTACCGACTGTCGGTAATACAGATTTCCAGCATACCGACCACCAAGTATCGCATTTTTGCAAGGCAGTGTGTTACCATCAGTCGGTAATGCAGATTTCTACTTGATCTCCAGGAAGAAATTAGTGTTTCTGTAGAGTGTTCTGTTTTACTAATCTAACACCATGAAAAACATTAATGTTTACTGCCTGCAAAGAAGAAATCTGTATTACCGACTGATGGTAACATGATAACCCCGGTAGAAACACGACTTTTCGCGGTCGGTAAAGTATAAATATGCATTACCGATAGTCGGTAACTGGCCCAGGCCCAGCATGGCATAACTAGATTCGTTATCAGTGACCCAAAAATCCTCGAGTAACAAGTTTCAAGCGATTTCAATGAATTTTTAACATTTTGTCCGCCATATTGGATTCGTCATTTTGAATTTTGAAAATCAAATTTTAGATTTGTTATCAGTGACCCCAAAAACCCCCGAGTAACAAGTTTCAAGCGAATTTTATCATTTTTTAAAAAATTTGTCCGCTATATTGGGTCTACCATTTTGAATTTTGGAAATCGGATTTTAGATTCATAATCAGTGACCCCAAAAACCCCCGAGTGACAAGTTTTTAGCGATTTTTATCGTTTTTTTTTTAAATTCGTCCGCCATATTGAGTCAGCCATTTTGAATTTTGGAAATTGGACTTTAGATTCGTAATCAGTAACCCCTAAAACCGTAATATATGTCGTAACCAAATTTTTTTTCGAAAGAAACTGATATCTGCAATATTGGTTCAATATTGGTTGAATATTGTATTCCGAGGCTTGGCATTGGTTTCTACACTCCCAGCCTTGGCCCAATATAAATGCCAATATTGGACCAATATTTAGCCAATCGTGAGCCTTGGCAATTTCCCATTGGGTATATTAATATAAAACTAATTTATCCAAAACTTTGTATAAATCAGCGTAATATTATAACACTCCCATATTAAAAACAATTTTAGTATATTATTTGTTTTTAACAAAAATATTAAACAATTTATTTTAATATAAATAATATTATCATTACTAATTAATAAAAAATTCTTAAAACAAAATTATAATCTTTATATATAATTTTCAAAAGATTTAAACATAACAACAATACAATAAATAATAAGTTCATGATAGTTTTCAATATTTAAACTTAGATAAGCAATTTCTTTATAAATAAATATAATTGAGCGAACGTTAGCGAGCGAATTAACATCGCTAGTTAAGTTTAAAATATGTTTATATTATTATTTTAAATACACCAGTTAAAAGAAATGATCGGGACTTCGTTTTCACATAATTTTGAACACATAAATTTTATCATACAATCAGTGTTTGATTATTTTCCCAAGTAGCACGTAATATTACGTAAGTATCGCAGTAATATTACATTCAATATTAGTAATATTACAGGTTGATGTTACAGTAATATTACTGTGACATTAAAATGTCCGCGTCAAGGTAATATTACAAGGTAATATTGAGGTAATATTACAAAGTGATATTACAGTAATGTTACAAAGTAATATTACAGTGACATTATAGTAATATTACAATTAAATATAATGTATAAAAAATTTTGGGGGACCGAGTCTTGAACCCTTGTAAGCTGACCATGTAGGTAGATGCCTTAAACCACTCGGCTACTTAGCTCTTAGAATATATTTTAGAAAGTCTTCTACATATTGTACTACATATTTGTAATATAAATGTAATATTACAAGGAGATTTGTAATATTACCTTGACGCGGACATTTTAACCCATTAACGCCCAGACGGACGAAAAATTTCTGTTGACTTTGAGGACCTTCCTTTTAAAAAAAATGCCTACAAAAAAATTAGCACTTATCATTTTTAACGTAAAATTTACTCCTCTTTTAGATTCTGAAGTTAAAATTTGTTTATAACAAATCGTTAAAAAGTTATAAACAATTTTTTGCAAAAAAACACGATTTTTTGAGAAAAAATTTTCATTTTAGACATATTTTCACCGGAAAAAAGCAAGTAGATGCTCTCAAAAGCTCAAAATATCGCGTCCATGGACCCCCAGCTATAAGACCCTGAAGCAAAAAAATTTTTTTTTCAAAATGGCGGACGCCAATATGGCGGCTAAAACTAAAAAAATGGCTCAGATATGAAACAGGGTGCTCCAACTTTTTCATGTGACTGAAATCGTCTAAAACTCTTTATACGGGGGTTTTTGGGGTCGCTGATTACGAATATGATGTCAGTTTTTAAAAATTCAAAATGGCTGATCCAATATGGCGGACGAATTTTTAAAAAAATTTTGGATTCACTTGAAAATCTCTACTCAGGGGTTTTTGGGGTCGCTGATTACGAATATGATGTCAGTTTTTAAAAATTCAAAATGGCGGATCCAATATGGCGGACGAGTTTTTAAAAAAATTTTGGATTCACTTGAAACTCTCCACTCAGGGGTTTTTGGGGTCGCTAATTGCAAATCTGATGGCAATTCTTGAAAATACAAAATAGCAGAGTCAAATTGTTTGAATTTCAATAAGTATTATACAATGAATAAGAATTTTTTGGTCCGTTTGCCGTCGAATAATTCGCCGTTGCCCGACTCTTACCGCGAGGAGGTGGACAATAAAGAGTCTATTTTTTTTTCGTTTTTTATTTTATTTTTTTTTGTTTTTTTCGTTTTATATTTTTTTTTTTTTGTTTTTTTTTTTGTTTTAATATTTTTTACATTTTTACATTTTAGGTGTGAAAATCCTGAAAGCAGGAAACGCATAAATATGCATCACACTCCACGCACTTTCGTTGCGTTCTACAGGTGCACTTGGAGAAATTAGAGCAGTTTTTCTTTTGTTCAACTCTTTGAACTTTGTGGTTTTTGATGGATTCAGATTTTTTTAGATATGCTTCTGCAATCTGTAGAGCCATGTCTTTAGTACCTATTTTTTTTTCTTGGACAACTAAGTTTCTTAGAACAGTTGCATTTGCAATTGATGCTTGAACGAGTCTCATAAGTATAACCCAAGTCCATTTCTTCGACCTTATGCATGGCATCAAATTGCTGCAATGTGCGTCGTGCAAGTCTACTCCGCCCATAAACTTGTTGTAGGTTGTAAAAGCATTAGGAAATGCTATATCAACTTTGCTCTTTGTCTCCGAAGAATATCTTTTGACTGAACTAATTGGTGTAACACCTATCAGTGTTGACAGTATAGACACTACTTTCGAATCTTTTACTGTGACATAATTGACACCACTGCATTTGTCATGCTTGGCAATAAATGTCCCTCTTGGATCCTTTTCCGTAATCGGATTTTTTACTTGAATTCGATTAGCTCTGACTGTCCCTGTTGCCCGCAAACCAACTTTCTTCAGATGAACCAGTAAATCTGGACTTGTAAAAAAGTTGTCAAAATATACGTGATATTTCACTACATTTCTGGGTACAACTGAAGAAAGAAGGTTTTGGAGAAGACCAACGACAATGCAGCTACCTAAAGCACATTTATTTAGCTTTTCTTCATTGCCAAAAAAAAAACTTTTTGAATTCTTGCCACAATAAATGTCACAATCGAATAAAAATCCTTCGGAACTACAAAGAGCCCACATTTTGATACCGAAACGGACAGGCTTGTTTCTTATAAACTGCTTCAAAATAGTTCTTCCCCGAAACTTTACCATCATTTCGTCAACTGACAAAGCTGATGAAAAATACCCAAACTGCCTCGCATTTTTCTTAAAAATCTCCAAAGGACCTCTCACTCGCCAAGCTCTATCATCAGCATTTTCATCTTCAGGTTTGGATAGCTTTAGCTTGGACTTGATATCTTCAAACTTGTTGCGACTCATAGCTCCAGCTACAGCTTCACAACCTAGAAGATGATTCTGAGACCAATAATCTCGTTGAGATTTCCTTTCGTTGAAAATAGACAAAATAATTATTCCAAGAAATTTGTCTAATTCAGTCAACGAAATTTGACAATCATTCAGACGTGTTGCGTCTAATATGAATTCTTTTAGCTCCTTGGAAAAGAAAAATTCAAATAGTTCAGTTGACGAGGATGACCGAATTTTTTTTGCAACGCTATCAGGTATAAAAGTTTCATTTTTATACTGAGGATCATACTTCTGTTCACCATCAACTCATTCAAAAATATGATCTGGCTCCAACTTCGATTGATTTGAAGTATAATTTTCTCGAATCGTCTGGTATGAATTTTGCGGTCAATCGGCACATTCATTCTTAAGCGAATTTTCTAGCTCTTCATGAATAGCATCATCATCTGAATCAGATTCACAATCAGATTCGCCAGAATCATTCGAGTTTGGTAGCATTAGCACATCTAGGTGTTCGTCATGTTCTTCAACTTCGAAACTCTCGGCGTCATTTACAACTTTCTCCGCCATTTTGAATTTTTAAAAACTGACATCATATTCGTAATCAGCGACCCCAAAAACCCCTGAGTGGAGAGTTTCAAGTGAATCCAAAATTTTTTTAAAAATTCGTCCGCCATATTGGATCCGCCATTTTGAATTTTTAAAAACTGACATCATATTCGTAATCAGCGACCCCAAAAACCCCTGAGTGGAGAGTTTCAAGTGAATCCAAAATTTTTTTAAAAATTCGTCCGCCATATTGGATCCGCCATTTTGAATTTTTAAAAACTGACATCATATTCGTAATCAGCGACCCCAAAAACCCCTGAGTGGAGAGTTTCAAGTGAATCCAAAATTTTTTAAAAAATCCGTCCGCCATATTGGATCAGCCATTTTGAATTTTTAAAAACTGACATCATGTTCGTAATCAGCGACCCCAAAAACCCCCGTATAAAGAGTTTTAGGCGATTTCAGTCACATGAAAAAGTTGGAGCACCCTGTTTCATATCTGAGCCATTTTTTTAGTTTTAGCCGCCATATTGGCGTCCGCCATTTTGAAAAAAAAATTTTTTTGCTTCAGGGTCTTATAGCTGGGGGTCCATGGACGCGATATTTTGAGCTTTTGAGAGCATCTACTTGCTTTTTTCCGGTGAAAATATGTCTAAAATGAAAATTTTTTCTCAAAAAATCGTGTTTTTTTGCAAAAAATTGTTTATAACTTTTTAACGATTTGTTATAAACAAATTTTAACTTCAGAATCTAAAAGAGGAGTAAATTTTACGTTAAAAATGATAAGTGCTTATTTTTTTGTAGGCATTTTTTTTAAAAGGGAGGTCCTCAAAGTCAACAGAAATTTTTTGTCCGTCTGGGCGTTAATGGGTTAATGTCACAGTAATATTACTGTAACATCAACCCGTAATATTACCAATATTGAATGTAATATTACTGCGTTACTCACGTAATATTACGTGCTACTTGGGTTTCAAATCAAAATAAAATTATTGAATAGAACTCTAAACTTCTTATTTAGAACATAATTTTAGAAATATTATAAAATGTATAATTAGTAGCTATTATAATAATTTTTAATATTTAACTCATGAACCTTAAAATACACAGTTAAGCAAAAAGTATGAACTTACATTTTTATTATTATCATCATCATTATTATTGTTATTGTTATACGACACATATTTATTTTTTATTTCAAATTTATTAAAATATATTACAATTTAGATATAATTCACTTTGAATACAATTTTTTAAAGGAAAAAATAATAAATTTCTCAAAAAAGAATATGTTTAACTTTTGAAAAATAATATTAAATTTTAATGAAATGACAAAATTTAAAAAAAAAAAAATTTCAGTAGATAAATTGAACTTTTTAATTTTAAAATTTTTAATTAATCATTACAAATTATATTTCATTATTAATTCAGGTTTTAATATTTTTAACAAAAAAAATATTATTAATTAAAACAATATTAAAAATTTGAGCGGAATTGTACTTCTTAGGTACAAGATTAAAATAAAGAATACCTCTTTTACGTATATAGCCTTGTATTTACTTTAGAACATAGTATTGAAGATTGAAATAGAATGTTATTGCATATATGTGATTAAATAAACATTATAGTGTACGTTCGACCCAATTAACATTCTATGGCACACAACTTCAACAGACATTTAATTAAACAAACAATTGAATACAAATCATATCTTACAAAATTATTAAAAAAAATAAATTTCCACTGTTTTTTAAATTAACATTTTTTTTCATTGGCTTTTTAATAAACATGTTATCAACAGGGGGCGTCGACACGTAATTATTGATGAAATAAATCAGTAATCGGATGGCCAATTGATAATAATTGACAGAAAAATTAAAAAATTTAGAAATTTTGCGATTTCCCGTATTTCTTCACGAGAAATTAACATTCGCAGATTGACCACCAATCAGAGAAGATCACATGTTTTTCGCACCAAATTCAAATAACACCGTTTGATTTAAGAAAACAAATTTTTATTTTCAATATTACAAATCAATTCATTAATTATAAAAAACATTAAAAAGTCAATTAACAAAGAACAGAAAGTTCGCAACCCCCAAAAACCACCCCTAAAGATAAATTAAAAAAAAATCTAAAAAAATTTAAAAAATCCTACAAAAAATATAATAAAAATCTAAAATGATGAAACGTACTCTGGAATATGCCCCCTAATTTTTCCAATTGACAAATAAATTTATCAACCCTAAAAAACCACCCCTTAGGAAAAAAAGAAAAAGATATCAGAGAGAAATACTCAAAATCAACAAAAAAATTATAATCTAGTTCTAAAATGATTGAATTTACTCAGGCATATGCCTTCTAATGTTTCCAATTGACAAATTAATTTATCCACCCTAAAAAACCACCCCTTAGGAAAAAAAAGTAAAAGTTATCAGAAAGGCATACTCAAAAACAACAACAAAATTATAACCAACTTCTAAAATAATGGAACATACTCAGAAATATGCGCCCTAATTTTTCCAATTGACGAATTAATTTATCCACCCTAAAAAACCACCCCTTAGGAAAAAAAAGTAAAAGTTATTAGAAAGGCATACTCAAAAACAACAACAAAATTATAACCAACTTCTAAAATAATCGAACATACTCAGAAATATGCGCCCTAATTTTTCCAATTGACGAATGAATTTATCAACCCTAAAAAACCACCCCTTAGAAAAAAAAAGTTATCACAGAGAAATACTCAAAATCAAGAAAAAAATTATAATCAAATTCTAAAATGATTGAACTTACTCAGGAATATGCCCTCTAATTTATCAACTCTAAAAAACCACCCATTAGAAAAAAATATCGGGCAAGTACGAGTTACACTCGTACCAAGTCGAAGGGTTCCGTACCGCTCTAATTTTTTTCAATTATATGAGTCAGAGATTATTTAAATAATAATTTAAATAATGATAACTTAAAATAATTTTTTTTATTTTTAAAGAAATTTAAGTATAAACTTAATCATTTTTATAAGATTAAAAATTTCCAATTAAATAGACTAAACTTTTTTATATAATTTTAAATTTTAAAGCCAAAAGAATTTTTTTTTTAATTCTTTTTAATTTTTTAACTATTAAAGTAATTTCAACATAAAAATAAACATTTTGTACAAAAAAAATAATCTGAAACTATAAAATATTGTAGCTGTTTAGAAGAAAAAAATTTTTTTTGGTAAAATTTCAGTTTTTTGGAAAAAATGTTATGATAATAAATTTAAACCACAATTTTTATGGTTTTATAAAAAATTCTGCATAAAATTACACATTTTTAACCAATTCCCAACCTTTCAGGATAAATACGCTGAGCGCTAGCATAGGGGTTTTTTGTCATTTTTCAACTTTTCATTAATAACTTTTGAAAATTAAGTCCAGCAACGTTCGCTATATTTTTCCTGTAAACTACACGTAAAAATACCTAGGTATACCAAATTTAAAACCTCTAGGTCAAATGGTTTGGAAGATAAGGGGGGGGGGACACGTTTTTTTAAAAAAAAAAGTTTTTCCTTGACAACGCTATGACCATCACCTCCAATCATGTTCTCTATATTTTTCCTGAACTCTACTCGGGAAAATACATATGTGTACCAAATTTCAATACTCTAGGTCAAATAGTTTAGGAGATAAGGGGGGGGGGGGGTAAATAGGCATTTTAATGCATTTTTTGAAAAAAATCTTGTTATTTTCTTGACAACGCTATGAACATCGCGTTCAATCATGTTCGCTATATTTTTCCTGTAATCTACACGTGAAAATACATAAGTGTACCAAATTTCAACTCTCTGTCTCAAATAGTTTGGCCGCTAGGGGGGGGGGGGTTAATGGTTTTGGGCGACGGACAAACGAGTGAAAACATAAGGGTTCCGTTTGGACACTTTGTGTACGGAACCCTAAAAAAGATGAAGATATCAGAGAGAAATACTCAAAATCAACAGAAAAATTATAGTCAACTTCTAAAATAATGGAACATACTTAGGAATATGCCTTCTAATGTTTCCAATAGACAAATAAATTTATCAACCCTAAAAAACCACCCCTTCGAAAAAAAGAAAAAGTTATCACAGAGAAATACCGTCAACTAGGGTAACTTTGGACAAGCAGGCTAACTCCGGACACTTAAATTTCATTGCAAAAATTTTGTATCGAATTGTTTAAATAGCATTTTTAATTTTATAAACTTTTTAACTACGTGATCTAAAGAAATGAAAAGAATGTGAAGTTGGTAATAGCTAAATTTTAAGTGTCCAAAATTAGCCTGCTTGTCCGAAGTTACCCCAGTTGACGGTACTGACAATCAACAACAAAATTATAATCAAGTTCTAAAATGATCGAACATAATCAGGAATATGCCCTCTAATTCTTTAAATTGACAAATTAATTTATTAACCCTAAAAAACCACCCCTTAGGAAAAAGAAGTAAATGTTACCAGAAAGACATACTTAAATTATACAAAAAAATTATAATCAAGTTCTAAAATGATGGTACATACTCAGGAACCAATTCAAAACGAAATTCTAAAGTAATTTTTACTAGCTACAAAACAAATTATCAAAAAAAACTTGATTTTAAAGAATGTTCAAAATAACCCACCAAATCCTGGTTTTTCAGTTTTTTTCACTTTTTTCTTAAAATATGTAATAAAAAGTTAGCGCATCACGTATGCATCATCACAACTAAATGGTCAACAAGTATTATTGATACCTTTCGAAACACTGTTAAACTTTCGGAGATCTGAACAGAATTTTGAGAACTTTGAAATTTTTCTATTTGATTTTCACGATTTTACGATTTCTTTTCTGATTTCTGATAAAGAATTGAGTAAATCTGTAGTCTAGATATCAGAAAATATTTATGTTAAGTAGCAAACTTAAGCAACTAAATATAAACATTTCATTCCTTACTAACCTCGCGTGCACAAAATAGCCCCAAGGCGCACAAAATAGCCCCACTTGACGGTAGTCAAAGGCTTAAATTAAAACGACAAATAATAATTAATGAGAAAGAAAGAGAAATGTTACTTACGAAAGATGTAAGTGGGAAAACAGATTTCTATGTCTGCAGTAAGAAAAATGTTGAAACTCAGTTAAAGAATCATAAAGAAGTAGAAGAAGATGATAAGAATGAAAAATTACAAAGAATAGTGAGCCAGACAAAAATTGTTAACACCTCTAATCAGCAAATTAAAAAAAGTTGAGCAGAATATAAAAAGAAAACTATCGTCAAAGATTGAAATTGAAACAGAAGATATGCCATGATAAGGATGAAAATAATGAAATACTATATTCAAAAGATATGCAGGAGAAAGATGAAAGGATATGTGATGAGAAAATGAAAAATAGTCACGCAGAATATCAATAACAATATCGTCAAAGATTAAAATTTAAAAGAAACATATTCCATGAGAAAAAAATAGATGTTTCGGAACATACAGGTAAAAAATGGAGTCATTTGTGAGAATGAAAACAACATTGATATTCGTGATTTTGCTTATGCAGAAAAAAATATTAATAGCATACATGTTCAAGTTATAACAACCATTATCATCGTAAAATGTCATTTTTTTTTGCAAAAGATGCAAGGTTAAACATTTTGAGAAAGAAAAAGTTTAAAAGAAATTGACTTATAATGATTGTTACAGTCATGACGGAGACTATTTTGATATAAAATTCAAGGTCGAATTTATTATCACATCAACAATTTCGTTTTTTCCTGAAATTAATAATGATCCATCTTTTGGTCAATTACACAGCCACACAAAAAAAATAAAGTTCCCTGGCCTGGGTATGAGACCCATATTTTCCTATGTATTTTGATGCGCTGAATCTGAATCCGTTATCAGAATTGGACTAGCACGTCTAGGTTTGGCCCTAACCTCAAAATCAATAAAATGACACTTTTTGTTAATTAGAATCTGAACCCGACTTAACTTTAATACATGCCTAGGGTCAATAGAAAGCTTGATTTATGACCTTTAAAAAGCCTTTTTAGAAATTGTTCTAAGATAGTTTTTAACAAAGTTATGATGTTTTACTTAAAATATGACTTTTTCCAAATGTTAAAAACACACCAATATTGATGTGTTATGGCGTACTGGAAAAAAATAATTTTAAGTAAAACATCATAACTTTGTGAAAAATCATCGTAGGACAATTTTTAAAAAAGCGTTTTAATGGTCATAAATAAAGCTTTCTATTGGTCCTAGGCATGTATTAAAGTTAAGTCGGGTTCAGATTCTAATTAACAAAAAGAGTCCTTTTTTTGATTTTAAGGTTAGGGTCAAACCTAGACGTGCTAGGCCAATTCTGATAACGGATTCAGATTCAGCGCATCAAAATACATAGGAAAATATGGGTCTCATACCCAGGCCATGGAACTTTATTTTTTTGTGTGTCTGTGTTATTCTTGTTCGATTCAGAAAAAACAATTTGCTATAAATTAAACAAACATGACAACTTAGATGTGGATATATTATTTAGTATTGACAAATTACTGAGAGATTGTAACGCATACACAAAGGCTTTTTGATGATGTCCCAAATAGCACGATAGTTTGCTGTAAAGTCACTGTAACGGTTATCCGTAAAGGTTGTAAGGTTACAAAGTAAGCCAGTAGTAAGCATACAGTGGACTTAAAATTTCCGCCTTACAGTAAACTTACAAAGTAAGGTCGTGCTAGGCTTACACCGTAAGCTTGTGGTAAGCTTACAATAAGCTTACATCGTAAGCTTACAGTAAGCTTAAGCCGTAAGGTTGCAGTAAGCTTACAGTGTAAAGTTGTGGTATGTAACCTTACTGTGTAATATTGTAATATTAACGCCAACGAGTTTCGAACCTATTTAATCCTAACTACCAAACCTAAACGCGAGCGCATTAAACCCCACGGCTATCAAGGACTTGGAATACGTTTCAGAAGATGTAAATCATCTGTTACCAGAGAAACCTCCACGGTAAAACATCATTTACATTTTCTGGGATATATTCCAAGTCCTTGATAGCCGTGGGGTTTAATGCGTTCGCGTTTAGGTTCTGTAGTTAGGGTTAGATCGGTTCGAAACTCGTTGGCGTCAAGATTTTTAATATTATAATTAATGTCTTAGTCTATATGTTTAGTGAACATATTTTCAACGACGTCCCGCAAAAAGGCGTTAATTAATTTTATTTTATTTAAAAATGACAACTTTACATCGTAAGGTTGCTGTAAGCTTACAACAAACTTACACTGTAAGGTTACATACCATAACTTTACACTGTAACCTTACTATGAGGCAGCAATTTTAAGTCCACTGTATGCTTACTACTGGCTTACTGTGTAACCTTACAACCTTTACGGATAACCCTTACAGTGGTTTTACAGCAAACTATCGTGCTATTTGGGGTCTGAGATCATTGAAATGGAAACTGCGTTAGCAAAAAAAAATAATGAAGAAATTCCAGAATTACAACTAATGTTTACTTTAAAGGAGGATTGGATAAAAGAAGGTACAATTGTTAAAGGTGTTATCAAGTTGCTGCTATTTTTAATATTAATGTTGAAGATTTAATACCAGAGTCTTATGTAACGAGATTTATAATAAATCGATTAAACAATTGCAATTGGTAAGTCATTTAGATCCAAATGTTGAACCTTGGATATATTCTACACTTTATCCTCTAGGAAGCAAGGGTTATAGTATCCACATGATTCGTACTGATAATCACAAACGAACCAGAAATCAAACTGTGTCGAGATCTGTTTATATAAAATATAAAATAGGAGTAAGAGATCATACCTTCAATCAATTTTTATATAGTGGAAGCTTGTTTCAGCAATGATTAGTTGATAATTATGTCAAAGTTGAAAAAGTTAGGCAACAGTTTTGTAAAATTAATCAAATAAAATTAAGAAGTGAAACTTACCAAGAATTAATTGATCATTTACATAATCAAGAAATTGAAAATAATGTACATGTTGGCAAGATGTTGATATTGCCTTCAACATTTATAGGATCACCTCGAAACATGTTAGAACAATATCAAGATGCAATGACCATTGTAGCTTTTTATGGTAGATCAAATTTATTTATTACAATGACATTTAGTTCAAAATAGAAAGAAATTGAAGAAAATTTATTACTTAATCAGTCAGCTTCTGATAAACCTGACATCGTATCAAGAGTCTTTCATTTAAAAGTAAAAAAATTTATCGAAACTATAGTAGATGATAAACTATTTGGACAAGTAAAGTCTTATGTTTATGTTATTGAATTTTAAAAGCGCGGTTTACCACATATTTATTTATTGGTTATATTGGAAGAAGGTTCTAAAATATTAGGAGCAGGGAGTGTTGATTAGTATATTTCAGCTGAGATTCCTGATAAACATGTTAATTCTACATTACATAAAATTATAATGCAAAATAATATTCATGTACCTTGTAAAATAATATATATATATATAAATATAATGTAATATAATATATAATAATGTCTAAACTTACAATAACTATATTCTATTTCTATTTCTTTAACATTCTAAATGGTATTAGGTATATCATAATTTTTTATAATTATTCTTCATATTCTTCATTTTATTCTTTATCTTTATTTTATTTAATTAATTTTCAATTAATCAAAATTTGCAAATTGATATACACGATGAATCAAATATCATATTAATTTAAATTTATTCCTATGTCTTCTTATAACTAATTTGCTTTTTTTATTATAATATTATGTATTTCTTTCATTTCACATAATTACACAGCCCCACAAAAAGAAAAGTGTCATGTACTTTTGACCGGAATACCCTAGCCCTATGTATTTTGACGCGCTGAACACAAATCCGAAGTCCATTTTGCTCCATCACGTCAGGATTTTTTTCTAACCTCAAAAAACATGTCGAATTTTGAGAGGTAGGCGATTTTTTAAAAAAATTTATGGATTTACTTCAAACTTGGTATCTGGGGGTTTTTTGGGTCGCTGATTACGAATCTGAAGTTAGATTTTTAAAATTCAAAATGGCGGATCCAATATGGCGGACGAATTTTGAAAAAATTTGAAGATTTACTTCAAACTTGGTATCTGGGGGTTTTTTGGGTCGCTGATTGCGAATCTGACGTCATATTTTCGAAATTTTTATGAAATTTGGTATCTTCAGGTTTTTAAGTTGCTGAGTGTGATTTCGAAGCGAGTTTCTCACATTTTCAAATATGACTTCTATTACAATTTTATCATAAAATATTCCTTGGTAACAGATTGGCTATGTTTGGTGTAGAAGCCAAATAAGAAAGTACATTGTTCCATTCTGCATCTTATTCCTGATGGACATATCATTGTCATTCTATGTCTAACGTTCTTATTGAGCTTTGGCACAATTTAAATCCTGCTGCTTCGATAAATGTAGTAGGCGATGACAACTGCCCCGAAAGGGGATGTGTAGAATGATTCGCTTCCTGTTTATGGAAGTAACGAAGCCAACGTAGGCGCGCTGCCTTGCAGGTGGGCAGGGTGTGAGGATGATACCGTAGTGTGTCCGACGACGAGTTGACATTGTCCTCGTCAAAGTCGGAAAGCTCTCATACTTAGGCCTGGGGAGGTATGAGAGTTATCACCCCTAGGACGGTGGACTCGTCAGCGATCGGACCAGGATCCCTAACGTGCGGGTTGTTCAATAAATCATAACTTTTCAAAATCAAAACAACACAAAAACTTCAAATGCTTCAAAAATTAATTTTAAAGCATTAAGATCAAAACACATATGCAATAGCAATGCAGATGCATTTTGTTATATATGTGGACAGTTCAATGTTCCAAAGAATTGTAAACCAATCAATGACAATATTAGACAAATTTACAAAGATTGCTTTGATTTAGAGATAGCCGATCAAAATGAAAATTGGGTTCCACACAAAATTTGCTTATCCTGTCACATAATGTTAACTCGTTGGAATAATACTAAGGAGGATAAGTACTTTAAATTTAAAAAACCAATGCTGTGGAAAAAACCATTGAAACAAGAAGATTGTTGCTTTTGCATGACCAATGTAGAAGGTTATAATAACAAGAATAAAGGAAAAATATTGTACGCTGATGTGACAACTGTAACAAAACCAGAAATTTTTTGTGATACACCTTTTTCTTCAAAAAATTTTGAAATCGACTGTTCAAAAGTAGAAGATGTATTTAGTGATATAGATGACGACATGAGTATTGATGACAAAGATGACTATTACATTCCAACTGGTGAACAGGAATAAGAAACACCTGAAAAGTTCACACAAGAAGAACTCAGCAATCTCATCAGAGATTTAAAACTACCAAAAGACTACATCTTCCTTTTATCGCGATAGGGAAAAGGAATTCAGAAAATATTTTACAGAAGACAAAAAGCAGTCATTGGTATATTGTTCTGACATTAATGGGTTAATGGATCAATTAAAACCTGGCGTATACAAAGATGAAGATTGGAGGTTATTCATAGACTCTTCTAAAAGAAGTTTAAAAGCAGTATTACTTCATAATACTAATATTTATGGTTCGATTCCTATGGCTCATTCTACAGAACTTAAAGAAAGCTATGAATCTGTAAAACTAGTTTTAGATAAAATAAAATATCAAGAACATAACTGGCAAATTTGTGGGGATTTTAAGATCTTAAGTATTATGCTTGGACAACAAGCAGGTTTTACAAAAACGCCCTGTTTTTTGTGTCTGTGGGATAGTAGAGATAGAAAGAATCATTACAAAAAAAAGGAATGGCCAAAAAGAAAATCTTTTAAACCAGGATCGAAAAATATCATTAAGAAGCCATTGATTCATCCCTCAAAGGTATTGCTTCCACCATTGCACATTAAACTAGGAGCAGCAAAACAGTTTGTTAAGAGTTTAGATAAAAATGGAAAATGTTTTAAATACCTAGAACAAAAATTCCCTGAGGTCTCTGATGCCAAACTAAATGAGGGAGTTTTTGATGGCCCACAAATTCGAAAATTATTAAAAGATGAGAAATTTGTCAGAAACATGAGTAAAACTGAGAAAAATGCATGGATTAGTTTTAAACTAATTGTTGAAAATTTTCTGGGGAATAACAAAAGCGAGAATTGGGAAGAAATGGCAAATAATATGATAACAAACTTCGGAAAGCAAGGATGCTTGATAAGCTTGAAGCTACATTTCTTAGAATCACATCTAAAGTACTTCCCCGAAAATTTAGGAGACTACAGTGAGGAACAGGGAGAGCGATTTCATCAAGACCTTAAAGAAATGGAACGTTGTTATCAAGGTAGGTGGGGCGTAAATATGATGGCCGACTTTTGCTGGATGCTGAAAAGGGATGTTGTACCAGGTAGTGTGAACTTAAAGAGAAAACCGCTACACAGATCTTTCGAAAACAAAAGAGTGCGCTACCATAAAAAGGAATAAAGGAAAATTATATACTTCAGAACTGACATATTGAATTTTGACAATCTGTTTTCAGATTTGCAATCAGTCACCCCACAAATCACTAAATACCAAATTTTATGTAAATTTTAATATTTTAAAAAAATTCATCAGCCATATTCTTGCCGCCAAGTAAATCTTAATATGTTTTTTAATTCGGCCGCCATATTGGATCCGCCATTTTAAATTTAGAAAATTTAACTTCGGATTTGTAATCAGCGACCCAAAAAACCCACAGATACCAAGTTTGAAGTAAATCTTCGATTTTTTTCAAAATTCGTCCGCCATATTGGATCTGCCATTTTGAATTTTGAAAATCTAACTTCAGATTCGTAATCAGCGACCCAAAAAACCCCCAGATACCAAGTTTGAAGTAAATCCATAAATTTTTTTAAAAAATCGCCTACCTCTCAAAATCCGACATGTTTTTTGAGGTTAGAAAAAAATCCTGACGTGATGGAGCAAAATGGACTTCGGATTCGTGTTCAGCGCGTCAAAATACATAGGGCTAAGGTATTCCGGTCAAAAGTACATGACACTTTTTTTTTGTGGGGCTGTGTTATTATACATAAATGAAACATTATTTTAAGAAATAATAAAATTTAGCTCGCGCATTTTTTTCTAGTAGTATATTAAGCGACAATGGGTTAAAGGCAGCCATTTGTTTATGCTGATGTTTGTGTACGAGTGTTAGTTAAGGGCTTCGCCCTCACATCATTGTAAACAAATTGGACTGACTTTAAACCCGTGTTGCTTACGATACTTTTTATTCCAAAGGCTCAAACGGGGAGCTTTTAGATGCTTGTAGGTTAGGGTCTAAATGCGTTCATCTGTTTGACCGTATGAAAATGGCGTCTTTTTTTTCCCTAAAGTGGAAAAAATGCATGGATTAGCTGTTCATTTTTTCCCTAGGGAAAAAATGGACGCCATTTTCACAGGGTCGAACAAATGAATGCGTTTAGACCCTGCCTACAGGCATATAAAAGCGCCATGTTTGAGCCTGTGGGATAAAAAAAATTTATTTTACTGTTCGAAGAACATTGTGTTCTTTACAGTTGTGTTCGTCAAAAAATTCAGGTTTTTCACCCTTGGTGTATAATATACTATTTATTCAAGAAAATTCCATTAACCCATTAAATACCAAGACGAAAGTAACTATACTATGATCAAACTAAGAGCTGAATTTATGGGCAATTTAAAAAAAGTTACCCCTACTTTTTTTATAGCAATTTGCAATTGTTTAAACAGATTATTAGAAATTTTTATTTTTTAAAAACGACACCGAAAAAAATGAATAGGCGATTTGACTATGCTCCTAGTTACGAGAGAAGCCCTCTTGGAATTCAGAGTTACATTAACTAGGATCCTGGATATCTCAATCAGGATTCCTAGTTAAAGTTACTCTGATTCCTAGTGGGCTCCTCTCGTAACTAGGAGCATAGTCAAATCGCCTATTCATTTTTTTCGGTGTATTTATGGGAATCGATTTTATGAGAAAGACTGAGAAGATTTTGTAGGAATCATTTTGTTTATCAGCAGTACTGTATTTATAAAACCGTTACAAACAAATTACAGTTATTTATTTATAACGATTTTATGAACAAAATACAACTGGTAAAAAGATTATACATACAACATCTTCATAAACAAAACTGACAGTTTTATCATAAAAATTAGAGAATATAAGCATTTGTTAACTAATATTATTATTAATTTATTCTTAACTTATTATTGTACATCTACTTTGTTCTTATAAGTGAAAATGTTTATATTTTTTCAAATATTTATGTTTTATACATAAATATTTTCACTTGAACATTAAATTCCAATTATAAGAATTTAATTTTTTATAACTAAAGTAGTGATGCAAGGAGGGTACGGGACCACTTACCGACCGTCGGTAATGCATATTTCTACTTTACCGACCGCGAAAATGGTGGTTTCTGAGGGGTGTTCTGTTTTACCGACCGAGTTGGTTCCCACCGCCGCCGCTAGGTGGCGCCACTTGGTAATTCCCCCAAGAAAAAGGCGGTTTCTGTTGGGGATTTTGAATTTTTAGGCAGTGTTTTGGCTGTTTGAAGTGGGGATTTTGAATTTTATGCGTTACCGACAGTGTTGTGAGGGGGAATTGCCCAATTGTGTGAGCTTAATTCTTAAGTTTCCTACCTTACCGACTTGTAAAGTGAAGTGCTAGATGGCGTTAATTTTCTTCAAACGCTGTTTTTGTGTGGTATTTGAAATTTTCGCGCCCTTATCCTCGGTCGGTAATTACCATAGGTCGGTAATGCAGATTCCTTCTGGTATTTAAATTTCCGCACCATTATCATTGGTCGGTAATTTAACATCGGTCGGTAATGCAGATCCCTGTCATAAGTTTATACCCAGTCGGTATGTCAGAGTTCTACCTTACTGACCTGTGGTTACCCAACACTGGTGCAATTGTGTTTGAAGTTTTACGCAAGTGTCTGTAAGTTTAGGTAAGTATTTAACTATATTTATATTTCCCGCTTGCCTCGAAGACTCTCCCTACTCCTTTGAATTTGTCTGTGGCAGAGCACGTTGCGCGCGCAGCAGCTAGAGTGATTGGCCAGTAGGTGTGTCAAGTGCGTACGCAGCTCTATGATGGTGGGGAACTGGGTATAAGTTCACGAGCGCGAACCAGGAGCATCAGTCTTTTCTTTGCATGTCTCGTAGAATTAACTAAGATTAGCATCTTAAGTTTATTCATATATGGATTTTTTTTAATTCTTATTCTCGATTGAAGTGTATGCTTCTTATTTATAAGCCACTAAGATTAGCATCTTAAGTTTATTAAGATTTTTGCGATTCTTTTATAGATCTAAGTGTCTGCTTCTTAGTTTTAGTTTTTGCGTTCAAGACTTATTAGTCTTTGATTTGTATTTAGATTTTTTATTTTCAAGTATTTAGTTTTAAGTCTTTTTTTGCGTTTTTGACTTATTAGTCTTAGATTTTTTATTTACTTAGTCGTTAATTCTTACTTTTAAGTTTTTTAGAGTTTGATTTTTTTTATTTTCCTAGTCTTTAATTCTTATTTTCAAGTTTTTTAGTATTAGATTTTTTTTGGTATCTTTCTTAAGTTTTTCAAGATGCCGAAGTGCAAAGCAGCGAAGAAGTCGAGAGAGCGAATCAATGTCGAGGAGTACAATGAAGTCTGTCAAGAGTCTGACAACTTCTTGGAAATTGCTGAACGTGAGTTCACTAAAACTGTAGGAATGAGTGGCGATGAGCGATTGATCAAGGCATTCGAATGGCAAAACAAGTGTCAGCGATATATTAATATAATTGGAAATTTTTTTCATAGATCAGAATTGTCCTCTTCTCAAAAGTCTAGATTTTTAAACTAATGTCAAAAAGTTGAATATTTGCGTTGCCATTTCGAAGCCTTTATGAAACGCGGTGAAGGTATGCAAATGTCAAATGATAGACTGAAATGGGTTGATTTTGATAAAGCGTTTGATAGTCGGTTGCAAACTAGCGCAATTATAAATTTAAGTCATTTAGACATTAATGAGTTCTTTGATGATGCATTTTCTTTATTTAAATATCACATAGAAATAGCTTTAGACAAGTATGGTCCGCTTAAAATGTATACAGTATTGGGTGCAAAATTTAAAAAAGATTTAGCAGATAGGAAAGAAGAGTTTAATTTAATGTTTTTTATCGCGAAAACTGATGAGATTTTTGTTACAACCTTGTTAGATGATTGGTACAATAATAATGTTAAACAAATTATTTTACAAAAAATTGAAGAATTTCAGGAAAAAGATTTCAATTGGAAACTTGATTCCATTCACAGATTAGAGGTAAATATCAACAAATACAACCCTATGCGCGCAAGTTCTTATATAGATTTACCACTTTCTATTAAAAATAAACAAGCATGCATTAATGTACAGAATAGGAAAGATAATGAATGTTTCAAGTGGGCAATTTTATCTGCTTTACACCCAGTTGAAAACCACACAGATCAAGTCAAAAAGTATTTACCATTTAAAGACGAACTTAATTTTACGGGGATTAAATTTCCTGTTGCATTAAAAGATGTTGCAAAATTTGAGTCTTTAAATGAAATTTCTGTTAACGTTTATGGTCTTTCGCGGCAAAATGGTAATTTCAATGTATTTCCATTACATTTAACATCACAATAAATGGTTAAGCATGTAAATATTTTACGAATTGAGGACCATTATGTTGATGAGAATCTTAATGATGAAGATCATCTACAAATCATGTCATTCAACTATCACTATGTATTTATAAAAGACTTATCAAAACTTTTATATTCACAATTATCGAAAAAAAGAAACAAAAAGTACATTTGTGATCGCTGCCTACATTAATTTTCTAAAGAATTTAAACTTACCGAACATGAGATAACGTGTCGAACAATGAATGATACAAAAATTCGACTTCCTCAACCTGGCAGACATACTGTGGAATTCAAAAATTTTCAAAATAAAGAGCGTGTACCATTCATTATTTATGCTGATTGTGAAAGTCTTTTACTTCCACCTGAACCTCAAGAAGAAAACAATACTAATGTTTTCCAAGACCATAAATTGCTTAGCGTAGGATATTATTTAAAGTGCGGGTTTGATGACTCGTTATCTGTTTATAAAGCATCTCCAATTAATGAAGATGATCCTGCAAAGTGGTTTTCAATAGAGTTAAAGCATGTAGTTGAAACTTTAGAGCCAATCTTTAAAAACTTTAAACCGATGGAAACGTTAAGTCCACAGCAGTTAGCAGATTTTAGAAATTCAAATGTTTGTCATATTTGTAAAAAGAACTTTGCGCATGGGGATGTAAAAGTAAGAGACCATAATCATCTAACAGGGAAAAACAGGGGTGCCGCGCATCAAGATTGTAACATTAATTACCACGATTCGCCAACCTTACCTGTTGTTTTTCATAACCTCAGTGGCTATGATGCCCATTTTGTTATTGAAGCTATTGCAACTGATTTTGATGGAAGAGTTGATTTGCTTCCAATAAATAAAGAAAAGTACATTAGCTTTACTAAAAATGTAACAAATAGTTTAATCAAATTTCGATTTATTGATTCTTTTAAGTTTATGTCATCATCATTGGACAAGTTAGCATCCTATCTTGACGAGTATAAGATTGTAAAATCCGTTTTTTCTAGCTTAAGTAATGATAAAATTCAATTATTAACGCGCAAAGGAGTTTTTCCTTATAAGTATTTTGACTCGAAGGAAAAACTCGATGAAACACAATTACCGCCTAAAGATAAGTTTTACAGTACTTTAAATGATTCTAATATCTCCGATGAAGATTATTTGCATGCACAAAAAGTATGGAATGAATTTAATTGTCAAAATCTGGGTGATTATGTTTATTTGCACATGAAAACTGACGTGCTTTTGCTTGCTGATGTGTTTTAGAATTTTAGAAATCAGTGTTTAATTGCCTATGAACTTGATGCAGCACATTATTACACTACACCCGGCTTGACTTGGGATGCGATGCTTAAGTAAACGAATGTAAGATTAGAACTCCTCACTGACATTGATATGGTAATGTTTGTTGAACGCGGAATAAGAGGAGGAGTAAGTCAATGTACAAATCGGTACGCAAAGGCTAATAATCCATACATGGAAAAGTTCAATGAAAGTGAGGAGACATCTTACATCGTATACTTGGATGCCAATAATTTGTATGGATGGGCAATGGTGCAAGCGCTTCTTTATGGTGGTTTCGAGTGGGTAGAAAATGTTGACAATAATTTTGATTTCAATGTAGAAGATGATGCATCAATTGGCTACATCTTAGAAGTAGATTTAGATTATCCAGATGAACTGCATGAAAAAAATAGTGATTTTCCGTTGTGCCCTGAACACTCGAAGCCACCAAAGTCTAAGGAAGAGAAGCTCCTTACTACTCTCCTACCGAAACGAAAGCACGTTCTCCATTACCGTGCTCTTAAACAAGCTCTGGCAAATGGTCTTGTTTTAATTAAAATTCATCGCGTTTTAAAATTTAAACAGTCCACATGGCTAAAAGACTACATTGATTTTAATACGCAACAAAGAACAAATGCCAATAATGAGTTTGAGAAAAACTTATTTAAATTGATGAACAACGCGGTTTATGGTAAAACAATGGAGAACGTGCGAAACCACGTTGATGTAAAACTCGTGACAAAGTGGGAGGGTAGGTATGGAGCTGAAGCCTTAATCGCAAAACCAAATTTTCATAGCAGAGCAATTTTTAATAAAAACTTGGTTGCTGTGGAATTAAAGAAAGTCGAAGTTTTCATGAACAAACCACTCTACGTAGGTCTTAGTATATTAGACATTTCAAAAACCCTAATTTATGACTTTCATTACGATTATATGTTACGCAAATATCAAAATAAATGTAAACTCCTTTATACAGACACAGACAGTCTTATTTATGATGTAAAATGTGCTGATATCTATGCAGACATGAAAGTTGATATACATAAATTCGACACCTCCGACTATCCCGCTAATAACGTCTACGGTATTCCGCAAGCCAACAAAAAAGTTTTGGGATTATTGAAAGACAAATGTTGCGGTAGAATTGTAACTGAGTTTGTTGGTTTGCGGAGTGAAATGTACAGCTTGCGCGTTGAAAACAAAGATTTTGTCAAAAAAGCTAAGGGAAGGAGGTTGTTAATAAAAGATTAATTATACATTTATTTCATGTCTACTTTATTTAATAAAACCTTAATCTAATTACATTTTTACCTTATTTACTATTATTTAACATTACTTAAACAATACTTAACTTTATTTAACATTAGTTTAACGTTACTTTACCTTTTCTTTAACTATACTTTAACGTTACATTAACTTTACATTAACATTACTTTAACTATACTTTAACTTTACTTAAACATTAGATTAACTACATATCAGATTTTTTAATCCAACTATTGTACTATAATTTTGTCGATGAGCATTTGTAGAAACAAGAATTTCTTAATAATTTGCTAAATCATTTGAAGTTATGAAAGATTCATCAGGTTTTTGTGTGAATAAAAGTTCAAGTAATCCATCAATTTTCAAATAATTTTTCTTTCCAACAATTTTGATATTTGAACCTTCAAAGGTAATAGGTGTATCACCAATTATAAATGAACCATTAGGAAGTTTACGCACTCCATAAACCAGGTCCAAGTAACATTTCCTATTTTGATTTAACAATAAAATGAATTTATTTGTCAATTGTTCATAATTATCATCATTTTCATGATGTGGAGTTGTTTCAACTATAGTTGCATCCAGTGAACTTGTATTCATTAAAGTTGAATCATCATTAAAAGCAGTTGAAAAAGAGAAATCTTATCTTATTCGCAAAATCGTGAAAATATAAACGCAAGAAACGCTGCAGATAAAGTACTTGCTGAAAAAGCGTGGGAACGTGTTTTAGCTAAAGATTCTACAATTAGTGAAAAAGCAGCTGCTTTAGCTATATTTGGAACAATGAAGGCTAAATCAACATTAGGTATGGGGGCGCGGAGGAAATGCAAGAAGAAACTAGCGCTACGAAAAGTCGTTGATGCTGCCAAAAAGAGTATGATTCCTAGCAATAATGCTAAACAATCTATTCGAGCTGCAATGATTGGTGCACGTAAAGCAATTAAAAGTGCTGGTGGTAGATCTGAAATATTATCACTTCGAATTCTTCCAGTACCTATAAATGTCGGGGGAATTTTACCATTAATCCCTATTTTCGCCGGACTCAGCGCAATTGGTGCTCTTGCTGGTGGAGCATCTGGAATTGCAAAAGCTGTGAACGATGCTAAAACAGCTAAAGAGCAACTTGCGGAAGCTCACCGACATAATAGAACAATGGAAGAAATATCACTTGGAAAAGGTTTACATTTGAAACCCTACAGACAAGGACTTGGTCTCCATATTAAACCTTTTATTATGGGAAAAGGGTTAAAAACATCACAGAAGAAACGAATATCAAGAAAGAAACAAAACTAGTATTGAAGCTACCTCATCGTGCACTAACTGACTTTGATTTGTTGAAATATGCAAGAAATCTAAAAATATCACATTTTCGAGGAGTCTTTATGCGTAATGAATTACCTGCTAAAGGACCTCATCAATATGAGTCAGCAATTATTAATTTGGATGATAAGGAAGGTGCCGGTACACACTGGGTTGCATATAAAAAATTAAAAAATGAAACAATGTACTTTGATAGTTTTGGCAATCTTCCTTCTCCAACATATCTAATCACATACCTGGGTGATGGTAGCTTCATAAAATACACTCATGAGAGATATCAAAATTATGATACATTTATATGTGGACACTTGTGTTTGAAATTTTTATGTAAACAACTTAATGTTAATAGCAGTTTTAGGCTATATAAGAACATATAACTTTTGTAAGCTTCAGTGTGAAAACTGACAGCATCATGAGTGATTCGTTCACTTTAACGTTAACGGGAACATCTTCAGTTCTTGAAGCTGAATATTTCCCACCAATAGAACTCAATCCAAATAAAAATTATGTACTTGGACTTGTTGAGTTACTGACTTTTAATTCAATTCCCAACATTGATGAAAGTAACAACAAATTTCATATTGGTTATAAGATAATTACTATACCAACAGGTAGTTATGAAATTAAAGATATTGAAGCATATATACAAAGCGCTGTGTCAGATGATTGTACAATACATATTAAACCTAATAACAATATATTACGCAGTATGATTTTCTCAAATCATCAAATTAATTTTAAACATCCGAATTCTATCGGTACACTTTTGGGATTCACTTTTCGCGAATTGCTTGGTAACGAGACGCATACATCAGATTTACCTGTATCTATTCTAAAAGTTAATGCTCTATGTGTTGAATGCAATATTACATCTGGAGCATATATAAATAATCAAAAAGTGCACACTATCCATGAATTCATTCCTAGTGTGCCACCAGGATATAAGATTGTGAAAGTACCAACACATGTCATTTATCTTCCGATAGTTGTCAAGACAATACATAATATTCAACTCCGCATTGTTGATCAGGATAGTGATTTGATAAATTTTCGAGGAGAAACTATTACAATACGTTTACACATAAAATCAATATAATGGGTATTGTATATAATCAAAAAGTTGGTGGAAACTATAAAAGCTGGCAAACATGCAAGAGACAAACCAGTCTAAATTTATCTCGCAAGGTGTTAACACCTCAGAATCGCAGTTTTCTGAAGCAAATAGGTCTAAAAGTTATTTCTCAAAGAAAACGACAAGACAATTAATCTTTGTATTGTTTGGTTGTTGTTGTAATAAAAATGGAAGATCTTCTCAACATTGCAACTCCAGTAAATTTTGATGAGTCCATAGCTCATTAGGAGATTCATGCTCATCAACCCTATGCTTCTTCATCCTTTAACAATAGTGATGAAATTCGAATTGCAGTACAAAATCAAGATTTGTGTATTCTACCAAGCAAAAGTTCATTACACATATTTAGAAAGTTGAGCAGAAATAATGGAGTTACTCTAACTGAAAATGTACACTTGCGCAACAACGCTATGTTTTTTATTTGATGAAATTCGCTATGAATTGAATGGTATCGAAATTGACAGATGTAAATATGTTGGACACACTACAATTATGAAAAATTATGTTTGTTTATACCCCCCTCAGCTCAACTTTATGGAAAATGCAGGATTTTCAAAAATATCAGATGATTCAAGAATTACAGTAGAAAATGGCTATTTTGACGTAACAATACCACTTGAAATGATTTTTAGCTTTGCTGAAGATTATAAAAAAATTGTTATAAACGCTAAACATGAACTTGTTTTGACAAGGTCACGAAATGACTTGAATGCGATAATTCAAACAGGACAAGCAGAAGTTGATGAAGAATTCAAAATTACAATTAATAAGATAGAATGGATGGTTCCATACGTTTTACCAGCAGACAATAATAAAATTAAATTATTAAAATATATTGAAAAAGATCCATTAATCTCAATGAGTTTTTGATCTTGGGAAATGTATGAATATCCTTTAGTTCCTACAAGTTCAAAAGTTATGTGTCAAATTAAAACTTCAACACAATTAGAGAAGCCACGTTATGTAATACTTGGATTTTAAACAGAAAAAAAAGATAAGCTTAAAAAATATGCTTGTCATTTTGATCATTGCAATATTACAAATGTAAAACTCTTTTTGAATTCTCAATATTATCCTTATGGTAATCTAAATATAAACTTTGAACAAAATCAGTATTCTCTACTTTATCAAATGTATGCTAATTTTCAAACTTCTTATTACGGAAAAGAATCTGTACCTGTCTTAACAAAAAATAATTTAAAAAATTTAGCTCCTCTAATTGTAATTGATTACTCAAAACAAAATGAATTTCTCAAACAAGCGTCTGTTGATGTACGTCTGGAATTTGAATCAACTAATAATATGCCAGCTGAAACTACAGCCTGTTGCATCATCATCCATGATCGCATTGTACAATCTAAACCAATCAGCGGCGTTGTCAAGAAGTTGCTGTAAAGGGGGTAAAGAAGTGGTGGGGATAAAGAGTATAAATGCAGCTGCTCCCGAGTAGAAATTCATTTCTGTTTCAGCATTATATGTTTCAGGATGAATTTCATCGTAGATGTCCAGGGTTTTAAAAGGCCTTACAATGAATTTGTTTTTAAGGAGTTGGCCATAATTCCTCTTCAGGTTGATACTCAATCACTTGTCTTTCTCTTTGAACCACCTTACCTTTGGAGTAGATTACCTGTACGATACAAGAATGAGAATCGCTGGCTGACTCGAAATTACCTTGGAATCGAATGGTCTGATGGAGAAATACCCTACGATGAACTGCAGCTTGTTTTAAAAGAAAATTTACATACTGCAAAAACAATCTACGTTAAAGGACTAGAGAAGAAACAGTGGCTAGAAAAATATTTCTTAAATGTAGTAGATTTAGAAGATTTTGATTGTCAATCGATTAAAAAGTTAAAATTGGAATCATTGACCGCTGCTTGTACACATCATTCTTTCGAAAACGCAAATTGTGCTGTAAATAATGTTGTAATTCTTCGAGATTGGTTTCAAAAACCTTCAAACCAAATTATAAGTGTAGTTGCGCAGGAAATCGATGAAGCTGACATTACTTTAAAATCTTTTTATGAAAATTGTGAATCTGTTTTGTAAATATTTAAGAGTTTTAAAAATAAAATTTATTAACTTGAATTTAAAATGTTTCTTAATTTCCGAAACCTATCCTTAAATATTTTTAGATTTAATTAATTTTAAGAAACTTAATTACTGAAATAGGTACTTAAAATTTAGACTAAGCAGAAAATAAAATCGATTTAGAAATATAATATTATTCATTTTAACATTACTTAAACTTTGACTTTATTTTAACTATATTTTAACTATACTTTAACTTTAGTTTAACTTTACTTTAACTATAATTTAACTATACTTTAACTTTACTTTAACGTTACTTTAACTATACTTCAACTATAATTTAACGGAACTTTAACGTTAATTTAACTTTACTTCAACTATAATTTAACAAACATTTAACGTTAACTTTTCTTTAGCATTATTTCAATGTAACGTTAGTGTCACTTTTACTTTAGTTTAACCAAAATTTAACGTTCCTTTATTAAAAAGTTAAAATCAGAATCGTCAAAATCATCTGCATGCATAATTTTTTCTTTTAAAAATATTTTCAGATTTATTTTAAAACAACTTAAGACTAATTCTTGAGAAACAAAGTTAAAACTAATTTAGACTAGGAATGAAATAAATTTAACATCAATTAATAGGTAAAATTCTTTTATTTATTTTAAACATTTCTTTTAAATATATACATATAAATACAATAATTTATTTTAAAAGTGTAAATTTAATAAAATTGTAAGTTCCACCAAGATATTTCATTTGAAGCTGCTTACTCGAGCTTGTGAACTTATACCCAGTTCCCTACCATCATAGAGCTGCGGACGCACTTGACACACCTACTGGCCAATCACCCTAGCTGCTGCGCGCGCAACGTGCTCTGCCTCAGTAAAATTCAAAGGAGGAGGGAGAGTCTTCGAGGCAAGCGGGAGATATTAATGAAGTTAAATACTTACATAAACTTACAGACACTTGCGTAAAACTTCAAACACAATTGCACCAGTGTTGGGTAACCACAGGTCGGTAAGGTAGAACTCTGACATACCGACTGGGTTGAAACTTATGACAGGGATCTGCATTACCGACCGATGGTAAATTACCGACTGATGGTAAATTACCGACCAATAGTAATGGCGCTGAAATTCACATACCAGAAGGAATCTACATTACCGACCGATGATAAGGGCGCGAAAATTTAAAATACCACACAAAACAGCGTTTGAAGAAAATTAACGCCATCTAGCACATCACCTTACAAGTCGGTAAGGTAGGAAACTTAAAAATTAAGCTCACACAATTGGGCAATTCCCCCTCACAACAGTGTCGGTAACGTGTCAAAATTAAAAAAAACCCCACTTTAAGCACTTCATTTGACAAGTCGGTAATGTAGGAAATTTAAAAATTAAGCTCACACAATTGGGCAATTCCGCCTAACAACACTGTCGGTAACACATAAAATTCAAAATCCCCACTTCAAACAGCCAAAACACTGCCTAAAAATCCAAAATCCCCAACAGAAACCGCCTTTTTCTTGGGGAATTAACAAGTGGCGCCACCTAGCGGCGACGGTGGGAACCAACTCGGTCGGTAAAACAGAACACCCCTCAGAAACCACAATTTTCGCGGTCGGTAAAGTAGAAATCTGCATTACCAACGGTCGGTAAGTGGTCCCGTACCCTCCTTGCATCACTACTAACTAATAAAAAAACTATTTTCATTAGTTTACCTATATAGACATTGTTTGTTAGGATCTCCCCTTTCAGTTAAAAAAAATTTGTCGATACAAAGTCATTTGCTTAAGAAATAGACTTGATTAAAAAAAAATGTTTTTCTTGTTTTGATTGTTAATTAAAAAAAAATTAGCAACAATATTTAAAATTTGGCTCTCACAGATCGATCCGTAATTTTATAACCTTTCATTTAGAAAAAAACTTTAAAAATGTGTAAAATCTGTGACTTGTAGGTGAATTTTTCCACGACCACCTAGTTTTGCTCCACTGTGCGGCGACTTGTGTATGAGAAATTTACTCTTGTGAAATTCCATATCGCAATTCTCAACGAAATAAGTCAAAAGTTTTCCACTTTTTAAATAAGTGCATATGCACTTACATAAGTGAAAATTTTACTTGTTTAGAGTGAAATGTCACTAATTTGTAAGTGTATATGCACTTATTAAAAAGGTGGAAGACTTTTGACATTAATAATAATAATCGCAAACTTCATTCTTTCATTCTGTCCATACTTGAAGTTTGGCATAATAGATTTTTTTTTTAAATCAATGATTTTGGAAAAAATGTATTTTTATATTAATTATAGAATTTCCAATTTTATTTATTTAATTAATAATTCTCCTGAATCTAAATTTTAAATCAATTGACAAATTTATATATCTTATTTTCAATAAAAATAATGTATTACAATACAAACGTGTCTTATTTAAAACTACTTTACAGATTTTAATAAAGATTCAAAATACTTTAAAACATAATATAAAAATTAATGAATATTTTATATTATCCTATATAAGAAATCAGCTAGCTGTGGGCCTGTTACGCAAAAATGTTACGCAGGACGGTTATGTAGAGAGAAACGAAGATTGAAAATAGTTTAAGATTGAGAGAGATAAGAAAGGTAGGTATAATTTGAAAATGTTCGTATAATTAAGACTTAAACCTAATTATCCTAATTTGGGATGCCAGGTAGCTTAAAAGAGAGAGAGAGAGAGAGAGAGGCAGTGAGAGATAATGGAAATAGGTATACTGGTTATTTAAAAAATTGGAGACAAAATTCCCCCTCATTTACCCTTATTACCTGCTAGAAGGTGGTTGGCATTTCAAATTTCATAGAAATTCGTGTTGAACAAATAAAGAAATGGTTACATTTAAGTCGTTTTCGGTAATGTTTTTAAGATTTGTTTATATGACTAATTATATAATGAACAGCACAATATTATGCACAGATAACAATATTTTTTAAGCAAGATGTAGTAACACAATAATATTAGTTAAATATGGTTAATTATTTTATGATTAATTATTATTAATTATTTTATAAACATTAAATGGATTTCTAGAAACTAAACATTGAAACCTTGAACAAATAATTGCATTTTTTTCAATCTAGGATCAAAACAATTTTATAAACATTGCCGAAAACGACTAAAAAGTAACTTTTTATTTATTTGTTAATAACAATCTAAAAAATATATTTTCCAATGTACACTGTTGCTTAAAACTATTTTTTAATAGTTGCTTAAGTAGTACAAAAAGTTTTTAAACAAAATTTTGTAAATTTAAGAAAATAGTATTCTTTAAAAGTGGAAAAAAAATTTTGTTTAATTTGTTAATTAAATATTTGATAAACAAAATTTTTCTTTTAAAATTCTGAAAAGAAGATTCGATGTCAAATTCATCTATCTTTAATTTAAAAAAAAATTAGACAAAATTATTTAAATATGGTTAATTATTTTATGATTAATTATTATTAATTATTTTAAAAACAATAAATGGATTTTTAAAAACTAAACTTTGAAACCTTAAATAATTGCAATTTTGGCAAACTAGCATCAAAACAATTTTATAAACAATGCCAAAAACTACTAAAATAAACTAAATACTAAAAAACTACTAAAATAACTAAAATAAACTAAAATAAATACTTTATTTATTTGTTAATAACAAAATCAAAAAATTTTTTTAAATACAGTAGAATGCTTCTAGTTCCAAGGTCCTATCGTTTGAAGTTTCTCCTATTTCAACCCCCCACCACTTAACTAGATCATGAAGTCTGTAAATACTATATACTTGATAAAGGCGGTAAATTTAAAAACACTTACAAAAAATGACTTCTATTATTATTAAGTAATCAATTTTATATTTTAGTATAATTATGAATTGAGTTTATTGACTAGTTATTGACAACGAAAATTAACAATATAATTATGAAAATTATGATAAATTTAAAAATACTTTCCAAAAACGACTTCTATAATTATTAAGTAATTTATATTATAATGAAAAGATTCATTGTAACTCATACTAATTTTCTTCAAGGCAAATGTTAGTTTCTTATACTACAACAAATAATACTTCTTAGCATTTGTTTATTTTTTTTTTTTTTTAAATAAACTTTTTAATGAAATAATTAGTGCAAAATATTATTACCAAGTGTGTGATTGATAATAATAAGTAACTCAGCATTAAATGCAATGTTTATTGAAATTTTATTCTTTTGACATTTACATACACTGAGAAAAAAATACTGCCACAAGCGCGCCGGTCACTCATGTGTTTTCAGCGTTACTAGAACACTGCAGTTTTGGCATGACATTACCGCTAAAATTTTAACCGAAGGTTGTGACAATTCACGATCGATCCTCACTTGTTTTGTTATGTTTCGAGATTGTAATTAAACATTGGTTATAAATACTGATTGATTTAATTATTCTAATACAATTTAAAAACAAATTATAAATTAATTAATTAAAAAATTTATTTAATTATAATTTTAGAATTAACTTCATGTGTTCAACGTATTATTCAACACTAAATTTTGCAAAATTTTGACAGGTCCCTGCTGCTTTTTCAAAACAATGCTAAAACTGCATTGTGTCTCCTGCCAAAATAGCCGGAATGTATAGGCAGTTTAATTCCTACTATAATGGCATGACTTTACCGCTGCCACGGCGGTTTTTTTTTCTCAGTGTATGGGGCAAACTATTGACTTCCGTCTGAGGGTTGCCGCGGACAGTTTTTGCTTTTAAATTAGGTTTAGAATTTACGAAACTTGAATTTCTTTTGAATTCAGTAACCATAATATTATGGTGTAAATTTGATTTCTTTTCACGTTATTATCAATTGAAAATATAAGTTTCGCGGTGTTTTTTTGTAACCTCATATCTGACACTTTTCTTAAAAACATTATAATTAAAAAATTAGTTTAAATTATAAATCAAAATTTACTCAAATTAGTAATTTTACTTATGTAATACATTAGAAATGGTGTACATTTTATTAAAATACATTATTTTAATATAATACTATAATTTGACAAATTTCTACTTGTGAAAATTTTCGTAATATTTTTAAGCTTACAACTTTTTTTTGGGAGCTCTTACAAATTTGATATTTTGAATATGTTTTAATAATAATAGAACTTACTTGCTATTAAAATTTGGCAAAGGCGTTCTGCTTCATTTAAAAAATATTTTATTTTTAAATTCTTTATTCAAGAAGGTTAATTTTGGGACTAAAATAGTAAACTGCTGCTTTTAAAAACTAAACTTTAAAACCTTAAATAATTGCAATTTTGTCAAACTAGGATAGAAACAATTTTATAAACATTACCGAAAACGACTTAAATGTAACTTTTTATTTATATTTGTTAATAACAAAATCAAAAATTTTTTTTAATTAAACACTGTTGCTTAAAACTATTTTTTATTATTTGCTTAAGTCAAATCATTTTTAAATAAAATTTTGTAAATTTATAAAAATAATACTCTTTAAATGTGGAGAAAATTTTTTTGTTTAATTTGTTAATAAAATATTTGATAAACAAAATTTTTCTTTTAAAATTCTTAGAAGAAGATTTGATTTCAAATTTATCTACCTTTTAATTTAAAAAAAAATTAAAGATGTTGAAATTGAACATAACAAAATTAGTTAAATATGGTTAATTATTTTATGATTAATTATTAATTATTTTATAAACAGTAAATGGATTTTTAAAAATTAAACGTTGAAACCTTAAATAATTGCAATTATGTCAATCTAGGATCAAAAAAATTTTATAAACATTGCCGAAAACGACTAAAATGTAACTTTTGATTTATTTGTTAATAACAAAATCAAAAAAAAAGTTTAAATAAACATGGTTGCTTAAAACTATTTTTTATTTGTTGCTTAAGTAGTACAAATCATATGTTCATTAAATATTTAATAAACAAAATTTTTCTTTTAAATGTAACGTCGTGCTAATTCTGCACGTCGTTTTTTTTTATATATATATATATATTTTTTACTAAAAGTTAAAAGTTCGTTTACTTATAATTACTTCATTTTAAATTTATTTAAAGTGAAGTCTTTTCTCATGCATTTTCAAGATATCCTAATCATGGAATTCTAGTCCACGATAAAACGAAAACCAACACATATACGGAAATTAGAATAATCGCATCCAACGCATTGTTAAAAAAAGCATAACACTAAGTAAGAACTATAGAAAAGATAAAACTTTATCTCCCAGACCAAATATTGAAAATCATTTGTAACCTACTATACAATTTTACACAAAGACTGCATCCGCTAGACAATCGCCGATAAGAATTAAATTTAAAGATTAACAAATCTAGTGAAACTAAAAATCTCACTACAACCAGGAAAAAATCTCAAAATTACATGCTGCATTGACAAATGCATCCTGGAAGTATGACCCTCCCATTTGCAGATTAGCCTAAATAGAGACTTTTAGTCGATAGAAACTCATCATCTGTTAGCGATACGAAGTTTCCACCCTTCTGACAGAAAATTTCTCCAGATAGCCCTTTGAACACTTATCTCCATATACAGTCATGTTTAATGTAATTTCTACCAATTCAAAGGTGCTAATAATGTAATAAAATTCAAACTCCCAAAATGAGAAAATTATGCAAATGATCGAAGATGGCCAGTCCTAGGTGTACAATAGTAACCTTAAGTACAATAGTATTGGAATTTGCACGTCGGACAGATATAGACATTTGGTGCTAGTGGTCAATCATTAGAATAAACATAACGAATAACAAATAGAAATTCATCATGTTTATCTTTTCTAAATCTGCATGATAAATTTGTAACTTAGTTATGGTTGCTTGGTAATGATTGTTTAACTAAAACATGCATGATTCTTTAACTTAGGTGGTGATAACAATAATATGAATTAATTAGAAGTGAAACAAAGGTTATAAACAACATTTGTTTATTTATTTACACAAATAACAAAAAAAGTAAATAAAACCAAAATTAATTAATTCATATTATGATTATAACAATTATTATTATAAAAATTAACATACGTTTTAGTTAAACTTCTAAAATTGGAGGTTAGGTACGAAATAGATTATAATTAAGAAAAAAGGAGTTATGTGAATTAATTAAATCCTTTAATAACAAATCAAAATTCAATTATTAAACAACTTTACACAATAAATACACTTTGGCATAATATAACTTCAAAAATAGAAATCCAGAAAAACTAAACGCTAATTTGATTGATTTGCATTATACATTTTTCTACTAATTAAAAATGTATAATTAACATTTAAGTGAACTAAAAATACATCCAATCTGAATTATTAAACAAATAAAAATTATAAACAAAAAATTGTCAAACTGCAATTAACTCAGATTCAATATTGCTCATTGTTAAATAATTCATTTCAAAGACTTATTTGTATAGAATCCACTATTTTCTTTTTGCTTGTAACCAGAACCCTTGGAAGTGGTACAGATGGCAGCACCAACAGGATCATCTACATTTTTGGGCGGATTTATACCACCCTTTATTTTTTAACACTAGCGCTGTCGACGGCCTTATCAGCCGTCTCCTTTGCTACTTACAATGTACAATTTATTGTTGTACTACGTGCTATTATAAAATTTAATTTTGTAAGGAACTCAAAAATCTATTCTTTTATTAGCTTCATTATGTTAAATTCTTATATGTTTTGTATGCATATTTTTATGAACATAATTATGTAGAATTTATATATATGTATATTTTTTTTAACATATTACAAATTTCGTAATTAAGTTGTGAACTTATTTAGTTGTTATTGATACATTTTTTTAATTTCTCATTTTGTGTGTATCATTGTTATTAATTTTTTTGTATAAACTTCCGAAATCGACAAACGTATTTTACATTATACATTACGTATTTTTATGCACTTCCTGGCAAAAGTATCGGATAGAATTCCAATAACTTTGAATAGGTTTTAATCAGTATTCTTTTGGGGCATTCCGACATTTGTTTCCTAGCTAATCAGTTTTTATCCGAATCTAAAAATGGATCTAACTTGCCAAAAAATTCCTTCCGAATTAATCCGGTTTATTCCGAAGCTAAATTTTAATCCGTTTGAATCCCAATATTTCATTCCGAATCAATCCGATCCAAGTTTAGTCGGGTTTATTCGAATATGAAACCGATTGATTCGAAATGAAATTATGGGATTCAAAAGGATTAAAATTTACCTTTGAAATAAACTGGATTAATTCAAAATGATTCGGAAAGTATTTTTTGTCAAGTTACATCCATTTTTAGATTCGGATAAAAAATTATTGTCTCGGAAACATATTTCGGAAAGCCCCGGAAGAATACTGATTAAAACTTATTCTATCTGATTGAAATTTAATCCAATACTTTTGTCATGGCTGATAACGAAAATAATAATATAACTAATTTTTGCTAATATAATTATCATGTTAATAACCATTAAAAAAATACCATAATTCACTCCCCTACAGAACAAAAACTTACCTCAAGTTTGCCAACCTATCCTTATGTGTCTTTAAATTTCAGAAACTTTGCTGCAAATTTAGAAATTTAAGAAAAGGTTAGCAAAGTTAAGGCAAGTTTAGGTGCTGTGGATGCTGTCGTTTTCTATTATCTCATAAAATATTTTATGCAACTCAGGCGTTTTATGGTCACTTTACCTACCTATATAGGCGCCTCTTAAGTTCTTCCTTATAGTCCAGCGGTCAATAAAGTGCCCATTATTACCCTAGGGCAATAATGGATACTTTATGGACCGCTCGCAGGTCAATAAAGTATCCATTATTACCCTAGGGCAGTAATGGTTACTTTATTGACCTGCTGGGCTATATGGAAAAACTTAGCATGCACCGGCATAGGTAACGTAGAGTGACCATAATACGCCTTTGTTGCATAAAGAATCGTATGTACCATGTGTCATAGGTGCGTCTTTCGTCTCGCGCGATATTTCCAGACTCGTCTCCGGCTCGAGCGACCTCGGCTTCGCCTCGGTCTTGCTCTCGCCTGCAACTCGTTGGAAATATCTGCGCTCGACTATAAAGACGCACTTATGATGCTTAGTGCATAATATACTATAAAATTTTAAAAAAGATTTTTGACAAAAGTTGTATATCTTATAAAAGTACACATGTTATGTTGTATGTATTTTTTTAAAAAAATAAATATCTTTTTTTTTAAAAATGAAAGTAATTTATAACATGTTTATAGTGGTTTTGGCGTGAATATGAACTGGAAATTAAATTTCTTTACAAAGTTAGAGTGGAGTCTATTGGACAAAATAAGAGGGGGTTGGGATAACATAAAAAGTGTAAACCCATTTATCAATCTACTGATCCTTTTTAATTTTTTAAGAATTTTGTAATTTAATGTTTTGGAGAACATTAATTTATCAAATTATGTAAAAAGTTGGAAAATTTTAAGAATTAGTTATGTCGCTAATTTTGATCTGTCATTTTGTTTTTATGAATTAAACTATCATATTTTAATTCAGCAACTTTGAAAACATGAAAGTATGAAGTTCAGTACAATTTTGACAATTATTAATAAAATTAGTAGACCATTTAGGATCCACTATTTTGTATTTTTTACTTTCATTATTATATTTTATTTACCTACCTCGAAAACACTATAATACTAATATTTGTATGACTCATTCCATTTTTTGAGGTTCTGGAAAGAGGCTGTTTAAAAAATACTTAACGCTTTTTTTAATCTATTGTGATTCCCCCTCCTCAATTCGTAATGGTATGTCACATGGAAAAGTTTATTTTTTCTGACTCCACCCTCCCCCCTGTAAGCGTTACGTATTTTTTGAACGGTCCTTAATTCAGACAGACATTTTTAATTTTCCATTATGAATTTCAAAATATGAATTTATAATTGTATTCAGAGACCTTCAGTGTTTATTAAGACGTTGTTTTTATTACAGCTTTATATACTTTAATTTCACATTTTGTTAAATAAATTAATAACTTTGCTAAAATCTCTGAAATGAAGAATATAAGATTGATGGTTTTCTATAATTTTATATTTATTTAGTTTCATTTTTGTTCAAGAACCATTAAGTTTTGCGTATTTTTTCTACTTTTATTAGTTTTTGAAGATGAAATTTAAAAAATCATACACTGTGTGCCGTCTCATTACTGTGTTTTGTGATAATCATATGTGAATTGCCTTTAATAATTTATCTTTAAAATTATATATTTTTTAATATATCATTTTTTTGTTATATAAAATGTTTATTTAAAATTTGTATTATATTGATAGTAATAGAATTTTTTTTTATTTTATGTGCGTTATTATGTAAGTATGCTTTAAATTTTTTTAAAAAAATAGTTGATATATTAAGAATAAATAAGTAGAAAGTTTGATCTAAAAGTAAGAACATTTTATGAGTTAAAGATTTCTTTGTAAACAATATTTTTGACAATATTAGTTTCTCGCTGATCTTCTAAATATATTTTAAGCGAGGACAAAGAGCGAACACGTGATAAGGCAACATAAAGTTGTCCGTGATTAAAGACATATCGTCTTAGATCTATTCCTATTTTTTCAAAAGTTTGTCCTTGTGATTTATTGATAGTCATGGCAAAGGCAATTTTAATTGGAAATTGTCTCCGTCCAAATTGAAAAGGATACTTCTCGTCACTGTATAATGTTATACGATTTATAAATACAATATGACCAAATTTATCTCCTGTTAAAATTTTACATTTTAATAAATGATTTTTTAATTCTAAAATTTGAAGTCTTGTTCCATTGCACAATCCTTCATTTATAGAAAGATTTCTTATTAACATAACTACTGTATTAACTCTTAATCGTAATTCATGTGGCGGTAAATTTGGCGGATTTAACGTTCCCTGCCAATAGGATATACCTGAAATATATCCAAAATATGCCTGGTACGACATTTTTTAGTCATTTTTACTCTAATAATGCCAGGTACCACTTTTTGCTCCGAGTAGGTAGTCCCTTTAAATTTCGGAATTACTTATTTAAGTTTTAATAGGATCATAAATGCGTTGAACTGGAATATATGAATGCCTACCAGGATATTTTTTTCATTTATGGCTTCGGTAACCCAAAAGTTTTATGACTCAAAAATTTTGCAATTTGCAAATTTGAAATTGTAAATTAAAAAATTACAAATCTTTCGTTTTTCACGATTATAAATATCTAAAAATTTTCTCAAAATGAATAAAATTAAATGACAATCAATTATTATAAATATTGTTATTTTTTATAAAAAATAACATTATCGGGAAAAAAATTAGATACACATAATAGTTGAAAGACGTAGAATGCAAATTCTCAATTTATAAATTTATAATTACAAAATTAGAGAAATTTTTATTTCTGATTTTTAATCCATTCCAGATGTTAGAAAGTTTTACGACATAGCTCGTCCCTTTTTCGACATCTCAAATGCGAAAAATGAACTGGTAAAAAATATTTATTTCTTAATAAATAAAATTTTTCTAATTTTTAAGTTAGAACTTCGGTTTTTTTAAATTTAGAATCTGTAATTTCTGACAATTACAGAGATGTAAAATTTTTGGTAAAAGCATTACAATTAAAAGAATAGTAGCTTAACTCGTAAACAGTAGAAGATATTAAAAATCTGACATCATTTTTGAATTTTGTTTCAAAAGAATATATCTTATTCATATAAACATATAAATAACTAAATTATTGAAAAACGAGTATAATTTTGCAATAAATAATATAAATAATTTAGAATTAAAAAAAGGACTGTAAAAGAACCTTTCATTTTATGAGAGGGTAAAAGCATAATAAAATTCTTCAGGGTTTAGAATTTACGGTCATAAATAGCCATAAATTAACCTTTTTGATCCCTTTTTCGTTGGACATTTTCTAAGCACGGAATCATTCAAATCGTACCTCAAAAATGACTGAATTCATTTAGTCATTTTAGCCAGTCATTTTTTAGGTATTTCCTATCGGCAGGGTTTCTAAATATTCTGGTAAAAGTGCTTCACCGATTTCATTGTTATCACAGTTTTTAACACTATTAATACCTGTGTACGTTTTCTCTGTTGATACATCTAATAATTCAACAATTGATCTATTAATGTCATCAACATCAACATTTCTAGCTGACAATATTGCCGTTTTAGTGAATTTTTCAAATTCCTTTTTAATGATTAAGTCTCCATAGATGTCTTCTGCAATGTTTGTACCTGGAGGAGCTATACAATCTTTTGGTAATTGTAAATCATTTTCTGTGATATTTGCAGTTCCATTTCCAACTTTTAATAAGAATGATGAAAATTCCTTTTCATGTTGTAGTGCTCGCATATTTTCTGTTAATGAAAATTGAAAGAAATTGTGCCACACACTACTGTATTTAATACAGAGATTTACCAATTCACTGCGAATAGCATTCTGTTTAACTGGCAATAATTGTCGAAAATCTCCTCCAAGTATCATTATTTTACCTCCAAAAGGTCTATCATTATTCATTATGTCTTTTAAATTGCGATCCACTAATTGTAATGCATGCCTTGGAGCCATTGGTGCTTCATCCCAAAAAAATACGTCTATATTTTTCAAATATAGAGCTTCTTTTGATTGTGCTTTAATAGTTGGTGATGTATCATTATAAATTGCAATTGGTAATTTAAATGTTCTATGAACAGTTTTACCATGAGGCAATAATGTAGCTGCAATGCCAGTGTAAGCCATTGTACAAATTTTCTTCCCTTTACTTTCTAATAAATTAATTAAAGTTTTATAAACAAATGTTTTCCCAGATCCTCCAGGCCCATCAATGAAGAAACATCGTAATTTGTTAGGAGTATTCATTTCTTTTTCATTTATTGTTTCTAAGACAATATTTACAAATTCTTTTTGTTTTTCATTAAGTTTTAGATATTGTTCAGTAGCTATTTTTTCACTTTGTTGAATTAATATTTCATTTTCAAAATCACTTTCAGTTTCTGTTATTTGTTGCATTGATGGAAAAACTGCTAGACTTGAATTTTCAACATTAAGTAATGTATTTATAATAATGTACGCTTTCTTGAATAGTCTTCAGATAAAGCATATTTAAATTGTTCCCATATTTCTTCTGGTCGTATTGGTTGACAGTGTATTAAAATTCATACAAATAGATGTCTTAATTGTGTAGGCATCATCCAAACTTGAGCTTCGTACATTGCTTTTTTCCATTCATCATCATCTTCTATCAATCCTAATGCTAAACATGTTGAGACAAAAGTGTCATGTAGTACACCATCAACTGTTCTTAAATGTTCAAAACTTGTTGCTCCTTTTACTGTAATTAATAGCATTCTCAAGTGATATAATTCAATTTGTGTTGGACTAATAGAGTACATGCGACCCAAGGTTTTGAACTGTTGGGTACGTTTCTGCCAGGTTAATGCATTAGCATCTTTTTTTTTTTTTAAATACATAGTACATTGGCAATTCGGAATATGTATATTTAGAAGCAGTGGGATCACGTTTATTCAAATCAAAGTAGTCAGTAAGTTCTGTAGATTTTTTGTTCAAAGCAGATATTATTGAATTTGGATCATCCATGTTTTCTACTATAATCGATTGTTGATTTGGTAAATGAACAGGAAGTCGATGAACTGCATGACTTTTGCCTTGTAAATTGTTACTCAATATACGTCCACATGCTTCAGGTGGGCTGACGTAGCGAGATTCTACATAGTTTTTAATTTCATCATATTCAAGAACACCAGTCTCTTGATTGTTATTGTTTTGTGATCCTTGAATAACAACAGCTGCAGCATCATGTCCTTTGTATATATATTTATAAAGATATTTAACTGCTTTAATGCTTGTAACAACTTCAACGTTAATATGACAATTTAATCTTAATAACAGTTCTTTATTATGCGGTACAACACGTCGGTTATCAAATTGAAATCCATTATTACGATTAAAAGTTTCTGTATTTCTGCGCCTGTAATGTGGATAACCATCTTCATCCATATTCGTTTGGTCATTAAATTCTTTTGGATATCTTTTTGAACATTTGCCATCTTTATCCAAACACCACTCACCACATGGTCCATGAATCATATTAGCAGCAATTATATCATGTAATCGTTCATTTTCTAATCTCATAGGAATTTCTGCTGAAATAAGCTTATCAACAATGTCAGGTGTTGTTATTTTAGAATTTGGCTTTAAAGTAATAAGTAACTGAACATGTGGTAGTCCACGTTTTTGATATTCAACGACATAAACGAATGATTGTACTTCACCAAATATTTTCTCTTTAACTATAATATTTATTAGCTCTTCCTTTTTCAATTCGAAAACACGAGCAACTAAATCTGGTCTATCGTAACTATTTTGTCCATTTAAAAGATTTTCTGTAATTTCTCTCCAATTTGGATTGCAAGTCATTGTTATAAATAAATCTGGTTTGCCAAACTTCCTTACTATGGTCATTGCATCTTGATAATTTTGTTGCATATATCTTGGTGATCCAATAGAAGTAGAAGGCAGAATAACTACTTTTCCAACACGGTTGTTTTCATTTTCTGCATTTGTTTTTACATGTTGTAAAAGAGTTTCATAAGTATCAGCTCTTAATTTCTTTTGATTGTTTCTTATATAATTCATTTTATCTTTTTCAACTTTAACATAGCTGTCAACAGCCCACTGTTGAAATAATCGGCGTCCCATCAGAATGTAATTTGGTTCATCTCTAATAGCCATTCGATATTTTGTGTAAGCATTTCTAGTTACTCTACGATTAGAATCAACCATTTTCATACTATCGCACCAACCTTTAGTGCCATATGGAAAGAACAATGGATAAGTCCATGGTTCAACATTAGGGTCCATTGAATTAACAAATTGTAAATTTTTTGTGTGTCTGTTACGAATTGTAACGTATGATTCTGGAATTTCACCATCTGCAGTTGTTGAAAATATTGCTGCAACTTCATTAGTTCTTTGAAAATTAAACGGCCTTTTGTCTTGTCCCTTTTTTAATGTAAATAATAATTGCAATTCTGGTTCTATACCGTTGTTCTTAGCAGTCATAACATCTAATTCTTCTTTCATCATTTTATATGCTTTTGCATAAATGTTACATTCTCTCATTGCATTGTCGATTGATCTTAAAATTTCCTCATTTAATGTAGAATTCATATTCATTCGATAATTTGTTGCTTCATTTGCGTCAATTATGAAAAGTTGTCCAAAACTTGGTAATTCGTTATCATCTGGATATAATGAAGTATTAATTTGATAATAAATTTGTCCTTGAATTTTGAAACAATAAGGTCCAGGTCTTCTATTATTGAATTGCATTAAATTAGCATTAAATGAAGCAAATGAGTATGAAGCATTGTATCTACGTATATTAGTGAAAAAGTGTTCTGATTCTTTATGTGTACCTTCAAATAATTCTTTTAAAATTGTTGGTGGTTTTGGTAGTGGTGTTAATTTTACTTTGCCATGACTGCAACAATCATTAAATGTAGTACATCTTTTACTTACTTTTTCTGCTTCAAAGTGTTTTGCTTTACATTTACTACATGAGACGTTCATGAGTTTTAGGTAATGTTCAGTAATGTTATTTAATTTATTTTTTTCATTATTTTCCATTTTCTCGCTTTGTTGATGACTGTATGTACATGTTGGATGTGTTTTTATTATTATTGATATTTCTTGTGCATCTGTCAAATTAATTATTTTACCACTTGTATTTGATGGTAGTTCTGATTGCAATTCATTTACATTTTTTGTATTTAATGTTAATTCTTCTTTTAATTCATGTTTTTTGTTTAATTGCTTTTGATTATTTAAAGGTTCATTATCAACTTGACTTCTGTTAATATTGTCAGTTAAATTTAATGAAATGTCACTCATATTAATTGTTAATTCTTTTTGCAATTCATGAACATATTTAAATCTTTTAGAATTTAATTGTTTTTTTTTTTTTGTGAATTCTTTCTTTTTCTATTTTTCATTTTGTTAAATCTTATAATATATAAATTCAATTTTAACTTCTAAATGGTCTTTTTACTACTTTTCTTTATATACTATTTTCTATTAGTCTTAATTCTAATTGTCTTAATTCTAATTGTCTTAATGTCTTGAGAAATAAATATTTTAGTTAATCATTGTAATAAAATTGTTTTTTTTACATTTGTACAATAAATTTTATTAATAATTTCTTCATACATAAATATTGAACATAATTTCTTACAAATTATATTTGGTTAATTAATATATATGAACAACAATATATTTTTAAAGAATAAGTAATCACTAAATGAAGTCTGCAGAATAGTCTTGATTTTGTTCCCCGCCGATGATTGCCTGAAACAAAAAAATTTGAATGAATCAACTATAAATATGGAGTAAAATTAATGAATATAAATAAAACATAAATATATAATTAAATGTATTGCAATTTTTTAAGAATTCAATATGAATTCTGTAATATACGTAATTAGAATTGCAGTTTTTGTTCAATTTAACCAATAATACATTTTATAATTTGCAAAATGAATATTTTTCTTTTATTTGGTTATAATTATTTTCTATATATGTCAGTATTAATATATAAATATAATCATTTATTAAATTAAGGGCATGTGATGGATTATGACGTCACTGGTGTAGGTAAAATTTTTCCGTTACTTTTCTCTTAAAATGTAAAATATTTTGTCATGAAACCTGGTAGAATTACTTAAAATATCATTAGAAAGGTCTCTCTGACCTGAATTTGTTTGAATTTTGGTCCAAAATTAATTTAAGAATAATTTGCTATTTTTTGTACATTTTTCAAAATTAATTTTAAGCCAAAATTCAAACGAATTTAGGTCATAGAGACCTTCCTAATGATATTTTAAGTAATTTTATCAAGTTTCATGACAAAATATTAAATATTTTAAGAGAAAAGTTACGGAAAAATTTTTCCTATACCAGTGAAAATGTATTTGTTATGTATTTTCAATTACTTTTATTATTTTAATGTATAAGTTAATTTGCAAGTAAATAATTTTTTTTAACAGGCAATTACATTTATATATGTATTAAAAAAGAATACGATTTATGAAAAAAAAAATATTAAAGTTAAAAATTTTTATATTTATATACAATAAATTGAAAAACTCCGTATATTATATATAAATTATATTAATAATAACTAAAGTAAAATTCACGTATATCAGATTTCAAGGGACCGAGAAACCTTTAGATATAAGCAGGAATCAGATTTATCCGGGTAAAAATACATGATATATAAATTCAAAGGAATGGGCAAAAATATCTGATGTATGTGAGAATCCGATATATGCGGGCCTGATATACGCGGGGTCTAATGTACCTATTTATTATTAATTAATATTATTTTTTTTAATTTATGTAAAATTATAATTTTAATATTTGAATGCATGTTTAAAATTGTTAAATGAAATAATTGTTGTTTACAGTTGTAAATAAAAGAAACATTGATGAATCTATTTATAATTATCTATAATTCTATACATTTTTTAATTTTGATGGGCTTTTGTTTAAGCTTAAAGATGTATGTAAACAAAATTGTACCTACATTTTAAAATGTTTGCTAATTTTGTATAATTCTTTGGACGTCGTCTAAATTAGTAATATATTCTTTACTCAACAATGTTAGCTATGCCTTTAAAAGTTTTAAATTTTGTAATTTGTTTTGTAAGTAACTTATTCAATTACAGTAAATTAAAATATTTTTAATTATTAATTTGAAAAAATTAATATTACCTTAATTTTATTAACGATGTTTTTAATAATTTAGTTAATGTTAAAATAACTTTTCATATTCCTGCAAATTTAATTTAAATTTAAATAAAAATTTAAATATATGAAAATTTATGAAATAATTTTGCTAAATTTATTGTACGCACATAAAAAATTAATTACAGAAATTATGAAATTATGATATCATATTGTTATATTACGGGGTAATATTATTGTGACAATAGAGTTACATTGAAATGTTCGCCTGAAGGTGAGATTGTAATTAATATTACACTGATATTGACTTTATTTTGATATATCTTCCTGAAGATGATATTGCATGTAATACTACAATGATATTCACATAATATTACAAAATTATTTTTTCTTAATTATAATATTTAAAAAATGTCAAGTTCACACGAGGTTCATACCTATCAAATGAAATGAAGGTATACACTTTAGACCTTTTAGCCATCCAGCTCTTGGAATATATTTTAAACATTCTTTTCCATTTATTACCTTAAAATCTCTTTTTTAAGATATTAAGAACACTTTCTAAAATATATTCCAAATCATACAACCCGACTAACTTCAAGTTGTAGATTTAACTAACACTACAATATGTTATTCTATATGAAAAATAAAAGGACACGTATTTGTTTATTCTTGCTAAAAATTGTTTTTAAAAAAGTTACGGGCAATTGAATTTTGAATGGTAAAACTTAAAATAACATTGCAAAAAAATTGTTTCGCTTATAATTTTTCGCCTAATTACTATAATACAATTTTGTTTCTTGAATCTTCTAGGTGGTCTTTTTTTTCTTTAAAATGCCGTTTGAAATTTTTAAAATATTTTAAAATTAACATAATTAGAGCTTATTGTTTAAAAATAATTAAGGTCCATTTTCTCAAAAACCATACCTTTTTTTCTTTACAATTGTGACCATAAATTCTTATCAATATCATCAAATATTCCTATAAGTTTGATTTTTGCTTTTACAAACTTTTAGACAGGGTAATTTTTTTCAAAAATAATTTTTTATTAAAATTTTCAGATTGTTGGTATGCAACATTAAGAACAAATGAAATGAAGTTAATTCAACTGAAGTAAGCTCTTTTATAAAATCGATAATTTATGTAGGTATACCAAGACACTTAAAATTTTTTGTACAAAATAATATTTCGAAAAAAAGTTCCCCTAGATGACAGTATGGTTTAGCACACTTAAAACTAATAGGAATATTTGATTATGTTGATAATAATTTATGGTATAAATTTTAAGGAAAAAAGTTGTGGTTTTTGAGAAAATGAACCTTACTTATTTTTGGAAAATCATCTTTATTGTTGCTAATTTTAAATGTTTTAAAAAAATTTAAACAGCACTTTGAAAAATAAAAACCACCTAAAAGATCCAAGAAACAATATTTGACTATATTAATTAGGCGAAAAATTATAAGCGAAACAATTATTTTCATTCTTATTTTCAGTTTTGCTATTTAAAATTCAAGTGCACGAAACTTCTTTAAAATTAACTTTAATAAAATAAAATTACAAATCATTTCATTTTTCATATAGAATAACATACTTTAGCGGCAGTTGAATCTACAACATGAAGTTATATTAGTCAGCCTGCATGAATTGAAATGGATTCAATCATTAGTTAATCTTATTTTTTTTGTTGTATCAATCATCAATACATAAAACTAAATTCAAACATTGAACATGAATTTCATAAACATAATTCGAAATATTTAAAAAAAATTATATATATTTGAACTAAAAAAAGGTGAAAAAAAGTTAATAAAAGGGAAAAAGTTGACAAAATTGAAAAAAGGTGAAAAGGTGACTGCTGTGATGCTTCATTTTACCTCTAGGCAAACAAATTTTAAATCATAATTTTTCTATTACTTTATATGTTTCAGGTTTAAATTATTTATATATTCATTAATTTGTGTTGTCTTAATAAGTAAATAACTAAATTTGTCCTTTCATTAGGGATTTTTTGAATATCAAGAAATTTTTATAAAAAATTTTTTTAATATACAGCGTGAAATTGACTATATTATTATAAAATATAATTTCTGTATTTAAAAAATTTATATATTATTATTCCCCATACAGCACATAAACTTGCTTCGATTCTGCCAAACTTTCATTAAAGTTATAAATTTTATGTACAGTTCAAAAAAGTTGACGACAATTAAAATAATAAATAAAGGTAGTCAAAATTCAGGCAAGTTTACATGCTGCGAGGTTATAAAATATTTTTATACACTATCAATATTAATTAATAATATGAATAAATGTCTTAATAATTTTTTAGTAATTCGTCGGTGTTCTTTCAAATTTTAAATAAAGTGTATTGAAATTGTTGGGTTTATAAAAATAAAATAATCATTTATTAATGTAAATTAGTGGTGTGTTAAATTTTATGAAATACAGGGGGATTATTTTAAATTTCATACAACTAAACTGGTTAAAGTGGTTACATTATAAAAATAATACTATTAATAGAATATTTATTATTTTATAATAAATATTACAAAAAATATCAACCACCTTTGAGATAAAATGTTACAGAACCTACTGTGTACATTAAATAAATTAATCATGCACTTATTTATATTAATAAACTTTAAATGAAATTAATATTAAAATTAATAAAATATTAACAGTAATAATAACAACGCGACTATACGTCCGTCTAGACGGATGAAAAATTTTTTCCGTCTAGCCGGACGTTTAGGCTCAGAATGCAAATTTGACTTAATGTCCGTCTAGCCGGATAAAATGTTTTTGTCCGTCTATGTTTCGATATACTAAAGGGGGGGGGTGGGGTTTTTAAAAATCTAGACGGACAAAATTACTTTATCCGGCTAGCCGGACGTTTAGACGTTTTTTGGTGTCCGTCTAGACGGACGTTTAGACACTTTGTAATAATAAAGATATTTAAAAATGTAGAGGTAATATTTTTTTGTAATAATAAATTAAATTTCAGTCTGTAAATATCCGACAATCAAGTTATAATCAAAATTTTAATACAAAACATATTTAAACAATTGTTTCTTTTATTTATACGGGAAAAATTCTTTTATCCGGATACTGTTGCCCTACATTAGTACTCTCAGTAACTGTAGAGTGATAAATTTATTTTATTTGCCTATCAGAACTTTTAAACAATTTTTTTTTGATTGAGGATTTAGTTTTGTGAGGTTGAGGTTATGTTACACCTTCTCTCTATGATAGAGCTAAATAATATTTTTTTAAATTGCATGATACAATGAGGTATGATTTTAAATTACGTTGATTCAGGGTTGATAGTTTTCATGTGTAGCTAATAAATTAAATTTAATATATCTGCTTACTAAACTGCCGTGTTTGGGAAAAGAGTACATAAATAATGTTTTCATTGTTTTTAAGTTTTTTTTCCCTAACACGGCAGTGTATAAGGCTAAAAAGTATCAGAACTTAATTAAATACTCACCTTCAAGAAGTGAAATATTAAAGAAAATAATATATAATTACCTTGAAAATTTGAAATCTTCAAATGTTGTTTCAAATCACTTTATTTAATTTCTAGATTTTTTGAAATTTGGGAAAAATGATGATTGCTTTTTAACAAAAATACACACACGAGTGATTATAAAATATTTAACATGTGAATAAAGCTAAACGCACAATGAGCCAATGATTATTACTATTAATATTAAGGTACGGTTACACCTCGCTTTTGCTGGCAGTTGCCTATGGACGCAATTACACGTCTGCGTTAAACGCTGCGTTCTTGCGTTGAATGGTAAGAGAGAGGAAGACAGAAATATAGTCACATCTCTGTCACTCTCACCATTCAACGCAAGAAAGCAGCGTTCGACGCAGACATGTAATTGCGCCCTACACTGTAAAAAATAATACTTGCAGATTTACAATGCAAAGTATTTTTCCGTCCCAAACGTTAAATTTATATTGTAATAGTCCATCGTAATACGTGATAAAAATACAACGCGATTGTAAAACTACACTTCGAGTGTAGAACTTTATCGTGTTGCGATGAAAATATTCATTCGGTATGAAAATGTCTTGTAAATGTTTTACGTATAACGTTGTGAAATCACAACGCGTTGTAAAATTACTACGTAACACCATGGAAATAATTCGCTTCACGTATCACGTAGTAATATTACAATGCATTCTGATTTCTCTGCATCGACTGAGATTTCACTGCTTCGTACGTGAAATATTTGCATGCCGGTCGAATATTTTCATTGTAATACGTTGTAAATTTATCACGTGTCACGTGAAGCGATTTATTTCCATCGTGTCACGGTGTAAAAATACAACGAAATTTTTTACAGTGTATGGCAACCATGTAAGGGCGCAATTACATGCCTGCGTCGAACGTTGCGTTTTGCGTTGAATGGTGAGAGTTACAAAGTTGGGACTATATTTCTGTCTTTCTCTTTCTCTCAACATACAACGCAAGAGCGCAGCGTTCGACGCAGGCATGTAATTGCGCCGTCAATGTCCCGTCCCATGACAGCGTGAAAGCGGGAAAGCGGAAAGCGTTGTTTCAATCAGAACGCTCAATTAGAATAACTTCCATTGTAGAACATACTCTTATTGGCTGAACGCTTTCCGTTTTCTGCTTTGACGCTGTCATGGGACGGGACCTTGAGAGTCAGTCTGAAATCAGATGAATGCGTCATACGTTGCATCGTAATGAGATAGAAAGAGATAGAAACATGTTTGCGTCTTTTTCTTTCTCATTACGAATATGCAGAGTTAGACGCATCCATCTGATTTCACCCTCAAGGTACAGTCTGGCGCAATTACATGACTGCGTCGAACGCTGCGTTCTTGCGTTGTATATTGAGAGAGAGAGAAAGACAGAAATATAGTCACATCTTTGTCACTCTCATCATTCAACGCAAAAACGCAACGTTCGACGCAGGCAAATCAAGATGGTAACGTATGTACATACATCATGAGTACAATGAATACGGTTACGGGAGCAGTGCATGAGATAAAAAAGGACAGAGACTGCACGTCTTGCATGAGATAGAAAAGGACAGAATGAGTCTCTGTCTTTTTCTATCTCATGCAAGACGTGCGTGCACTGTAAAAAATACTTCAGGAAAATTACGTCAGTATTGTAATGTTACTTTAGAAACTTTCTGTAATATTACTCTTTGTCAAGTAGGAATAATACCAATCAACTTGTAATTCTACAGCTTTCCGCAATGTAATATTACATTTTTCAGTAAATGTACATTCAGGGTTGTGAATGTACTACTACTGTAGTAGGTAATAAAAGCACCTACTTCTATAGCAGGAATTTTACATTCGCGAACAATTTCACCAAGAACATTAAAATCACAGGTTTGGTTGTTTATTTTACCACTTTGAAAGAGGTGATTTTACAGATAAAAATTTCTTTTTTTACGTATGTGACAGTGGAAGTATTTCATATTAAATATAGTATTATTACTTTCAAATGTGAAAATCCCACTGTAGAAGTAGGTAATAAACGCTCCTACTTCCATAGTGATAAATTTACCGAACCATTTTTTTCAGTGTGCAGACAGCTTTAGGGTGAAATCAGATGGATTCTTCAAATGTCAAGCTGTAAACTGCAATTCATGAGAGTCAGAAAGATGGTGGTATGTTCTTTCCTTCTTAGGCTGGCGTCCCATGACTCCGTTGTGCATTGCGTTCTAATGAGATAGAAAAGGACAGAGATATACTTTGTCCTTATCTCATTAGAACGCAACGCACACGGCCCCATGGGACTTGGCCAGAGATGTAAAGTTACGCGTAACTAGAGGTTTTCGACGTATAATACATGGTTTTACATGATGTAAAATACGTATTATACGTAGAATACCTTCCACTCCCTCTTAAATTCCAATTTTTTCATGTATAGCCTAAAGCACAACGAATCGTAATCGCTAATCCTTAATCGTAATAATGAGAGAAAGCAGGACAGAGATATATGTCTGTCCTACTTCCTCTCATTCTTACGATTAAGGATTAGCGATTACGATTCATTGTGCGTTAGGCTTATAATACACATGTATTATACGTATTATACATATGTAAAATACATCATGTATAATACATGCACATCCCTGGACTTGGCCCTTTGGGCGCAATCAGAAAAAGCTTTCCAATGTGACCAATTAACTGATTGGTCTATTCAAATCCCTAATCCATTAATCCCTAGCATGAGACTGCACCCTTAAGGCACACTCGCACCTCGGTGTCTGTCTGCATGCGCATGCAACCGAAATGAGATAGAGGAAGACAAAACATCCAAATTTCTATTTCTGTCTTCTTCTATCTCATGTCGATTGCATGCGCGTACAGACAGGCAAACTAAGTGGGAGCGTACCTTTACACTCATGATTTGCAGCTTGCAACTTGACGCTTGAGGGTAAAATCCCATGTGAGCAGAAAGCGCAAAACCGAAAGCAGAAAATCATGAGAGTGAGAGAGACAGTGATATCTACCTACCTCTCTCACTCTCATGATTTCTGCTTTCGGTTTTACGCTTTCTGCTCACATGGGATTTTAAGCCCAAAGCACAACGAATACGGTTACGGGAGCAGGGCATGAGATAATAAAGGACAGAGACTGTTTCTGTCCTTTTCTGTCTCATACTCTGGTCCCGTAACCGTATTTCTATCTGCTTAGGCCTTTACCCTGATGACGAATCCATCTGATTTCACCTTTAGGGCTACAACATTTCTTTGTGTAAAAATGTACGGTACGTTCCGAACCCTGTAGAAAACTTGAGAAAAGTATACCATGGTAGTGCACCCTGAAGAAATTGATGCATGTTTAAATACAGTGACCACGAAGGAATAATAAGGAGACTGCACTCGCTAATTTTTATGTGCTAAAATTCTGTCTTGGTTCACGTGTTGGAATTAACTCTGATATGAGTACGCATGCGCAGTATGCGATTACTATCGATATATCGATGTATCGATACTTGTTTACATGTATAAACATAACCTCAAATATCATTGACGTTTCGATTCCCGCCATAATAATTTTCTCTCTCATTCTACTTTTGGGAGCAACGAAGATAGCAATAGTGCGCCACGCACGCGTACTCATATCAGAACACTTGAACCAAGACAGAATTTTGGCACACTTTCTACAGGGCTGAACACTACAGTTCGGTCTCCTTATTATTCCTTCGTGACAGTGACACGTGAGTATTTTTACATTCGCTCTTCGTCCATGAATTTTAATAGTACTAGAACAAAAACTGCGCGCTACGCGCGCCTTGTCATGGTGTCATTTTAACATATGAATAAATAAAGGCCAGCTTATAGAGTATGATGTAACGGGAATAAGGTTGTAATGATTATAACACTATTTTCCTAAAATTCTAATTTATATTTTGTCATGAAAATCGTTAGAAGTACCTGAAAGAAAAATAGAAAGGTCTGTTAAACGTGATGTTCCTTAAATATTGACTAAATATAAATTTTTGAGTTTCCTTTTTTTCGAAAATTGTCAAAAATAAATTGTAAGCAAATATGGAAAGAAAGAAAATTTTATTAAAAAAAAGTAAAAATGAAAAGAAATGTATTGACGATAGATCGATGTAATATATAAGAAGTGCAAGTTTGGTCATTTCAATGTTGGAAATTTTCAAAATTAGTCCAAATGCAAATTCGGAGATTTCAAAATAAAGATAAACGTTAGTTCTGTGATTTCAAATGTCGGAAAAATGCAAATTTGGTTGTTCTAAAATTGTGACTAATGTAGATTTGGTTACTTCAAAGTTTTGACAAACGGTAATTTACGGATTTGGAAGTTATTGTATTTTTAAATGTGGGTCGTTAAATATTTTGCTTAATACGATTTGAGATAAATGCAATGTCTAGTGATTGAATATTCTGACAAATATAATTTCCGTGATGTAAATTTTCAGGCAATTACAACTTCAGATTTTAAAAGTACATACCAAGAAGTACTGTAGCCCTAGGAACTTTAATAAATAAAGAAAAGACGATTTGGAGGAGTTAAAAATTTTAAGAAATGCAATTTCGTCAATTGATATATTTAGCAAATACGAGTTTAGTATCTTTAAAATTATAACAAACGTAGATTAGAGAAGTTAAAAGTTCGGACCAATGCGACTTCTAATAATTACATAGTCCGAGAAATTGCAACTATAATAATTTATTGTTATCCTTAATCATCTCTCGCATACAAAAGCGTAAAAAGTTGAAAATAAACAACAATTTTCTTTCCAGTATGGCATTTTCGTCGAGTGACATTTTCAGTTTCTCTTTAGTCATGTCTAACGTATTGAGACTCCTATGGGCAAGCTCCTGTATATGTTCTAACCTATAGTATAATAATAAATACTTTATTCAGTGATTTTCTACGTAATAGCAAACACAAATATTTATTAACAAAATATTTTTCATTTATCGAAAGCTATTTCTTATTATAATAAAAAGTCATATAAAAATTTTATACAATTTTATTATTTTAAAAAATAGCTTTCGATAAATGAAAAATATTTTGTTAATAAACATAGGTTCGCAAATTTGTTTTTTAAAAGTTATTGTACAAAAACTGATTTCGTCCCATTGACTGCAATGCAAACCTGTCATCCAGGTAGCCGCCATTTTGAATTTCTCCCTATCCAACTTGAATATCTTTATAAGGGTAAGGGCGCAATTACATGTCAGCGTCGAACGCTGCGTTTTTGCGTTGAATGTTGAAAGTGACAAAGATGTGACTATATTTCTCTCCTCCTCTCTCTCATTATTCAACGCAAAAACGCAGCGTTCGACGCAGACATGTAATTGCGCCCTTAAGCCCAAAACATAATGAATACGGTTACGGAAGCTAGGCATGAGATAAAAAAGGACAGAGACTGTTTCTGTCCTTCTCTGTCTCATGCTTTAATCTCGTACGCGTATTCAATCTGTTTAGAGCTTAAAATCCCATGTGATCAAAAAGCGCAAATGCATAAAATCATGAAAGTGAGAGAGACAATAATATGTACCTACCTCTCTCACTCTCATAATTCATGCCTTCGGTTTTACGCTTCCTGCTAACACTGGATTTCACCCTAAGGGCGCAATTACATGTCTGCGTCAAACGTTGCGTTTTTGCGTTGAATGGTGAGAGGAACAAGGATGTGACTATATTTCTGTCTCTCTCGCCCTTACTATTCAACGCAAATACGCAGCGTTCGACGCAGACATGTAATTGCGCCCTAAGGATGTTTAAGTTGGATGGGGATAAATTCAAAATGGCTGTTATTTGGATAGTGAAGCGCTTGTGCTGTTTGCCCCAAGTAGTAACTAAAGTAACCTAACTGGTACTTTCAAGTAATTACTGTTAAATATTTAAATATAAAATTGTATGTACGGTTGAAATTAAAAAATAAAATTGTAAATAAAAACAATGTTTTTAATAACAGATAAAGTACATTTGCATTCAAGAATTATTTTATTCACTGATTTTCTACCGAATAAATAATTAAAAACAATGTTTTTAATAACAGATAAAGTACAGTTGCAATCAAGAAATACTTTATTCAGTGATTTTGTACGTAATAGCAAACACAAATACCCTGTAATAAGAGGGTTATTGAGCAAGCGTTTTGGCTAGTTGAGCAAGCCCTCTGCTCAATTGTCCTAACGAAATATGGACAATTGGGCTGGTTGCTCATTCACCCAATGCATTGAGTCCAATAATCCACAAGGTATTTCGAGCTTAAAACTGGAGAAAAAGCGACTTAATATTGATAAAACACTAAGAAACATTAAATTAAGCATAAATACACAAAATTAGATAATATAAATACGTATATTAAGAATAAATAACATTTTCGAAAAGACGTGATTTATTGACACTCAGGGAGCAGAACACCTGACTAGCAGAATAGACGTAGCCAATCAAAATCTTTCTACAGCGAGAGACTAAATTGTGATTGGCTACGTCTATTCTGCTAGTCAGGTGTTCTGCTCCCTGAGTGTCAATAAATCACGTCTTTTCGAAAATGTTATTTATTCTTAATATACGTATTTATATTATCTAATTTTGTGTATTTATGCTTAATTTAATGTTTCTTAGTGTTTTATCAATATTAAGTCGCTTTTTCTCCAGTTTTAAGCTCGAAATACCTTGTGGATTATTGGACTCAATGCATTGGGTGAATGAGCAACCAGCCCAATTGTCCATATTTCGTTAGGACAATTGAGCAGAGGGCTTGCTCAACTAGCCAAAACGCTTGCTCAATAACCCTCTTATTACAGGGTAGTTTAATTGGAAATTGTGTTCTTTTAAATGTAAAGGGATAAACATTTTCACAGTACAATAGTATTCGATGTATAAACACAATAATTCCACATTTATCTCCCGTTAATATTTTGCATTTTATAACATGATTAGATAAAGCTAAAACCAATAATCTTGTTCCATTACATAAACCTTCGTTAATACTAAGATTTCTTATAAGCATGACTACGGAATTTATTCGTAAATGCAAAACATATGGTGGTAAACCAGGTGGTGATAGAGTGTTTAAGTAATCAGGTAAAATGACTTCATGATCATTATTATTATCACGATTATCTACACTGTCAATACTTCTATAAACTTTTTCTTCGCTCTTATCTAATAACTGGACAACATTATTATTAATTTCATCTACATCAATATTTCTCGGAGCTAAAATAGCACATAATGCCAAATCTTCAAACCTTTTCTGTTTAATCAACTCTCCATATACAGCTGTACTGATATCAATATTTCCTTCTTCCAGAATGTTGTCTGGTAATTGAACACAATCTTTTACATCGTTAAAAGTGCCATTTCCTATGTCAAGTAAAAAATTAACAAATTGTGTTTCTTCCAGTAAAGCTCGCATGTTTTCAGATAATGTAAATTTTGCAAATATCTTCCATAATTTGCTGTTTTTAATTGACAAATTTATAATTTTAGATCTTGTACCATTTTGTTTTATAGGTAATACTTGTCTAAAATCACCTCCTAAAATAATCGTTTTACCACCAAAAGGAACATCTACTTGCATAATATCTCTTAATGTTCTGTCCATAATCTCTAAGGCATACTTCGGTGACATTGGAGCCTCATCCCAAATGAAGACATCAACATTTTTCAAATACAACCCCTCTTTAGATTGCACTTTTATATTTAAAGATGAATCATTATATAATGGCACGGGTAAACCCAATATTTTATGAACTGTTCGACCCATGGGAAGTAAGGTTGCAGCTATCCCTGTAAATGCCATATTGCAAACAGTTTTACCGAGACTCCTCAATAAATGCCACAATGTAATATACATAAATGTTTTTCCTGATCCTCCAGGACCATCGACATATACACACCGACAAGTATTATCGATATTATCATTTACTGCATTTAATATAAAATCGACTATATCTTTTTGTTTGACGTTCAGTTTATCATACCTTTCTTTTCCTAATTCCTTTTCCTCTTCAATATTTATAGAGTGGGTAACTGAAAAATTATCAGTTTCATCTTCTACATCCATCAATCCAAGAAAATCATTCAACTTATAACCTTCATCAGATAACATATTTTTGACATGTATGTATGCTATTTTTTCAGCAGCAATGTTATCAACGTTTCTAGCATAATCTTCGGACATATAAATTTTGAATTGTTCCCAAAGTTCACCAGCATTTATAGGACGACAGTGAATTAAAATTCTGACAAATAATCGTCGAAGTGATTGAGGCATCATCCATAAAGTAGACTCTTGTAACGTTGCCTTCCATTCATGATCATCCTCTATTAGTCCTAATGCTAAACAAGCTGACGTAAATATCTCATGTAATACGCCATTAACAGTCTTCAATGATTCGTATGAAATCGCACCTTTAGTTGTAAGTAATAATAATCTAAGGTGAAATAATTCTGTGTGGCAGGGATTAACAGAATAAATTCTGCCTATTGCCTTCTCTTTACGGAGTCTCTTGTTCCATTTACATTTTGTTTTATCCCATGAATAATATTCGGGAATCTCAGTATAAAAATACTGACGAGCATTTACATCACGTTCATTTAAAAGGAAGTAGTCTAATAATTTTGTATTTTTATTTAAATGAAATGATATTTCTTCCTCTGTATCTACTTGCCGAATAAGAATATTTTGCTCATTTTGTAAATGTATTGGTAAACGATTTATACTGTGACTTTTTTTGGATAAAGTTTTACTTAAAATTCTCCATGCTGCTTCTACTGGACCAACATATCTGTTTTCTTCATAATGATTGATTTCATTATGATTAATAGTAGCTTCTTCATTACTATTTGTAATGATAATTGATGCAGCATCATGACCCTTATAAATATATTTATACAAATATTTGACGGACTTAATACTGGATACAACTTCAACATTAATATGACAATTGAATGTTTGTGAAAGTTTAGGAGAATAAGGTACAACAAAACGATTATCAACAACATATTCATTATGTCGTGTATAAGTTTTACCTGTGTTTCTTCTTCTATATACCACATAACAATTTTCTTCAACAGTAGTGTCTTCTTGTAAAGGTTTAGGAAAATTTTTTGAGCATTTTCCATCAACGAAAAACCAATCTCCACAAGGACCGTGTATATTATTTGCCATAATAATTTCATGTAATCTAGGATTAACCAATTCATCTGGTATTTCAGCTGAAATATGTCCATCAACACTCTCTGGTGTTAATATTTTTGAATTGGACGTTAATATAACCAACAAATGGATATGTGGTAATCCCCTTTTTTGAAATTCTATAACATAAACGTAGGATTTGACATCTCCAAAGCATTTATTCTTAACAATACATTCTATTAAATGTTTTACTTTTAAAGAAAAGACTCTCGCGACAATGTCAGGTCTATCAGCTACTGTTTGATTAGGTAATAAATTTTCTGTTATTTCTTTCCACTGTGGATTACATGTCATTGTTATAAATAAATCTGGTTTACCATGTTTTGCCACAATAGCCATTGAATCTTGATATAATTCCATCATATTACGAGGTGAACCAATAAATGTTGATGGTAAGACAACTAATTTTCCTAGAGGTGTATCATTCCTTTGTGCTATATCCTTCATGTGATCTATTAATCCTCTGTAACTTTCACTTCGCAATTCTGTTTGATGATTTGCGCAATATTGAAGCCGATCTTTTTCCATTTTAACATAATTGTCAACCAGCCACTGTTGAAATAGTCTTCCACCGTATAGAAACTGATTAAATATATCATCTCTAATTGCCATTTTATACTTTACATAAGATGCCCTCGAAATTCTATGTTTTTTCAATTTTTTATCTGTATCATTTCGAAGCATATCAATACAATAACCTTTTTCTCCAAAAGGATAAAATAGAGGATATATAAAAGGTTCTACACAAGGATCCAAACTACTAACAAATTGCAATTCTTTACTTATTTTGTTGTACACAGTAACATAAGAATTAGGTATTTCACCTTCTGAATTTGTATTAAAAGTAGCAGCTACTTCATTAACTCTTTGAAAATTAAATCGCCGTGGATCTTTTCCTTTTTTTAAAGTAAATAATAATTTCAATACTGGAATTTCTTCATCATTTTTTGTCGCTAACGCTGTTTCTATTTCTATAACTTCTTTCATCATTCTAAATGATTGACTGAACGTATTATGTTTTCTTATAAAATTCTCAATTCCTCCTACAATATCTCTATCTAATCTATCATTTTTATTCAACCTGTATTCAATTGCATCATCAGGATCGTAAATAAACAATTGACCATAAGCCGGATCATCACCGTTTTCAGGGAATAAAGCTTTATTCATTTGATAATATATTTGACCTTGTATTTTAAAACAATACGGTCCTCTTCGTGTACCATGGAAATTAATAACATTAGCATTAAATGACGCAAAAGCAAATGAATTATTGTAACATCTTATATTCTGGCGAAAATGGTTTGATTTCTCATGTGAACCATCTAATAACATTTTCAATTCAGATGGATAATTTAAAGGTTTCAATTTAATACCTCCATGGCTACAACAATCAGCAAAAGAATACTTTTTGTTATCATCTTTTTTATGTTTCAGGTTTTTAGTATCTGAATTAGTTATTTTAGTACTAACTTTTTCATCTTTAAAGTGTTTAACATCACAATGAGTGCAATAAAGTAACATTTTACCTAAATAATTCTCTGCATAAGTACGTGAATGCAATTTATTTACTTTTAGTTCTTTTAAAGAATTATCTGATGTATTCACCAAATCTTGATTTAAACAAGAAATAGAAGAATTTTTAACTGTATCATAACAATTATTTGTGTCTCTCTCTCTTAACTTATGATTCTCTAATTCTGCCTCTATATAATTTTTCTTTTTTTTTGCACGACAACGTTTCACTCTTTCCCTGTTCAACATTTGTCCATGAAGAAGTTGTTTATCTTTTTTATTATTTTCAGACAATTTATTAATTTCTACTTCTTCTATTCCATGTAATGAAGGAAAAGATTTCTTCAATTGAATTACAGTATCTTCTGAATCAATCATTTTTCTTTTACTTGCTTTTTTTTACTACGTCACTTTTTACTTCAATAAACTGCAAAATAGATGGAGAAACAGCTTCTATAATGGAATTTTCATTATTTATTTCTACATTTCGGAAATGTGAAATTGTCTGAAAGCATGTTGATGGTATTGCGTTCACAACAAGAGTTTGAGAATCTGCATTGCAAGTTCCTTTCTCCACCTCTTCTGATACATTCATTTGTAATTCCTTTTTTTCTTTCAATCTAGTACGATAGCACTTCATTGATTCTCTATGCAATTTTCGTTTTTCCATTTTTTTCTCTACAGTTAAACTCCTACGATATCGTCTCACTCTTTCTGTACTGACAATTTTTGTACCAACTTCTTGTAATTGTTCTACTTCTTCTTTGCTAAATCTTTGCTTTTCTTCAAATCTTTTCCCTTCTATTAAACACGTACTAAACTTCTTCATTCTTGACTTTGCCAAACTTTCAATATCTTTTTCCTTTTCTTGTAATATTTTTGTCCTTTCTACTTCGCCTATTGAATCCAACATACACAAAGATCTCTTTTCTGTAATTGTAGGTTTTGGTAAATCAGTAATTTTTCTTTTACTTGCTTTTCCTTTTACTTCGCCACTTTCTAGTTCATTAAACTCCGAAATAGATGGAGATACAGCTTCCGTAATGGAATCTTCATAATTTATTTGTACATTTTGGAAATGTGAAATTGTCTCAAATGATGTTGATGGTATTGCGTTCAAAACAAGAATTTCAGAATCTGCATTACAAGTTCCTTTCTCTACCTCTTTTCTTACATTCATTTGTAATCCCTTTTTTCCTTTTAATCTAGCACGATAGCGCTTCATTGATTCTCTATGCAATTTTCGCAATTCCATTTTTTTCCCTTCTGTTAAACTCCTACGATATCGTCTCACTTTTTCTGTACTGACAATTTTTGTACCAACTTCTTGTAATTGTTCTACTTTTTCTTCGGTAAATCTTTCCTTATCTTCAAATCTTTTACCTTCTGTTAAACTGGTACTACACTTTCTCATTTCTGTCTTTCCCAAACTTTTAATATCTTTTTTCTTTTCTGTGCTCACATTACTTTTATCATTTTGTCGTTTCATGATTTTATACAAATTTTTATTTATATAATCAAAATATGTCAAATTGTAAAAATGTTAATCTAATAACATATCAAATTTGCAATGCACAATTTTAAAATGTCCAAATTTGAATGACCAGTTCACAGTTATATTAATAGCAATTGACACATTTGCAAATATCTAATAGAAATGTTACCATTTGTATTTTCTAATTTTATAGCCTTCCACAAATGATTAAAATTTTAAACACAATTCATCAATTAACAAATTTCGAAATGTTCTAATTTACAAAAGACCCATTTTAACAATTGTCGAATTTAGCAATTTTTCATTTTTCTATTTTTACATTTATTATTTATCAATTATATTCAATAGTCCAATTTACCAGTTTTCTATCTTACCAATTTTCCACTTTACAAATTAAACAATTTTCCAATTAACCTATTTTCCAATTTACCAATTGTCCACTTTGCCAATTTGCTAATTTACCAATTTTCCACTTTGTCAATTTTCCACTTTACCAATTTTCCAATTTGCCAATTTTCCAATTTACCAATTTTCCACTTTGCCAATTTCCCAATTTACCAATTTTCCACTTTACAAATTAAACAATTTTCCAATTAACCTATTTTCCAATTTACCAATTGTCCACTTTGCCAATTTGCCAATTTACCAATTTTCCACTTTGTCAATTTTCCACTTTACCAATTTTCCAATTTGCCAATTTTCCAATTTACCAATTTTCCACTTTGTCAATTTTCCACTTTACCAATTTTCCAATTTGCCAATTTTCCAATTTACCAATTTTCCACTTTGCCAATTTTCCACTTTAACCAATTTTCCACTTTACCAATTTTCCAATTTGCCAATTTTCCAATTTATCGATTTTCCACTTTGCCAATTGGCAAAAATATTTCTATATCTATCACTACCTGCCTCGTTCTATTTTCAAGAAAGTATGTTTGCTTACCTGAAACAAAATTATCTCTCTTTCTCCCTCTTGGTCCCTCTACATCTCTTTCTCTTTCTCCTTCTCTCACTCGCCCTCTCTCTGTCTATTAATAGTCTTTACAAAAATTATACCTTGTGTTCGACATCTTTTTCATTTTTATTATATAAAAACTCGATAATTTCATAGCGAAAACAACAAAACAAAGTTGGGGGTCTTTAGGGTCCCTAATTACGAATCCATCATTAGTTTTTTAAAATTCAAAATGGAATAAATGAAACATTTAATAATCCGTGTTACATATTTTTTTTAGGTACAATGACTTACAATTATTAAAAATTAAATATTATTTTTTATTTCTCTTTTGTGACCAATATTTTTTAATCTCATTTTAATAATTACAAATTCAATTTTTAAAAATATTTTACAGTAAATGTTTGTAATTTTTCCTTACTAACAAATTACCAATTCAAAAATATAAGAAAATTGATTTGTCTAAACAAATTAAAATTGTTTTTATTCTTTAAACAATTAATGAAATTAAATAAATTACACTAAATTCTTTTAATTATTTTCATTATTCTCCTCTTCACTATTTAAAAATTTCTAAGCTTTTAAGATATTTTAATTAAAAACAAAGTATGAACAAAATTATTTAACAACTAAAAATTAAATTAACAACATAAGAAAATAATATTTTACACCTATTTACTTGTAGCATATTTATTAATTGAGGGCCTGGATGCAATTAAGAGATACGGGCAACTTTCGAAGTCCCCTGCTTCTGCCGGAGACTCGCTGTACGCGGGGCCAACGAAAGTCACGCGTATCCCCTTATTGTATCCAGCCCCTCAATTGTACTTTCCTTAAAAGTTTGAAAATTATTTTTTCAATTTCAAAAATTTTTTCTTCAAAACCATCATTAAAATGTTTACTTAAATTCTTTATTAACTGTACAATTTTTATTTAAATATATAATAATTAATTAAATATATAATAATAATTAAAATACAATATTATTTGGGGTCATTCACATATCACGTGATAAAAATTTTAGCTAATTTGAACCCCCTCTCACCTCTACGTGATACTTTTTCTATTGTTAAAAAAATTGATTTTCCATGGAGCGTGATATTTTGCTTACCCCCCTCCCACCCCTAAGGATAACACGTAATACGTGGATGATTCCTTTTCCAAGAAATAACAGATAACGTCTTTCTGTATAATAATATAATATAATTGTACGAAATAAAGGGGGGTTGCTTTAGATTTTAAGAAGTCTTTATATATAATACTATAACCTATAAAGGCGCCGTAAGTTATATTATTATTATACAGAAAAACGTTTTAAAATCCAAACCAACCCCCTTTTATTTTGTACAATTATATTATATTATTATACAGAAAGACGTTTTTAAATCTAAACCAACCCCCCTTTATTTCATGCAATTATTATATTCTCTTATTATATATATTATTATTATATTCTCTCCTCTTGTTCCGGAGGACCTCCATCACCCTGCGTTAAGTATCGATGCTTTATTGACTTCGACTCACAGATACGTAGCATCTAGTTTCGCGGCAAACCTAAATATGCATTCAGCGATTTCTTATAACTTTCGGAAAGCCAGACTTGACCTCTTATATGTATATTTAATTTCTTTTGACTGGTCTTTCTTACATCATATACTCAATGTAAATAATTTGTCTGAAGCTTTTACTGACGAACTAAATAAAGTTTTGGCTCAATTTGTACCGCTAAAAAATTTGGGTTTCAACAGCTATCACAGATACCCACCTTGGTTTACTAACGAGATTATCAAAGAAATTAAAGTAAAAAACAATTTTTTAAAAAAAAGACAATCTAATTCTTCAGACTATTATGATACACAAATTAAACTTCTTTCTAACAATTTACATAAATGTATCAAAAAAGAATATCGTAGTTATATCTCCAAAATAGAACGCAATATTAATTCAAATCCTAAAATTTTTTGGTCTTTTGTTAGTAATTCTAGAAAGCAACCAAACATTCCTGATATTATGTTCCACAACAATCAACAAGTCGACTCTCCACAATCAATTGTTAATGCTTTTGCCGACATTTTTGCGTCAGTAAATTGTAATGGTGTGAGTCTTACTACTGGACATGACAGAGGCCTGTCTCCTCCTGACCTTGAATGTGACTCAATACTTTTATCCGAGGATCAAGTCCTGAAAGCCATTAAAACCTTAAAACCGAAGTTTACTGCTGGCCTGGATGGAGTTCCGAGTTTCTTAATCAAAGACTGTGCTCCGGTTTTTGTACATCCGTTACGATTAATCTTTAATTGCGCTTTATGTTCTGCTAAATTTCCGACTCAATGGAAAACTGCCAGGGTCGTGCCTGTATTTAAGTCTGGTGATAAATCTCACTGTAAGAACTACCAACCTATAGCTATCATTCCCAATTTTGCCAAGGTCTTCGAGGCTTGTATAATTCCTAGTTTAAATAACGCTATTAAAACTGTTGTTAGCGGAAACCAGCATGGGTGTTTACCCAAAAAATCGACCTTGACAAATTTGGCGACCTTCACGCACTTTCTTAGAGAGTCCTTCCAGCTGGGATATCAGGTTGATGTGGTGTATCTAGACTTCGCCAAAGCCTTTGACTCGATTGATCATGATATTCTTGACGCGAAGTTGGATATATTGCATCTTCCTTCAAACGTCAGACTTTTAATCTTGGATTACCTGCGTGGTAGAAGCCATAAAGTTGTAGTCGGAAATTTCAGCTCCGAATCTTTCGAACCTACTCGTGGTGTTCCTCAAGGTTCATCCTTAGGGTCACCCCTCTTTACTATTTACATAAATGATTTAGAACACAATATTAAATCTTTTATTCTTTTGTTTGCCGATGACGTTAAAATCTAGCGACGCATTTTTTCTTCCAATGATGCAATCATATTACAAAACGATCTTAACTTAATTTCAGAATGGTGTATCAAAAATAAACTATCACTTAACCTACAAAAATGTCAAATTCTTACATTTAACAAAAGTAATTATCAGTTTCATTATCCTTACTGTTTAAACGATGTTCAAATTCCTAGAGTTACCTCCACGCGTGACCTTGGTGTTACTTTCTCGTATAACTTAAGCTTTAACGATCACATTTCTTCACTAATCGCGCGTGTTTATAAGATTCTCGGATTTCTATTCAGGTCCTCAATTAACTTCAAAAACGCTAATACAATAACCTTATTATTTAACGCTCTTGTTAGAGCACCAGCCGAATATGCTTCCATTATTTGGTCACCCTATTATAAAAAATATTCGGATGAAATTGATCACATCCAAAAGCGGTTTTTGAAGTATCTCACATTTAAGGTTGAAGGAGCTTATCCTCCCAGAGGATGTGATTATTTGCAATTATGTCAACGTTTTGAAGTTTTCACTTTCGAGGAACGTCGAATCATGGCTGCGGCTATGTTTTTGTTTAAAATAATTCATTATCACATTGATTGCCCTCAGCTTTTGAAACTTATTAATTTTAAAGTATCCAGCTATGATTCACGTCAGATAGAACCTTTTTACATGGACAACAACGAGTTAAAACTAATTTATAACACGCCAATTTTCTGTGCTTGTTTTCATGTAAACCAAATGTATTTTAAACTCAAACCTAACTTGGATTTATTCATGGCGTCAAAAAATGCATTTATTGAATGCTTAGACAAGTATTTACTAGAACGTAGATGAAACCGCTGATGATATTATTGTGTATATTTAAATATTGCTAATTTACCTTGTGTATTATACATTGTTACCTATTTATGGTCCTATCTATGGACCGCAGGGATGTACATAAAAAATAAATAAATAAATAAATATTATTATACAGAAAGACTTCTTAAAATCCTTATGTTATTATACAAAAAGAAGTTTTTTTAAATCCAAACTAACCAACCTATATTTCGTACAATATTATATTATTATACAGAAAGACATCTTAAAATTCAAACCAACCTCCCTTTCTTTCGTAGGAATGTATGGTATAATTATTCTTTTTAATTTATACCTATGCTTTTTATTAAGGGAAGAGGTAAAAAAGATTTAAAAAGCTAAGAAAATTAGGAAACGTATATAATTTAAGAGAAAATATCGTTTCCTCACATATAAATTGTTTAAACAATCAAAATTGCAGACGGATAACTTTGTGATGTTTTTTTAATAAAGAAAGTCGAAAGCGAAATGCTTCTAAGAGAAGGTAATAAAAATTTGTTTTAAACAATTTAGATTATTTAAAGAAGTAATATAAATATTTAATAAACAAATTTTTTATAAGTTGTTACTAAAGAATCGACAGCTGTTAAAAAAATATTTTAATTTGAAAATATAAGAAACATACATTGTTTAAAATAAATAACTTCTTATTATCACAATTTCATCAAAAGTTGATTTTAAACCATTTTAATTGTATAAACAATCGACTAAATTAAGTAGGGGAGAGTGGCCATCAATGTACCAGTTTTTTCAATAAACCATTTTAATTTTCTCAGAAACAATTAAATAAAAATTCTCCTAATTTTAAATATAAATAAAGTTTGCGTAAACACACTACGTCCATAAATTTGAGACGTGTGGATTTATTCTTTACAGAGAAAACTGGAAAAAACTGTTTTTGATGCACTGAAGAAAAAATTTACCTAAAATACAAACCCGTTTTTTAATTGAAATAAGGCAATTTAAAAATAAATGTACTTACGATTTATTTTGTTTTGGGCCTTAACTACAATATTCTAATGAGATAAAGATTTTGAAATATTGGATTAAGTTATAAAAAACCATTTTTGTAGCAAATGTCATGTTGATTCAATGTACCGGGGAACAATGAACCACCTGGAATTTCAGTGTATTTTCGATTTCTGGAGTGGTATGCCTGATTATAAAACTAGGCATGCGTACAGCATGTTACAGCAATTGTTATCAGTACTTTTATCAACATAGCAGAACTAAAATGCCATTTTAGCTAGTTAACTTAAATTTGAGATATATTTATGCTATGCATTATCAATTAAAAAGTGTCAAGTAATAATTTTTTATAGTATTTGATAGAAAATAAGTTTTTTTACAAAGTGAAAATTGCAATATTATTATTGTTGACCATTTTTAGTGTTTTTATAGAGGTGGTTCATTGTGTACCCAGGATGTTGAAAATGAAAATAGCTTGTTAGTTTAGAAAAATCCTAAATTTTATTATTTAATCAAAATAAATCGTGTATAATATGTGTGCATTAACTAGAGAAGTGTTGTTGTTTTATATTGATGCAAAGAAATGCTTGAAATTGGTAAAATTGAATAAGTACTATGACCTTGAAAAAAACCCGGTACATTGATGGCCACTCTTCCCTAAATTAAATTGCAATTAAAAAGTTGTAAGCTTTTAAAATATTTAAAATAAATGGTGGTTCTTTAAGACACCCTATAGAGAAACGAAGAATATCATCATCAGCTAACTCTGCCTTTTTCTATCCCAGACACCTGTTATACCTCTCTCTCTCTTTCACATTTCGCACGCTATATTCTAAATCTTTTATTTAGAACCCACCTTTAGGTTTCTCACGCTTTAGTATATTCTGTCTTGCCGTTTCTCACCAGCCAAGCATTACATTCTTAAGCATGGCAGTATATCTATAGCTATGACTAACTGATTTCTTATATAGGATATTAAAAGTGAAAGAATTCGGTGCTCTCCTCATCATTAAAAAAAGAATAAAAATGAGTGGCTCAAGAAAATCCTCTTCCATCGAAGATATGTTCGATTATTCATTTTCGACAAACGAGGAACTGGGAAATTTAAGAGCTGGAGACAGTTCATTGTAAGTATTTTTTAAAATCAATTCAAATATCGTATTTTTATAATTTGATTTAACACGTGTTTCATTTATTTCATTTATTTTTTCAGTGAAATAACGGGTATAATAGTAAGAAAAGAAGCATCGTACAGGAGAAGATCAGGAACCATATCATCTGAAAAAGCTCCATTACGATATATTTTTACAAATCTTGACAAACAGTTAAGAGTTCTGGTATGGCCACCCAAAAAAGATGAACTTCAAAATCTTGTTAATAAGGTATAATTTGAAATGTATAATTTTTAATTTAAAAATTTTGAGGAATTCAAATACTACAGATTTAAAGTGTATATGGGAAAACTGTAGAAGTTAAATTCTACATTTTTAAACTATACAATGTTAAACTTTACACACCCTACCGATAGAAAATCACTGGAAAACTATTAGAAGCTCACTGGCCCAGTGAGCTACTAGCGCACTAGGGTTTATTGCTGCACTCTGGCCAGGTCAAAATTTATTGCCCGTTTTGAGGTAGTCCTTTTAAATTTAGTTTCAAAAGAAACTAAAATTATATTGTCACAAGACATCTGTGGCTCTTTATTAAATATATATTTTTATGTAAATTTATTAAAAAAATATTTTTCTGAAAATTCAATATACCTATATTATGCGAGTATATACCTATGTTAAAAATTGTGTCAAAAATATGACAATATAATTATTTACAGAGAATAATATTAATTAAAAAGCTAATTATGATTTAAAATTAATTATTAATTTTATTGTTTATAAATTATAATATTAATTTTTGCAATTGTTATTTTCTATAAAAATTATAAATGTCTATAACATATATTTTAATAGTTAATTATTCTTTAAGTAATTTATTGATTATAATTTTAATTTAGTAGTATACATTTTTAAAATGAATTTTAGAAATTCAGAATAGTGAAATATTGAAGATTTCAATTTTTGTATTGCAGACCTCAAAAAGTAAAAGTATATAAATACCAGGTAATAAAATGCCGGGTTGAAAAACATAAACTTAAATGACAAAAGATTTGAGAATCTACTGTTAAAGCCGGGATCCATTTTAAATCCCCATGTCTATTGTTACCTAGCTAATAATTTTTGAACCCTAATATTTTGTGACTTGAAATTTCTGCAATTTAATTATTTGACATTTGTAATTAAAAAATTTAGAATCCGTAATACTTCACGATTCCAAATATCTAAAATTTATTGTGATAATTTTATATTTTAAGAAATTATAAGGTATTTTGTAAACCATAAATATTACGTTAAAACTGATATCATTTTTGAAATCAAAGTCAAAGGGATATGTAGTAAACATAATAGAATCATGAAAATAGTTAAAGTTCATTAAAATAAATATAATGTTGAAATAAATAAACATTATTTTCAGCGTAATTATTTTTATTACCGAAGGTCACCAGAAGTATTTATGTTGGTCATAAACCGCAAAAGGGTCCCCAGTGGTATTTCCCATTGCCATAAATCAGACTTAAAAGACCCAATAAGTTTTGAGTGAGTAAATGTTTCAAACACTACCTGAAAACGCATTGAAATGGCCCAAAAAACTCAGTGATTTTCGCCAGTGAGTTTTCAGTGAGTTTGTATCGGTAAGGCAGTTTAAAACTTGTTAAATTTTTCGTAGTAAAAGTGTACATCAATTCAAAAAACATTTAGAACGTGCAGAATTTAACATTGAATAAATTAAATATGTTTAATAATTTAATAAAACTGTTTATACATGCAGAATTTAAAATTGAATAAGTTAAATATGTATAATCTAACTGGATTAAATTTACTAAAACTATTTAAACATTCAAAATGTAACATTGCAGTAATAAAATATGTACAATTTAACTATGCAGAATTTCAAAAAATTATTAAAATTTGCAGAATTTACCATCGTAAAATGTAATGATGTACAGTTTAACTTCGAAAAATTTAACAACAGTTTTAAACAGTTTACAGTTTAACGTTTTATAATTTAACAATGTAGAATTTAACTTGTATAGTTTCCCGATGTACAGTTTAAATCTGTAGTATTTGAACCCCCAACCCCTCGTGAAATTTATCTTTTTCCTAAAAACTATTTATTCAATTAAAAAAAATATTAAATAAAAGTAATCACTAGACCCATGAAAAAATTATTTACACCAACCAAACGTCGGTTACTATATCTCAAAATTTAATAACTATCAATCTATAATTGACTTATTTAAGTATAATTGCAAGAGAAATAGCTTGAGAATAATTAATTTTTAATTTCAGTTTTAGATTACTGGAATGTAAACAGATAAGCAAGATTAACTACAAATACAAATTTAAATCTGTTATGATCTAGGCTAATCTAACCTGTAAACAAAAATATTCTTATCTGTAATTTAAAAATAACGAACATATAAATGATACAAAATGAGTTTCAAAATGATTTAAGCTAAAGTTCCTGACACATGGGAATTTTCTTTTTGATATTTTAAAAATTAAAATCGACATTTCTGAAGAACGGTTCCAGAGATTATTTAAATTTTTAGTGTCGAATTATGTGTTTCCACTGTATAATAAAAATCCAAAAAAAATAATCCCAAGTACCAGAACCTTTATGTTAAATCATTTTGAAACACATTTTGTATTATTTATATGTTCGTTATTTTTAAATTACAGATAAGAATATTTTTGTTTACAGGTTAGATCAGCCTGAATCATAACAGATTTAAATTTGTATTTGTAGTTAATCCTCCTTATCTATTTACATTCTAGTAATCTGAAACTGAAATTAAAAATTATTTATTCTCAAGCTATTCCTCTTGCAAAATTATACTTAAATAAGTCAATTATAAATTGATTGTTTTTAAATTGTGAGAAAAAAAAATTTTATATATATAATATTCCTTCTAAATGCTTAAAATATCAGTACCCTTTGCGATGCTCATAATTGAGATATCAAGTTAAAAATTTCAAGTTTGTATCGCTTATATACTGAATTTAATATTTCAACTTGAATATCTAAATTTCTAGCATCGCAAGGGGTACTGAAATTTTAACCAGATAGAAAGAATAATATATATATATATATATATCATATTATATTTTCTCACAATTTAAGGAAAATTTATATATATATATATATATATATATATATATATATACATATATATATATTATATTTTCTCACAATTTAAAGAAAATCCATCGAAACTTTATTTTTTCAAGTATATATATATAACTGCCAGAGAAGTTTTGAAAATCAAATATAATTTATTTGTTTTAAAATTAAAATTAAATATTTGAATAAAATTAAAATATTTTTGATAATTTTAATTTAAAGATTCTAAAATTCTTGAATTTAAAAATTGATGGAAGGTAAAAAAACAAAAAAGATAAGCATGAAAACAATTTAATGTTATTATTTAAGACTATTTCAAATTTGTAAATAAGAACATAATGAAATTAAGCAAATTAATTAAAATTTTCATTTTAATTTAATGTCACTATTTCATTATAATTAATTTAAATTAATGTTATTAAACATAATTGATAATTGAAATATGTATTTTAATTTTTTAATTTTATATCTTTACAGATTGTGAGAATATCAAGACCACAAATTGTTTTTAGCAATCCGCAATTCATGAAAAAAGAAGAAAACTTAATGTCCATAGAAGTGAGTGTACAAAAATACACCGAGATAGAAATTTTGGGTCCCTGGATATCAAATAACAATGATGAATTTCAAGTCATTGATTTAAAGGATGTTGGAAAGCACTTGAACGAAAAAATAAGTAAGTTGTTTTTAATAATCTAAATAAATTTTTCGAAAATAATATAATTAATTTTTGGTTTAAAGATAGCAGAAAATTGTATGGAATGTTTATATATTTAATTCGTTATAGATTAAATCAACTTATGTAAATATATAATTAATTATTTAAGTAATATTTAGAAACGTCAAAATAATTAATATTTGTCAATTTGTTTAAACTTTTCAATTAATTAAAATTTAAATGCATTATTTCATTATAATTTAAATGCATTAATTCATTATAATTTATTATAATTTACATAAATTTATTTAATGAAATAATTATTTATTTAAATAATATTAGCAAACATCAATTTACCTTAATTCGATTTTTTTTTTTTAATATTTGAATTACTTCAAATTTAAATGCATATTAATTAATGCATAATACTTAAATAATAGATATTAGTTATTTTCAATATTCACAATAATTCTTTTTTTTATTTATTTATTTTCTTTTTATATTTTTAAGAAGTTTTAATATTTTTTCTTTTTCTTTTTATTTTTTTTCTATTTTTCTATTTTTTTATTTTATAAATTTGTTTTAACTCTATTCTCTTGATACAAAGTACTAAATATTATGTTACAAATTTTTTTGTATTTTATAACATTTACTCAAATACTACATTTCGTTTACTTTCTTAATTGATTCTATATATTTTTAAAAATAAATGCGCTCATTATCTTTTCAATGTATTCAATTTATTTTCACATCTTGTCTATTGTTTTCAAAGTTAATATATATTTTTAAAAGAATTAGGATTTTCTGTAATTTGGTAAATTTATTGTTGGACTTCCTTTAATAGTGAAATATATAATAATATTTTTGTTAAATTACCATACATTTATTTATTCTTATAGGATTTTTAAATTTCTTTTGTGTACATTTTTTATTTAATATTTATATAGATACATTTTTTATTTTATTTTTATTAATTATATTTTTTAGTAGATTCTTATCAAATTCTTTTATTCTTTGTACTATTTATATTCTTATACACTTTTTTTATTAAGAGAAAAACCATTTGTAAATTTTCTTCTTATTTATTAAATTTTAATTTTAGTTTATAATTGTCTTATTCCTTGCTTCAGTTTTAATTTTTTGAATTTTGGTCATTACTTATCTATATTTGTTAGAAACATTTTCCTTTCTTTATAATTGTTTACTGATTATCTTGTAAAAACGAATTTTAAAAAAACATTTATGCGATGTTATTGTCTACATTTTGAAAACTGTTTAGTTTTATATTACTTTGAATACTATTTCTTGTATTTCTATTCTATAAATTGGGAACGTATGATTAAGTTGTAAAATTAATTATTTAGACTATTTATTTCATAGAATTTCAATAGGAATTATTTTCTTTTAATCGACATTTGACATTATGGAATATGTTTCAGTACAACGTAAATTAATACGAATTTTGACTCAACAGAATTTTTACGTCACCCAGTTCCTGTTGAACAGAATTTTCATTTTACAGAAATCATTTTAATCAACTTTTCATTTAAAATACTTCCAATTGAAACGAATTTTAATTTAGAATAATTTTTAATTTACATAATTTTAGGTTAATTAAAATTTTAAATACCAGAATATTCATTTGATAGAATCTTCATATGTCCGAAATTGCATTAGTACGAATTGTATTTGATAAATAAAATATAATGCAGAATGTTTATTTCACCGAAATTGCAAATTATCGAAAAAAGAACCCAACAGAAACATTTTGATGCAAATTTTTAAATTTAAGCCATTTGCATTGTCGGAGAAATGAACATTCTGCATTTTAAGTTTTCTATTAATAATATGTATATTCATACTAATATAATTTTGAATTAACGAAGATTCTGTCAAACGAATAGTCTGATATTTAAAAATTCAACTAACATAAAATTATATAAAATAAACATTACTTTAAATAGAAATTCGTTTAAATTGTAATTTTTTTAAATTAAAATTTGGTTTAAATAATTTGTGTAGAATGACAATTCCATTAAATATAAATTTGATGACCTACAAATTCCATTAGCTCTTCTTAATTAAATTCTGTTAAATCATATCCTAAATAAGGGATTTAAAAACTTAATCATACGTCTCATTAATGGAATTTTATACTAAATTTTTTTTAAAACATCTTTTTTGTATTTCATCGATTTTATCGTTATTATAAATTTTTTTAAATTTTGCTATATTTTATAAATTTTTTTTTATTTAAGAAATGTAATAATTATCTTTTATTTTTTTTAAAAAAAATTTAATTAAATAATTTAAAAAAAAATTTTCAGTTCTTCGTGGCTATGTGAAAACAGTGTTCCTGCCGATTGTCAATGGAAATAGTTCTTACGGAAGCGGAGCAATAACTGATTTAAGACATAGACTCCCTGTAAATATCACAACCTTTGACGGCGTGTCATCGCCCACTGAAGGTTGCCACGTTCAAGTAGAAGGTCAAATAAGAAAAAACGCATACGGTACGATTATTCTGCAAGTGGACTCTATAAGTAACATAATAAAAATTGATGATGAAATCAAGAGCAATGAAGAAATGAAAAATGGTTTTTACGCACTAAATGTTTCTGCTACATTTCCTGAAATTGCGACAGATCGGAGAAGAACAATTAATAATACACAATCAAGTGACTTGGAGTGTCTTCAAAGGTAATTAAAATAATCTTCTGTTTTAATTAACTAATTAATTGTTTTAATTAATTTTTATATTACTAAGACTTAATACATTCTACATTTCATTTTTATAATTTATTAATTAACAGATTCTATAAGTTAATAAGTACATAAAAAATATGATTATTGCCATTATGTAAAATGAGTATTAATATATTTGATTTTAATAAAATAATTTTTTTTTTTCAGAAAAAGGCGAAGAGTATAATTATCGACAGCGATGATGAAGAAAAAGATGGTTCCGAAGATTTAAATATTGATGATCTTATTTTATAAAACATTATATTATGTATTTCTTTTGTTTAGGAAGTTTATTTTAAGAATATGATAAAAACAAAATATGTGACTTGGAAAGTTAAAAGGGACCTTACGTAAAAAAATAAAGATAAAAAAAGATAGGTGATTCTGAAAAAGAAAAGTTCACTCTTTTGAATGAACTAAACAGCAAAAAATCGATTTTTTTGACGTAAGGTCCCTTTTAATTTTCCAAGTCACATATGTTTAGGTTAATACAATAATTTTCTTATAGAAAAGATAAAAAATTAATAAAAAAAATATATATATGTGGATGTGTGTTATGGGTCTGAGGACAGGTATCTTAAGGTAAAAAGCATAAGGTAGTTTTTATTGTGATTCGTTAAAAAAAACTCCTTATGTTATTTAACTGTAGGTACCCTTCCTCAGGTTACGCAACATGTAATATATATTCTTTAAAAAGTTGAGATTGAATACGAAGAACATGCATATATTTATACATAATTTTTATATAAAAGTGTGCAATGTTTTATAATAAATAATTATGTATAAAGTTTGTGCATGTTGTTTGTATTCAATTTAATAAACTTCAAAATCAAAAAAATATATTTAATAAATAATATTGTGTGCACAAACAAAATTATTTATAAAAAATATATTTTAAATAAATTGACAATGGAGTGTAATAAAATTTCTTTGAGCATAATATGTATTTTTTGTATTAATTTTTCATTTCCGAACGACACTATCTCAACTCGAGCGAGCTTCTGTATTTTGCAGTAACTCATTTGAGCGCTGTATGGAATTCCCGTGTAGCGCTCAAATAAGTTACTACAGAATACAGAAGCTCGCTCGAGTTGAAATAGTGTCATTCGGAGCCATCGAAATGAGTATTATACTGTAAGGTACTGTAAGTCACTCGATTTTCTAAGAAAAAGAATTAATAAATTATATAAATATATAATATAAAATTTATTGTCATCTTATTTATTTAATTTTCTTGATATTTAACAATTTTTTAGTCATTGAACTTTAATTATTTCTTCAATTTGTGTCATAATTTATCTGTTTCTTAGAAGCATTTTTTATTCTTTTAAATTGTTTAGTTTTTTTCTTGTAAATACGAATTATTGAAAACATTTTTTTAATGCTTTTATCTACACTTTTTAAATTTCTCAATTATTTATTTTTTTGAAGACTATTATTCTTTTATTTTAAATTATTTTAAATTAGTCTTGTAATAAACTAATATTTTACATTTTAACATTGTTATCCTATTTTATATAATTTTTTATCTTTAACAATTTTTTTAATTCCCCAATATTGTATTTATTCTTTTTTTTCAATTTGTAAACTAATTCTCTAATTTTTATAAACGTACACAATTGATTGTCTTTAGTGAGGGGTCATTTACATATTTTATAAATGTCTTCTTTATTAATGTTCATTTTTTTTAAATTCTCTCATTTTTTTAATAGATTGTTTTCTTTTTTTTACGTTTTTCTATTGTTATTTTTTTTTATAATTTATTATTTTTTCGTTGATTGTCCCTAATTTTCTTAATTTTGCGATCTCATGAATGTTAAGAAATATTTTATTGAAGTTTTCTAATTTATTTGAGATATTTTATTTGATATTAATTAAATGTTTTATTCTTTATCATTTATTCTTAAAGTTTCTAAGTTGGAAAAATAAAGCACTTACAAATAAACATTTAGAAATATTTTATATACTGATTATCTTTAAAAAAATCATTGTTGAATTTTAAAAACTTCTTTATAAAATTTAAAAAATTATGCTAATACAAATGATAACAATACCTGCGATCTAAAAATGTTTAGTATGAAGATAACAAAATATATTATTACATTTTTATAAGTCATTATAATTTAAATAAATTACAAACACCAATTAACTTAAATTCCAATTTGTTTAAACTGTTAAATATTAAATTATTTAAATTGAAATGCATAATAATTAAATAATAATAATTATTTCCTTGATTCACAATACTCATTTTTTATTTCTTACAATATATTTGTAAAAGATTTAGCTTCTTCGCAAATGTTTAATTTTTATCTTAAAATAATTTCTTCTTTTTACAAAATTTTCAAGATTTCTACTTTACATATTTCTTTTTATTTGTCTTTTTATTTTAGGATTTTCTTTAATTTTTTTTTATACAAACTATTTATTAATTTGTATTTCATTGATTTTATTAATTAATCAATTTTAAAAACTGTGATTTCATAAAATTTATTGATTTATTCCATTTTATAATTTTCAACATTGCTTTGTTTTAAAATACACTATTTCAAATAAGCGCGCTCTATATTTTGACCAATCAGGACATGTGTAGTCAGTAAGGTTAGGTCCATACTACAGTTTATTATAAATAACGTCAAATTGTATGAATTTGAGACCTTTTAGGTAAATAAAACTCTTTAATTATAAATATTAGCAGTAAATGTGATTTTAGTTATTAATTATACTGTTTTCTTTGCACTTTGTTTCGAGGAATTCGAGTAAAAATGTCAAATAAGCGCGCTCTATATTTCGGCCAATCAGGGAATGTGTAGTCAGTAAGGTTTGGTTCATTCTAAAGTTCATTATAAATAACGTCTAATTATACAATTTTAAGACTTATTAAGACTTATTACGCAAATAAAACATTCTTTAATCATAAATATTTGTAGTAAATGTAATTTTAGTTATTAATTATGCCGTTTTCCTTGCACTCTGTTTCGAGTTTATCGATATATTTCGATTATCTGAAAGTGTCTTTTTTTAGAAAGGATAGTTCTTTAAAACAAATAAGAAATAAGAAAGTGGAAGTTTCTCCATTTTTTCCTCATAGATTTTTCCCTCTTTCACTCTACAAATCTACGGTCGAAAGCGTAATCACTACCTTAAGGGTAGATACATTCATCCCACGCACTGACCTAAGTCCCAATCACTGTCGAGTATATCCTTTCTTTCGCTTCCCATTCTCTCTCTATCTCTCTTTCCCTATTCTTCTCTTCTCGTTCGCACTCCACCCTTAAGCTTTTATGTCCTATAGGAAAGATTTTCCTTATCTGCTCCTCAACTAAGATGAATAATTTAGTCTTTTCCATTGGCTCTTTCCAAATATTTTTCCTATCATTCTCCCTAACTTGACCCTTCTTCCGAAATTAGTGGGAGAAAACTCCAAAAATTTCAATGCATCCGAGGTTACTCGTTTTCTAAAAAAAATTTCAAAAGTCAGTCAAGCTTCGATCATAATTTCAAACAGTTCTTACGCATTAAAAATTTGTCTTAAAATGTTTTAACGAATTACTACGTTTCACTATAACGGAAGAGAAGAAAAATTTTAACTTTGTGAAAAATTTAAACCTTGTAAAAAAATCAAACCTTTGTAAAATTGAATTTTTTTTATTCGTCGAGTTTTAATGAAAAATCGAGTTTTGCGACAATAAAGTTCGTGAAAACAATTTTTGAACTCTGTGAGAAACTCAAAATTCTAAAAAATTGCACTATAAAAAAATTGAACTTTCTGAAGTACCGTGATTGTTAGAAATTGGACTTTTAAAATACTTCTCTGAATCAACTGCTCCTGAAACTATGCCAAACCGTACCACTTCTAGGATTCCTGGACAACATTGGAGGAAAATTGCAGTTCCTGAAATCTTGAACTTTTTTTATCTTAAAAGAAAACAATCAATGTGAGTTTCAATAAAATTAAAATTAACTAAATTCTTTCTTTTCACTTCTTTCCTTTCCCACTAATACTTTACTTTTTCAGATGTAGCTTTCCCAACTCTGGTACCGATTAAATTCTGGTTGGCTAGAGTTGGTCCTTTAGAATTGTTTTGAGTAGAGTACTTTTTTTATTGCAGGGTTCCCCTACATTATAGAGTGTGGCCCCACCTTTTTTTATTTTTGGATTAATGATCTGGAAAAAGCCCCTATTAGGATAAAAATATATTACATGAAGAAAGAACACCAGAGTTCCAACAAATTTAAGATTCGATGTCCCGAGCTATTAGGATTCATTTTCTAGGCTCAAATAAATATAATTAATTTTTGCGTGTTATTTCAGAATTTTCTGACATGACATAAAATTCTGAGAAGAATCTTGAATTTGAAAATTCATAATTGCTACATTTGACATGACAATTTCGGTGGATTTTTTATTCGGTTAAATAGTAATTTAAGAAATCGGGATCTTTTGAAATTGGTGATATGTGGAATAGTTAACATAATGTTTATATTTCGATTTCGTTTACTTTTAAAAAGATTTAGAAAAAAAGTAATTTTTATTTTCACTTGTCAAAATATTTATTTATTGACAGTAAAAAGCAAAGATGTTTGTTTGATTTTGTATTTTTAGAAGAAAGTTAGTGCGATCATAACACACAATTTACATTTGTCACTTTTGTAAAATTTTTGTATTCCAAAAAGAAAGTTAGTGCGATCATAACACACACTTTACATTTTTTACATTTGTAAAATTATTTTATTTTTTAGCATTATTTTTATTTAAAAATCGTGGAGTTTCTTTCTTAAAAACAGTATGATAATAGCTTCCAACAAAGTTCTCTACAATTTTTCTGCAATTTATTTGTCAAATTACTAAAGTCTAGCAAATTTCAGATATCGCATTACAAGAATTTGATGGATAGGGTGCAGGAATGGTACAAATTAAAAGCATTTTTCCTAAAAAAAAATAATCGTATTTCCATACTGCTATACTATCTCAGTTACGCTGACAGAGACAGAGACAATAAAGATAAGTATAATATAATAGCAGGTGGCTCATTATTTTAATTTAGTTAAAATGTCTTTTATGAAAAGGAAAAAGGAATTATTACAAAATATTAAAAAAAGGAATTTCTATTGAGAAATTTGTCAAAATATAAACATTGATAAAATCGATAATTGTAAAATTTTTTGAAATAATCAATAGAGAAATCTGAGCCTTAGTTATTGGAAAATTGGCATATTATGAAATTGGAAATTTGTTTACTACAAAATTGTAGAAGTAAATAAATTTTTAATTAAGAAAATTAGCACAATAGAGAATTTGGTATACTGGTAAATGGAGACATTGCAGATTTCATTATTGAAAAATTAGCAATTATTAAAATATAATAAAATATTCAATTGGACAATTGAAAAATAAAGAAAATAGAAGTACAACAGAATTGCGCGCGCGTAGCGCGCTTTTAGAGTTCTAGTAATTTATAATAATGTATGAATAATTTTCCTAATAATATTTCGTTCTTTTAATTACTTCTAAAAAATACAATATAAATAAGAATAAAGAATGAAATATCATGATATAACTGGAAAAAAGCGAGGACTGTTTTCAAATTAGTTAAAAACAAAAAGTTTCTTCTTATATATGGGACAAAATTCCTGAACTGTCCAGGTCAAAAAATAAAATTTATTTAAACTTTGCTAAAATGTTTCCATTGTTAGTGGAAGTGTAAATACCAAATATTTTGAAATTCCATGAAATAGTTTTTGAGTTACACAGTTTTAAAATTTTGAATTTTTTTAAAATGTATTTTTTTAAATTTATTATATTTCTAATTTGATTGCATAAAAGTTAACATATATATAGTGGGTTTTAAAGTTTTTTTAAGGGCTATTCAATGATAATAAATGTTTTTTTGTAACAAAAAAATTTGACCTTTAAATTCAAGATCAAAGTGTTAATTTGATTGTATCTCGAAATCGGAGTTTTAAAAAAAAATTTAACCTATCTCAATGGAAAGCTTGACTTTTTTCCTATAAGATATGTAAAAATTAGAGTGGAACTCTAAACACTTTTGTCAAAAATACATCTCAAATACCCGCGCGTGCTCGAATAACGCGACCCGCGCGAGTAGCTAGTGGTTTCTCGAGCGCGCGCGGGTATTTGATATGTATTTTTGACAAAAGTATTTAGAGTTCCACTCTAATTTTTCCATATCTTATAGGAAAAAAGTCAAGCTTTCCATTGAGATAGGTTAAATTTTTTTTTAAAACTCTGATTTCGAGATACAATCAAATTAACACTTTGACCATGAATTTAAAGGTCAAATTTTTTTGTTACAAAAAAACATTTATTATCATCGAATAGCCCGTAAAAAAAGCTTTAAAAACCACTATATATATGTTAACTTTTATGCAATCTAATTAGAAATATAATAAATTTAAAAAAATACATTTTAAAAAAATTCAAAATTTTAAAACTGTGTAACTCAAAAATTATTTCATGGAATTTAAAAATATTTGGTATTTACACTTTCACTAACAATGGAAACATTTTAGCAAAGTTTAAATAAATTCTATTTTTTGACCTGGACAGTTCAGGAATTTTGCCCCATATAAGTCTTGAATTAAGGTAGTATTATTCTTCGTATCGATCAAAAAATCGACTTTTTTTATTTTATTTTTGTGGTCTATACTACCTCAAGAATATAATTCCCAAATTGCAGATTAAAATTCGAAGAAATAAAAAAGTTATACACATGTAAAAGTTATACATATGCACATCGGCTCATTACACACAAAACTTAAAACGCGTTTTTCTCACAACCATGTTTTTTAAACTGGCGGACAGCATAACTCGTGTTCATTTTAATCAAATGTAAAGAACCTTAGATCAATTTCTTCGTTATGAAATCCTTCAGGCATCGCCCTAAATCCAATGGTCTACTTTTTTTTTCTTTAACGACTCAAAAATGACAAAAAAATACCCATTTTTGTGATATTTTTTTAAAATGGCCCCATTTTCTATTTTATAATATTTTTTATCGGGATTAGGGGGGATGCCTAACCACATGTATCAGCTTTAAAACCACATTTAAAATTTTTAGATCGGATCTTTTTGTGAGGCTGAAGCTTGTCCGCTGAATTATCATTTTTTTATCTTGACTTTGGCGCCCTCTAGTAATGAAACAGTCACACTAAAAAATTTTTATTTTTTTATTTTTGACAAACAAAAATGTCAAAAATATGATGCAAAAACTTTCATTACTTTAAATAAAATTATCACTGAGAAAAAAATAGTTTTTTAAAGTCATCTTTGACAGCTTACAAAGTATAATACTACCTTAATATTTAGTTAATATTAATAAAAATTACTTGAACTCTTTTTTGGCCTATACGACTTTTTTATTATTAAAAATGCGTTTTACGCGTTTCGACGCAAAATATTACGTCCTCTTCAGAAACTATAAACAAATATAATATTTTAAATTGTAGAAATCACAAGTTAAAGTATAAATCTATTACAAAAAATTATAAATACAAAAAAAAATTGAAGACTAAAAATTCTTTAAACAATAACAATTATTTAAAATAATATTAACATACCATTAATTAAATATGAAAATTCTTACATGAGTAAAAATAAAAGCATTAGCATTCGAAGACATATCTAGAAAATGAAAATTCCATAGATTATTAAGTTTAAAAAACTTTCTTTAATTAATAAAACTATTTTTAAAAATATATTCTAAAATAAAATAATCTTTTTTGAGATTTTTAAGGGACCATGTGTAAAACTGAGATTTTATGCTTCTTTCTTGTCTTTTATAACAAAACTAAGATAAAAATGTTTCAAAACGAAATTCTAAAGTAATTTTTACTAACTACAAAACAAATTATTGAAAAAAACTTGATTTTACAGAATGCACAAAATAACCCACCAAATCCTGGTTTTTCAGTTTTTTACACTTTTTTCTTAAAATATGCAATGAGAAGTTAGCGCATCACGTATACATCATTACAACTAAATTGTCAACAAGTATTATTAATACCTCTAGAAACACTTTTAAACTTCCGCAGATCTGAACAGAATTTTGAGGACTTTGAAAATTTTCAGCTTGATTTTTAAGACTTTACGATTTTTTTTCTGATTTCTGATAAAGAATTAAGTAAATTCATTTAGTACACTCTGTAGTTTAGTTATTAGAAAATATTTATACCAAGTAGCAAATCTAAGCAACTGAATATAAGGATTTTATAAATTTAAAACCTCACGTGCACAAAATAGCCCCACGGCGCACAAAATAGCCCCACTTGACGGTACTTTAAATTATGCTTGCTAAATTCGGAATGTCATAAGCTTTATGTTAGAAGTCCCAAAATTACCAAAAGTTTATTTGTTTGGTAAATTTTTCATTTTTTATGAATTTTTATTAATTATGTAATTAATTATTAATACTAATCGCAAACTTCTTTCTTTCATTCTTTCATTCTGTCATTCTTTTATTTCGTCCACACCTGAAGTTTGGCACAATAGTTGTTTTTTGTTTTAAATCAATAATTTAAAAAAAAATGTATTTTTATATTAATTATAAGATTTCTAATTTTATTGATTTAATTATTAATTCTCCTGAATCTAAATTTTAAATCAATTGACAAAGAGCATAACCGGTTAAGTATGTAAAATCTGCCCCGCATCTATTGTACTCACATTGCTGTCATAATTTGGCATTGCTGTGAAAAACATTTTCACCAAATATTAACCCTTAAATCCAATTTTTGGGGGAGATATGGAGTGGGTAAGTAAAATTGAAAAATGTGTTTTTCTTCAAAACGGCTGATTTGATTTCATTAAATAAAATATATGTTGAGGTAGTCAATAAGACTATTAAGAAAAAAAAAGTTTTTATTTTTGCACAAAAATTACAATAAAAAAAAATTCTCAATATTTTCAAATTGTTGTTGTTATATTTAAGAGCGACACTCACAGATTTCAGCTGATTTATTCCCCAAAGTATCCCCAATAATAAACAATTTTCACCTAATTTATTTTTCAGGTGCATCATAAGTAGATAAGCTGGGAGAGTTCTGGATATTTCGTTATCATTTTTGTCAGGGATCTACTTTACCGACGCTTTATCCCAGACTCAAACCACATGATAATTAAATGACGTCAGCAGAAAGGAATTTACAAACATAATTTCAGGGTTATACACAAGGTCAACCTTTGATACATGTATACTCTTACGTCATCAGAAAGAAATTTACAAAAATAATTTCATTTGCATAGTTTCAAGCCATGTTACGTCATCAGAAAGGAATTTGCAAGGTCAACCCTTGACAAGTTTCAACGTGTCTCTTACATCATGAGAAATAAATTTGCATAAAAATTTCAAGGTCAACCGTTGACAAGTTTCAACGTGTCTCTTACATCATCAGAAAGGAATTTACAAGGTCAACCCTTGACAAGTTTCAACTCTCTTATATATTTAGATTATGGTTTATGATTTCTAAGAATTTGTCAATTGTTTATCATAATTTATTGCTTCCTGAGTTTAATAATTATTTCTCTTAGGAATTTTTTAGCTATGTGAAAGAATGTGCCAAATTAATATAAGACTTATTAAATTTCAGCAGTGCATAGAAAAAGAGTACAGTTTGAAAGGTATTGCGCAATCGTGATAACCGGACCCACATTCCATCGTATGTTTTGACTATCTTATTTTTATAGTGCATTCTAGAGCAGATTTATATGACAGTTTAAAATCATGAATTTTTGTATAGTTTCAACGTGCTTACTCTTACGTCATTAAAAAAGAAATTTGCAAGGTGAACCCTTAACAAGTTTCAACGTGCATACTCTCATATATTTAGATTATGATTTCCGATTTCTAAGAATTTGGCAAGAATATAATTTATTGCTTCCTGAGTTTATTAATTATTTCTCTCAGGAATTTTTTATTCTTGAGAAAGAATGTGACAAGGATAGAAATTAGAAAAGGATAAAGCATAAGGAGGTTGTTCTAAAGAGCATTCAGTATTCATTTGATCTTCAACAAGTCAACATCTCATTTGATTGATTGTAAAACAATAATCTATATAGTGCGGATTTTTTCAAATAACGGTCAGTATTCAATTAAACTTCCACTATGCAACATCTTATTTGACAGATTGAATCTTTATAATATTTAAAAACTGTATAAAAGTGATAATATTGTAAAACAACAATTCTTAATATAAAAAGGGCAGATGATAAAAATTGTGTTATAAAATAAAACAGAAATCATGAATTCAGACTTGTGTAAGGAATTTGTTAGCATCATGGACGATGCTTTTAAAACCCTAAGTAAAAGAACAACTCCTGAGGAACTTGATTCATGGATTCGAAATGGAATCAAGAATATTCGATTATTAAATAAACTTTTGAGAACTGGAAACTTAACATTGGGAAAGAAAAATAAAATTTCGGCAACTATTGGAATTTTAAAGGCAAAAAACAGGAAAATAAGAAAATTGAGAAAAAGAGGAAGAGGAGTTACTGAAGATAAGGAATGGATTTGGTGGGAAGATATGGAGACAGCTTTTAAAGGTCGAATAAGAACAGGGTTAATTATTAGTTTAAAACATAAGGATTTAAATAATTTTATCACTGATGCTAAGAATATGATTATTGCTCGAATTAAAAATGCTTTAAAAAAAATGGGAAATTTAAAAGTTAATGTTATTTTAGCAGCAAAATTTAGTGCATTATAAGAGGGTCGGGAAATTGAAGAAATTAAATTTTTTAATACCAAAATTCGATTATATTTGAGTCAACAAACTTTGATGAATGGTTTCAAAGTACAATTCGTGAAAAACTTTTAGTTAAGGTTGAAGAATTTCAACAAACAAAATCAAATTGGAGATTAATAGAGATTATAAATTTAAATGTAAATTTTAATAAATATGTTCCACTGTCAGCCGGTATTTCAACTTTTGTTAAAATGCCAAAATTTGTAATAGATAAAAGAGCTGTAGTGAATGTAAAAAATGATGATGAGTTTTGTTTCTTATACTCAGTGGTATCAGCTCTATACCCAGTTAAAGCAAATGTTTCTCTTGTTACTTTTTATCCTGAAATCAGTGAATTTCTCACTTTATTTAAGTAAGAATAATTCAAATAAACATACAATACATCTCTTAATGATTGAGAACACTGAAATAGGTTTAAATGAAGATAATGAAAAAATTTATCATTTTGCTTGGATAAAAAATATGACCGGTTAATAAAGTCACAATTAACAAAAGATCATAATAGAACTTTGATATGCGATAGATGTATTTGTCATTTTTAACATGAAAAATCATATAATAATCACAGAGCAGACTGTGAAAATATTAATAAATGTAGAGTAATTCTTTCTGAAAAAGAAAATAAAATTTTAAAATATAAAAATTACAAAAATAAAGAAAATGTACCTTTTGCAATATACGCTGACATTGAAAGTCTTTTAGAGCCTTGTACTACTACAAATGCGTATCAGAAACACATTCCCACTAGTGTTGGTTTTTATTTACAATGTAACTTTGATAATTCTTTCTCACAATTTAAATCTTATCGCGGACCAGACTGCATAAATTGGTTTATTAAAGAATTGGAACAAATGTCTCACAAAATAGATACTTACTTAAAAACCATAGTTCCAATGGAAACATTAACATTTCAACAGCAGGTACAATATAATATGGCAACAGTCTGTCATATTTGTGAAAAACCTTCCAATGCTAATGATATTAAACATAGGGATCATAACCATTTCACGGGAAAATTTAGGGGTGCCGCTCATCAAGGTTGTAATGTTAATTATAAAGATAGCCATGTTGTCCCAGTAATATTTCACAATTTTTCAGGGTACGATTCCCATTTTATTATTAAAGAATTAGCTACTTGTTTTGAGGGTGGGATTTCATTATTACCATTAAATAAAGAAAAGTACATTTCATTCACTAAAGAAGTTACAGGTACAATAGTAAAATTAAGATTTATCGACTCTTTTAGATTCATGTCAAGTAGTCTTGACAAACTAGCATCATATTAAAATAATGATGAGAAAAAAATTACAATAATGATAACGAATTTAATTTATTAACTAGAAAAGGTGTTTTTCCTTATGAATATATCGATAGGTGGGAAAAGCTTGAAGAAGGTCAGTTACCGGCACAGAAATTTTATTATTTGAAATTAAATAATTCAGGTATTTCTGAAGAAGATTATGATCACGCGCGTAATGTTTGGGAAACCTTTAACTTGCAAACTTTGGGTGAATACTCTGACTTATATTTAAAAATAGATGTTCTGCTTTTAGCAGACATTTTTGAAAATTTTAGAAAAACCTGTCTTAAAACTTATAATTTAGATCCATTACATTATTATACTGCACCAGGACTTGCTTTTGATGCCATGCTCAAATATACGGGAGTAGAACTTGATTTGTTTACTGATGTTGAGATGTTAATTTTCATTGAAAAGGGAATTAGAGGAGGGGTTTCTCAATGGTCTAATCGTTACGCGAAAGCGAATAATAGATTTATGGGAAATGATTTCAATCCTTCTGAACAAGGATCTTATATTATGTATCTAGATATTAATAACTAGTATGGTAAAGCCATGAGTGAACATTTACCATATAAAGATTTTGAATGGCTAGAAAATTATGATAATGACCTTTTCTTAAATATTGCAGACGAATCTTCAGAAGGTTATATTCTCGAAATAGATCTAGAATATCCGACTGAGATTAATGATTTGCATAAAGATCTACCAGTATGTCCAGAACATTTTGTTCCTCCATTACAAAAATGCACAATTTCAAAATTAGTTCCAAATTTATTACCAAAGAAAAAGTATGTTGTTCACTATAAAAACTTGAAACAATATATAGCATTAGGAATGAAATTAACACAAATACATAGAGTTTTAAAATTTCAACAAAAGCCGTGGTTAAAATCATACATTGACTTAAATACTGAAATGAGAAAAAAATCAGTCAATGAATTTGAGAAAAACTTTTATAAACTGATGAATAACTCAGTATTTAGTAAAACAATGGAAAATGTTAGAAAGTACAAAGATGTAAGATTAATAACAAAATGGGAGGGTCGATACTGCGCTAAAAATTTGATTGCCCAACCAAATTTCCATAGCTGCACCATATACGATGAAGATATGGTTATTATAGAAATGAACATCGACACAGATAGTTTAATTTATCATTTTACAGTACCAAATGTTTATGACTATATAAAAAGAGATTTACATAAATTTGATACTTCAGACTATTCATCAAATGTGACGCTCCGCGAGAGAAGGGACCTATCGCGAAAAAAATGAATTTTAATTTTATTATGCTAATAGATAATTTTTGAGTTGTTCTTCCATTTCCATGTTAAAAAAATTTTTTTATAAATTACACTTTTTGTTATAAGGCTTCAAACCTAGGCGTGCTAAGTGATTCGCATTGTTTGGATTTTCTTTGAACAACTATTCCATGAAATTAGCTTTTGTTGATTTCATTTTTTAATGGTAATTGATAGTTTTTGAGTTACTTTTGGAGTTCCAAAAATCAAAATTTGATTCCTGCAATTAGTATTCTTGTTATGAAACTTCAAACATAGGCATGATAAGCGTCTCGATTTTTCTTCCTTCTCTTTGCCCGTCCGTCCTTTAAAGTTTGCTTTCTAAGCGATAGGTCCCTTCTCTCGCGAAGCGTCACAAATAATGTTTACGGAATACCGCTTGCAAATAAAAAGGTATTAGGTTTAGTGAAAGACGAGTGTAACGGTCAAGTTTATTACAAAATTTATAGGTTTCCTTAATAGCACCGACTAGGCCGGGAACGTTCCTGGAATGGGCTGCTGGCCCCTTAGGTACGTTCCCTTGGACCGCTCCAATATACCTGACAAATCCGTTCCGGATTTCACTAGGCTAGGAACGTTCCCGCGGAACGTTCATGGAATGTTCCGAGGAACTTTGAATACACATTCAAAAAATCGCAGAACGGGTTGCGGAAAAAGTATGCGGAAAAAGCTGAAAATTTTTTTATTAATATTATTTAATGTTTTTAATATGATTGCTTCTATAGAACAGTGGTCACTAAAATCAACTGCGCAGCTCTAGGTGCGATAGAAAACTACTGCGCAAGATATTAACATTAATTATTTTTCAATGTGTATTTAAAGTTCCTCGGAACATTCCAGGAAAGTTCCGCGGAACGTTCCTAGCCTAGTGAAATCCGGAACGTATTTGTCAGGTATATTGGAACGGTCCATGTGAACGTACCCCAGGGACCGGCGGACCATTCCAGGAACGTTCCCGGCACAGTCGGTGCTATTAGGGTTAAGATCAAAATTATATTCTTACAAGAAAAAGAGGCTAAAAAGAAAGCCAAAGGGGTAAAATCATCTACTTTAAACAAAATAGGATTCGATGATTATAAGCATACTCTTATATCTTACGAAAACCTATTAAGCAAGACAAAATTGCTCTCAGCTGGCAGGACGATAAGAGAGTGCTGATTTCAGGCAGTACTGATACGCTTCCATGGGGTTATAAGACTTCTGATCCCATGGAAGTTGATGAAGTGTAAATTGATCTTTGTAAATAGAATTATGAAATTGTAATATACTACTGTACATATACATATATATATATATATATATATATACTACTGTAATATACTACCGTATATATATATATATATATAACTATGTAAAATGTTAAAAATGTGATATACTACTGTATATATATCCTTTTTTCAAATTTTTTACATTTATTAAACATTAGCTTTATACAACCATTTTTTTAAAAGTATAACATTTTGAAGCGCACAAGTAAAGTTTGAATTTGAATGATACAAACAAACATTAACAGAAGATTCATGCATTAAATTTTTTAACGAAGGACATTCTAAATCATGCATATCAATTACACTTTAATGAATAACATTTACTAACCACACTTTTTTTCTAAACCTTTGACATAAATTTTACTAGCATCTTTTAATACAGTTTCCAATATTTCTTTTATCAACGTATAAGGCACATCTCCAGCACTCCAGGAAATACCATGGAATTTCTTTTCTAACCATCGATTAACACATTTATACTTGTTTGGTATTTTATTCCATTCACAAGGTGGTTGAAACAGTACACAAAGAGTTTCATCATTCAAAGAGATTATAGCTAATTCTTTTAATATAAATTTATTAAGTGGTAATTTGAATCCTTGCACGTCTACTATGTACTCCATCTTGAAAGCAACTAAATTAATTTCACTTGTTTGAAACGTTTTATACTAATTTTTTAACTATACCGCTTATAGGTTTATATTCAACAATACGACCATGTATAATTAGACAATATGCTGATGTATTGGCGGGAAAATTTTCTTTTGATTCAAATTCTAAACGGATATCTACAGGGCCATTTTTTAACGTTTCATTCTGTTTTGAACAATCTATAACAATTAACTGAGCATACTGTAAAAAAATTTTTTTCGATAAAAGTGGTTGTGATTCTTTATTATAATAACCGGCTTGGAAATTGAAATACATTTCATACAATATAGAATACTGATTTTTATCAATATCAATATTCATATTATAATAAGAATAGCTTTGTAAGTTTAAAAATAATTTAACATCCGATATTTTACAATGATCAAAATGACTTGAATTCTGTACAGTTTGATTCTTTCTGTTTGTTTGAAATCCCAATACAATAAATCTTGGTATTTCTAATTGAGTAGAAGTCTTTACAGTCCAAATATGTTTCTGAGTAGCTGGCAGTAATGGATATTCATACAATTCCCAGGTACGAAAACTCAGTTGAATTGACGGGTCCTTTTCAATGTATTTTAATAGTTTAAATTTTCGAGCATCCGATAACTTGATATAAGGCAATAACCATTCAACTTTTTCAATTGTAATCTTTTAATTTTCAAGAGGTGCTACTTGTAATACAGCACTTGAATCATTTCTTGATCTGATAAAAGTTAGCTCATGTTTAGCATTAACAATAATTTTTTGATAATCTTCAGCAAATCCAAATATCATATTAAGCGGTATACAGACATCAAAGTAGCCTTCGGCATTAGTTATTTTTTGATCATCATCATTAAATTCTAACCAACCAGCATTTTCAAGAAATTTATGTTGGCTAGAGTCTAGAGAAATATAGTTTTTTATGAGACTTGTGAGACCAACATTTTTTTTTATCAATTTGTACTCCATTAAGTTCATATTTAACTTCTTCAAATAAATGACAAATGCAATTAGAAATAAAATTTGTATTTTCAACAGCAGTTCCATCAACCTTTACTAGTTTCCCGTGCACATGAATTGAGCTTTTGCTTGGGAAAAGGCAATGGTCTTAGTTTTGTATAGCGATTCGAATTTCATCACTGTTGCCGTAAGTTGATGAAGAATAAGGTTGATGTGTATGAACTTCACAATGAGCAATAGATTCATAAAAGATTATTGGTGTATTAATATTTAAAATTTCCTCTTCCATGGCAAATAAATAAACGTCGACAGATACAAGTAGATACACTATCTTACATCCTGGTGGTACAACAGGAAAAAATTCATGAATTGTGTGTACCTTCTCACCATTGATATGTGCCCCTGTAGTTATATTGCACTCAACTCTTAAAGAACTTACTTTGATTATGGAGACTGGTTGATCAGATTGATAAAACTTATTAGCTTCTAATTTTCGAGGAGAAAAGCCTAGCAAGCGACCAATAGAATCTTTAGGTTTGAAATTAATATCTCTATTGCAGAAAATTTCACTTTTTAATGTATTATTATTAGGCTTTATATGAATGTCAATGCCCTCTTTTTCCAAACTTCTTTGCAAATATCTATAAATGTCATCAATTTCATAACTTATCAATATAAAATTTATTTTGTCTAACATCTACATTAGGAATTGAATTAAATGATAGAAATTCAACCAGACCGAGTGCATAATTTTTAAAAGGAGATAATTCTATTGGTGGAAAGTACTGAGATTCTAGAGTAGAAGAATTTCCAGATAACGTTAATATTAGCAATTCGTCCATTCTGAAATTAAGTGATTGACTGACTTGAAAATTAAGAACAACTTGCTTTTATAATCAATTACATAGAAATTTAAGACATAGATGCCCACATACAAACGTATTATAATTCTGAAACTTTTCATGATTAAACATAATTCCGATTTATTTTGCGTGTTACCACATTAACAAAATGTTCAATTCTTTGAAACCGGATTTAGATTTATTTTATACTAAAAGCAGCCAATTTCTTAAAATCCTAAATTTATACTTGAAATCTTTATAATAACTGTACTGTTAAGACTTGAATTGTAGTTACCCTTATATGGTCCTTTTGGACTGCGGGTGTTTGTAATAAAATAAATAAATAAATAAATAAATAATGCTACCAGCACCGAAATATTCAATAAGTTTCGAAGGTGGTCGTAGATTTCCGAAACTATCAAAATAATATATTTTTTTATTAATTTTTTTATAAGCACACCAATGAGTTCCAGGACCATCTTTATCATCTGAATTTATAATAGCTGACTTATATATTCGAGGTCCATTTACCGGCATCTCATTTCTCATAAAAACACATTGGAAATGTGGAATTTTAAAGATTTTTGCAAATTTAACAAGATCAACATCTGTTAGAGCTCGGTGAGGTAGCTTCACTTCATGTTTTTTGACTTGCATCCTTGTCCTAGCTTATATGGTTTTAAATGAAGTCCTAGTCCTTGTCTATAAGGTTTCAAGTAAAGTCCTTTTCCTAAGGCAATAGTTTCCATGGTCTCATTGTGACGTTTACTTTCCTCAAGTTGCCGTGTTGCTGATTTTGCATCATTTACTGCTTTTGCTATACCAGCTGCCCCTCCCGCTAAAGCTCCTGTTGCACTAAGACTAGCAAAAAGAGGAATAAGAAAAAGTAAAATACCCCCTACTTTAGCTGGAACTGGTAGAATACGTGGTTTTTTAATTTTTCCTTTTCCACTAGCCTTCTTTACAGCTACACGTGCTCCAAATAAAGCAGATTTAATTACAGTATTTAAATCATAATCTGGAATCATTGATTTCTTAGCTGCAGATACAATATTTCTTAATGAGGGTTTCTTTTTTAAACTCATTCCAAGTTTAGATTTCATTTTCATGGTGTTTGTTATTGCGTAAGCAGCAGCTTTTTCACCAAAACGAGAGTCTGGAGCGATTACACGTTGCCAAGCTTTTTCAGCAAGTACTTTGTCAGCAGCGTTTCTGGCGTCAATATTTTGTCTATTTTTTGAATAAGCAATATCGTGCTCTTTACAAGCAGTGTCAAGAGAATTGATTCCTGGATCTCCACGAGCAAGTCTTTTAGCTAACTTTGTTCCTGGACCACAGTACTAATAGCCAGGAATATGTAACTCTACTGGTAGATTATTCAAAATTTTATTAAGTAAACCTTTTCCACGTCTTGCCTCTTTCGAGGTTCGCTTAGAACTGACTCTTTTGTGTACAATCATGTTCTTATGAGATCTAAAGTCATACTGAAGAGATTTGCATATAAGTAGAGTATTTATAGTGTTTCAGTCAGTCTGAAAAAAGATGGAGTTTGAAACACAACGTGACAAACTACCTGTAGCTAATTTTGATACAGTAGTTGAAAAATGTGAAAGAAATCGTCATGGCATCTTATTACCAAACAGCGTGCGAGCAATATTTTGTAGTCAATCTAATTGTGGAAAAACAAATGCTTTACTTGCTCTTTTAACACACCCAAATGGCTTAAGATTTGAAAATATTTATGTCTATTCAAAATTCTTAAATCAACCAAAATATACATTTTTAGAAAATGCTCTCGAACCAGTCAATGGTGTTGACTACTTTCCATTTAATGAACATGCAGATGTAGTGACACCTAGTGAAGCACGACCCAACTCAATATTTATATTTGATAATGTAACTTGTGAGAAGCAAGACAATATTAAAGCATTCTTTGCTATGGGTCGACATAAATCAGTTGACTGTTTTTATTTGTGTCAAACTTATGCTCACATTCCAAAACATCTTATCAGAGATAATGTGAATCTATTGGTATTATTTAAACAAGATGAAAAGAATCTAAAGCATATATACGATGATCATGTAAATACAGACATGATATTTACAAAATTTAAAAAACTCTGTGCTTCATGTTGGAATAAAAATAAATATGAATTTATAGTAATTGATAAAGATTCTGAAATTAATCAAGGAAGATATAGAAAAGGTTATGATTACTTTATAAGAGTTATAAATTGAACTTTATAGTCAGTACCACTGTAGACTTAGTAAAGACAACATGCCTTCAACACATATTGAAAATATACGAAAACAAAATGATATTCTTTGTGAAATTGCTAAAGCAAGTGAAGCAATTTTTCGAAAACATAGAATATTAAAGCTGGGAAAAGAAGATGTTGAACGATCATTAAACGATACATTTAAACCAATAGTAACACCAATTCAAAAACTGGTTCATGGCTTTGAAACAGTCAAGTATATTGATCCAGTAAAAATTGAAATAAAGAAAGAAAATAATGAAGAAGTAAACGAAGAAGATGATAAATTGTCATTTAGAACAGCTTCCGATAATAAGTACACACCTGAAAGTAGTGCACCTGATAATCACATTCCTGAAAATAAAACTCTTGACATTACAAGTGTATATTTGCAAATGTTTGATGAAAGAAAAAAGGATTTAGATAATTCATATGGAGTTCATAAGTTAGCTAGAGGACAGTTAATGATTGGTGATTCACCAATAAATTTTGAGCAAAATAATATTGTTATAGGATCTAATATTTATCCTGCAACTAAAGGTTTACTTGAACGCTTATTTAAGAAAGTTCCTGAAAAAAAATTTGTGAGTTTAAATGATCGTCAAAATTATAAGAATATTGTAATATTGACAAATGCACATAAAAAGTATTATAAAGTTGATGGAGCTATACGTGATGATAAGAACTTAAAATTTAAAAATTTTATAGCTTCTTCAATTCGTGGTAAAGGTTTAATACCAAAATATATGATTAATCAAGAGAAGAAGATTGATTACGCTTATTGGGTTGATCCTAATAAATTAGTAGATCGATTAAGATTACTATTAGCATCTCAAAGTGCTGGTAATCCAAGTCATAATAATGAAATTATATCCATAATTGAAGAATTACGTGAAGCAAACATTATTTATTAACGTCACATTACAAGTAACGTCAGTTCCAACATGAGCATCAATGTATTCAGACGTCAGTTTAAGAAATCAGAAACTCTGCATTTTGGTCAACCTGGAATCGGATTCAAAGTTACCGCAGAAGGTCATTATGAAATGGAACGAAAAAGCTATGCAATGTAGCTGATGCTGAACAACTGAATGATGCAGTGAATTTAAATCTTGTTAAAAATATAGTACAATCTGAAGTAAAAGTAATTAATGTTGTAGTAGACTCTTTAAAAACCGACATACTTGAAAATAATTTAAAAATTAAAACCTTAGAAGATTCTTTAAAACAATTTTTTGAGAATTTAAAAGTTCATATTGAAAATAATAGAGAGGTGTTGTCTATTAGAGAGATTGTTGATAAAATACATAACCGATTGAATGCTCTTGAACAAAATCATAATGGACATTAAAAAGCTACAATTGGTTAAAGAGTTGCATAAACCGGCAAGAAAGAATTACAAACGAAGAAATGTTGATGTGTGAGGCATTGATGAAGCCTGGCAAGCTGATTTGGTTGAAATGATTCCTTACGCAAAAGAAAATAAATGCTTCAAATAATTATTAACAGTTATTGATGTTTTCTCTAAATATGCTTGGGCTGTTCCTGTGAAATCCAAAAAAGGTGTAGATGTTACTGTAGCTATGGAACCTGTTCTTATTGAACGACGTGTACCAAAGAATTTACAATTGGATAAAGGAAAAGAATTTTACAATTCAAACTTTGAAAATCTTATGAAGCGATTTAATATTAACATGTACTCAACATTTAGTAATTTAAAAGCATCAATTTGTGAGAGATTTAATCGTACTTTAAAAAATAAAATGTGGATGCAATTTAGCTTGCGTGGTAATTACAAGTGGATAGACATTGTATCTGACTTAATATTATCTTATAATGACACTAAGCATCGAACTATAAAAATAAAACCAAAAGATGTTACAGTTAGCAATCAGAAAAGCTTATTACTTCATGAATATAAAAAGAGTACTATAAAGTATTTAATTAAGAAACCTAAGTTTCAAGTAGGAGATAAAGTTCGTATTAGTAAATTTAAAAATATTTTTGAAAAAGGTTATACTCCAAATTGGACAACTGAGATTTTTACTGTAAACTCTATTAAAAATACTGAACCAATAACATATCTTCTTAGAGATTATCAAGAGAATTCTGTATATGGATGTTTTTATGAGTAAGAAATTTCAAAAGTTAAATATTTAGATATTTACTTGGTAGAAAAAATACTTCGAAAACTCGGTAATCAAGTACTTGTAAAATGGTTAGGTTTTGATTCTTCACACAATAGTTGCATAAATGATAATGAATTGTAACACTTTTATTATGATTAATAAATATATTTATTCTCACTACATTTCTACAGATTTATTTAACCTTTCACATACGTTTTTAGTTAAATATTTAATATTATATGTAATAATATCAGCTAGTAATACTTTGTTTTTAAAATTTCTAACTAACTTTTTAAAATACGTTTTCACATAACATTTAATATCATTTTCACTAAGTATATTTTTACACCTCAAAGTTTCAGCAATATTTTTTATAATACAATTATACACTTTATTAGGACGCACAGTTGTTAAACTTTCAAAGCGTTGATCAATGCAGAAAATCAAATCTTGTAGTACTTTAAAAGAAGGTTCCTTCATTATAAATGGTTGATTTACATCGTTGTCCAATGCTATTGCTTTGCCTCCAAACAAGACTCCAAATTGTATTCGAAAATTATCACAATTTATGGTTTGTGGTTCTTCTTCTCCGTCAAAATATGCCGAAATAATACTATTGTAAGTTTTAAACATTTTCCAGTCTTGAAAAGTAGAAGAAATGTTGCTTCGAGGATGATTTGATATAAATTTTAAAACACTCGTTAACTGTCCATCGTTGCTAAATTTTACTCCAATAATTGCTTGTTTTGTAAGTGATGGATTTAAATGAAATATTGTTGAGAGCATAAGTTGAGATTTTGGTATAAAAGGCATTATTACAATTCTATAAAATCAAAGTGATTATATTTTCCTCCTAAATACTTGAGTCCTAGCTTTTTACTTAAAATCCGTTCTTGCAAATGAGGTAGTAATGTTTTGTCTTCATTCACAGCATTAAAAATTCTTTTTGGGAGAAAAACTGAGAATTGGTTTACAATTTTAACACAAATCCTCTCGCCGAATTTCGTCTTCATTATGCGTATATCAGTAAGAAAGTAGACTTGATTTAATACAAGATCACATAATTTTTTTGTTGGTGGAAAAACTTTTCCTTTTGCAATGTTGTTCAATTTATCAAAATTCATATTTAATGTTTTTAAATCCTTGGAAGAATGTTATTTGAAAAAACCCGCACAATATAAATTATTGTTTTACAATCAATCAAATGAGATGTTGACTTGTTGAAGATCAAATGAATACTGACTCCTCTTTAGCACAACCTCCTTATGCTTTATCCTTTTCTAATTTCTATTCTTGTCACATTCTTTCTCAAGATTAAAAAATTCCTGAGAGAAATAATTAATAAACTCAGGAAGCAATAAATCGGAAACCATAATCTAAATATATGAGAGTATACACGTTGAAACTTGTTAAGGGTTCACCTTGCAAATTTCTTTTTTAATGACGTAAGAGTAAGCACGTTGAAACTATACAAAAATTCATGATTTTAAACTGTCATATAAATCTGCTCTAGAATGCACTATAAAAATAAGATAGTCAAAACATACGATGGAATGTGGGTCCGGTTATCACGATTGCGCAATACCTTTCAAACTGTACTCTTTTTCTATGCACTGCTGAAATTTAATAAGTCTTATATTAATTTGGCACATTCTTTCACATAGCTGAAAAACTCCTAAGAGAAATAATTATTAAACTCAGGAAGCAATAAATTATGATAAACAATTGACAAATTCTTAGAAATCATAAACCATAATCTAAATATATAAGAGAGTTGAAACTTGTCAAGGGTTGACCTTGTAAATTCCTTTCTGATGATGTAAGAGACACGTTGAAACTTGTCAACGGTTGACCTTGAAATTTTTATGCAAATTTATTTCTCATGATGTAAGAGACACGTTGAAACTTGTCAAGGGTTGACCTTGCAAATTCCTTTCTGATGACGTAACATGGCTTGAAACTATGCAAATAAAATTATTTTTGTAAATTTCTTTCTGATGACGTAAGAGTATACATGTATCAAAGGTTGACCTTGTGTATGACCCTGAAATTATGTTTGTAAATTCCTTTCTGCTGACGTCATTTAATTATCATGTGGTTTGAGTCTGGGATAAAGCGTCGGTAAAGTAGATCCCTGACAAAAATGATAACGAAATATCCAGAACTCTCCCAGCTTATCTACTGTCATAGTAAAAAAATTAAAATATGACGTGCTCATGGAACGTTACAGAGTAATAGCCATTGGCGGATCCACGAGGGGGGGTCATGGGGGTCATGACCTCCCCTCTTCAACTATACATATTGTAAAAGCATTATAGATATAAAATCATTTTACTATAAAAACATCTAAAAACCAAGTTTGGTAAAAATCGATTTTTTTTTTAGATTTTAGCCCTCCATACTGGATCCGCCATATTAAATTTCCCAATTTGAATGTTATATTTACATTCTACGACCCAAAAAACATCTGGAAACCAAGTTTCGTAAAAATCGATTTTTTTTTTAGATTTAACTCCGACATATTGGATTTGCCATTTTGAAAGATAATGTTTTATTCATATTTTAATGTAGCGACCTCAGAAGCTTACGAATAACGACTTTTTGTATAGTTTTACAAATTTGTTTTGTCTGTATACTTCAGTTTGTCGTTTATTTGATAAAATTGCTATAACTTCTCGAGTGTTTCCTGGACCAGAAAAATTAGAAGGAAGCTTTTCTATAATTTTTCTTTATTCTGTATTTATCTAGCTTTATTTTGATCCAGGGACCACTCATTTTCGTCTATTCTATCGAGAGATATTAGATATTGATAAAAAAATGCTAAAAGTCCCACTGTGCGCCCCTGGCAATAGCTACTTTGACGTGACACATTTTTATATTTATTTACTTTTGTTATATTTTTAATCTTCGTTAGTCTTACATTTTATATACTTACAATTAGAGGATCATAAACAATGAACATGGGTTTTAAAAATAAAAAATATGATAACCTACATATGACGCCGCACGAGAAAAGGGACCTATCGCCTAAACTGTAAAATTTACATGGCGACCAATGGCTATTAGTCTGTAACGTTCCATGAGCACGTCATATTTTAATTTTTTTTACTATGACGCACCTCGAAAACAAATTAGGTAAAAATTTTTTATTCTTGGGGATACTTTGGTGGATAAATCAGCTGAATTCTGTAAGTGTCGCTCTTAAATATAAAAAAAAAAATTTTAATTTTGAGAATTTTTTTTTATTGTAATTTTTGTGCAAAAATAAAAACTTTTTTTTTTCTCAATAATCTCATTGACTACCTTAACATATATTTTATTTAATGAAATCGAATCAGCTGTTTTGGAAAAAAACACATTTTTCCATTTTGCTTACCCCCTCCATATCTCCCCCAAAATTTGGATTTGAGGGTTAATATTCGGTGAAATTTTTTTTACAGCAATGACAAATTGTGACAGCAATATGAACACAATAGGTGCGGGGGCAGATTTTACATACTTAACCGGCTATGCTCAAATATATTTTATTTTTAATAATAATAATAATGTATTACAATACAAACGTATCTTATTTACTACTACTGTACAGATTTTAATAAAGATTCAAAACACTTTCAACATAATATGAAAATTAATGAATATTTTATATTATAATTTATAATAATATATGAATAATTTTCATAATAATATTTTTTTCTTTCAATTACTTCGAAAAAATACAATATAAATAAGAATAAATAATAAAATATCATGATATAATTGGAAAAAAGCGAGCACTGTTTTCAAATATTTTTTAAGACTTTTAAATGCCTTTTTTATACTTAATTTATTCCTCTTTTAATCATTTTCTTTATTTTTTTTTAATTTAAAACTTTCTTCCCTATTTTAAATAAAAATACGTACCAAATTAAATATCTCCAAAAAACTATTGTATTTTTTATCTCAAAATGCTTATTTTTATTGGTAAATTATTAACCTTATTTAATTTATAATTTTATTATAGGTTTCAAATTAGGATCAATTATAATTTAAATCAATTCAATTGGAAGAACAAAAAATAAGATTGACTGTAATAAAGTTTACACTATATTACAGATTTGCCAAGCCCGTCAGCCTAAAAATTCATTAAAATCAAGATCAAGGATCCCAAAATTTTCACAAAAAACACTGACCACAAAAATGAAATACTTAAAATAACTACATTAAATTAAAGAAAAACAACTATTAATAGAAGTTTGAGTTAATAAAAAAATTTAGAACCGATAAATTGAAATATTATTTGATTAAATTTTGAATTAAATTAAAGTTTGAATCGATTTAAAATTTCTAAATTTATATACATTTTTATAATTCTATTGGTTTAAGTTTGAAACACCTAAAGTATGCATTGCTAAAATTTAAAAATATTTAAGGTTTATAACAATTCTAGCATGAATTGATCAAATTCGAACTATTAAAAGTTTTAAATAATTCAAGTTTATTATTATTATTTAAATTTGAATAATTCATAGTTCATGTACTAATTATAAAAGTTTGAAGCAATTTAAATTCGTCTTAAGGAGGATAGGTTCACGACGGTAGTCAAGATAACTATTTTTTTTTAAATATTCAAATATGAAATAAATTTTAATATGTAAATTAAAAGATCATTTTTTAAAATAATGTTGTGTACATTTTTATGTAAAAATGTGTAAATAATTAAAATTTTAAGAAAAAACAGTAATATTTTGAAGAACGTAGTGCTTTGCAGTTAGAGATCTGGCAACATGGCATGAACAGCTGATGCGAGCGCATGCGAATTATTATTTTATATATTTAAAAGTTTTAAGTATAACTTTTCATTGAAGCTTTAATTAAAGTAATTATTAAAGTTTAAAAAGTTTTATGTTAAAGCGATTATGCTAAACAAATTAAAATATGTGATTTAAATTCAGGACTTAGTTCAGGTTGTATAAACAAGAAAAATCAAACGTTAATTTAAACTAATATAAGCGTTGCGTTTTATTTGTTAAAAATTTTTTTGTATAGCTTTCAATTAAAGCGCATTTTTAATAAACTTTGTTTTCTGTTAAAAACCATTAAGAAAGTAATTACGCTAAAAAAATTAAAATATACGATTTTGTATGTTCATGTTATAAAAGCAAAAAAAAATCAAACTTTACTTTAAATATAAGTTTTGTTTTATGTATTAAAAACTTTTATGTCTAGTTTTTAATTCAAGCGTACTCTTAATAAACTTTATTTTATGTTTAAATCTTTATTTTAGCGATTACGCTCAAAAATTAAAAATATGTGATTTTAAATTAAAATTTCGGCTGTTAAATCCAAACATTAGCAAAATTATTTTTGAATAAAAGAATTATTAACTAAAAGGTATTATTATATTTTCAATTCATAAACTACTGTTTACTCATTTCCAAAAATTCTGTCTGTTATAATAAAGTTTTGAAACCCAACTTTTTTAAAAATATTTTCTTAATCCGAAATATTATGCAATAATTATTGGATACACAGAGCTTTTCAAAACTTTTAATAATAAAATATATACTTCAATGTGTAATCATAATGTAATATTTCATATTATTTAATTAATAACTTATTTATTTTAAAGATAAATATAAGATACTAAATGCATTAATATTTTTACGTAAAATGAAGAGACAATTTAATAAATTGTTTTTTTTTTCACTTTTTGAAATAGTGTATTTTTCAGTACTCAGCTTTATTTGAATTACCGCGCTACTCCGCTTCTCCCACCGTCCTCTTCCCACCGCTCTCAACAGTTGCGATGTTGCCACGCACTCCGCGTCACTCACGTCAAAAAAAAAAATTACAAGTATCTTTAAGTTTTGGATAAATAATACTCTGCAACTAAACAGTCGATTTCGTTCTCTTTGAAGTATTATGTTCCTTAAACATTGAATTAATTTTGCTCTAATTTTAAGTTGAATCTCTCCGCCGTGTCAAAAGTTATTAACCAAGTTGCTAATTTTTTTTCATTTTTTTTTTGCGGCCATTAGCTCAATGCTAAATACTGAGAAAAATAGTGAACTTTGGCCGTCAATATCTCGAAAACTATACAGTCAAATTGGCTCAGATTTAACAATAATATGCATTAATGTGTCATTTAATTTTGCTGCAAATTTCAAACGAATCTCTATGATTCATGATTTTGTACTAACCTCCTTAATAAAATCAAGTTTAAAATTTTTAATTTAATTTAATTTGTAATGGTAAAACATTAAAATCATTGTCGCCATAAATTTAAATAAAAATGAGCTATAAATCTTATAACTTTAGTTATATTTCAATTTTTATTAATTCAAGTTTGAAATAATGGTAATTTAACCCACTAACGCCTAAGAGGACACAAATTTTACAAAATTTTTAAGACTTTTTTTTAGCCATGAAAAAAAATTCAAAAAATTGAAAACGAACCATTTCCTACGTAAAATTTATCATTCTTTCAGATTATGTTAACAAAATTTTGTTACAACATATATGGGGCAAATTTTCTCAAGTGTCCAGCGTCAAAATTAAAAGTTGTTTAATCGGACTAATATTTACACAAACTATAGTGCTATGGGTTAGTACTTTAACCACCAAATATTACACAATTTAATATAAAATTGTAGAGGGGGGAGGGGGTTAAAGATTTGGGTAAAGTAAGAACATTCGAGTTTTTCAAAAAATCGCAGCCGCTAAATAACAAAATAAAAAAAATTTTCACCTATACGTTTTCGAAAGGTTTTTTCCTGCTCTTTCACATGGTGAAATTTTTTTTTTTTTTAAATTAAAATTAAACCCTTTTTTTGAAAATTAAAAATTTTTTTTACTTTTTTTTCAAAATGGACCCTTTTTTTTCTTTTATTATTTATAAATAAATATTTATAAAAAATTAATTAACAAATAATATAATCCATAAAAATAAAGGTAGAGTGTTAAATTTTTTTTTATTAGGAAAGTTTTACAATCCTACATTAAATAATATCTAGCTAAAGTATTTCCAACCAATAAAAATTTAAATAAGACATTTTTACATCCACATCTTTATGCATGCCCCGCGTCGCGCTGCACAACTTCGTTAAAGCTACTTGTGTAACCACCGAGCCTAATATTTTTATGTCATTTTCTATAGAACAGTTATTATTCATTTTTTAATAATTAAATTTTATATTTTTTCATATTAATTTGTATTATTTAATTTTATATATATCGTTTTAATACTTACAAAATTTTACATTTTTTTATAATAATAATTAAAATTTTTGATCCTAATATTTAATATTATGTGCATCATTTCTAAAACTCGATTTAATTATTTTCTGCTCCCTCTTGGAGAAAATATTTAACATTTTTTCATCCAAACTTAATTTATAGATGTTTGAATTTTAGTGCGCGTTTAATGTAGTGTTATGAATTTTGATATAAAAATGTCTTATTTAAATTTTCAATGGTTGGAAATACATTAGCTAGATATTATTTAATGTAGGATTGTATAACCTTCCTAATAAAAAACAATTTAACCCTCTACCTTTATTTTTATGTATTATATTTATTTGTTAATTAATTTTTTATAAATATTTATTTACAAATCATAAAATTATCCAAAATACTTCATATAGGGCTCGTTGGATGCGCATTTTGATAAGCTTCAAAGTGGTGTATTCAGAATTGCCGTAACTTAATTTTTTTGTAAATTATTTCAACTTTTATAAATTTTTATTAATTAATTAATTAATAATAATTCGAAAACAGCAAAAAACGTTATTTTGTTCTTTTGGTATGTTTAAAGTACACAAGTTGAGCTTTCTTTTGAAACAAAAAAAAAAAAAAGGGTCCATTTTAAAAAAAAGTCAAAAAAAATTTTAATTTAAAAAAAAGGGTTAAATTTTGATTTTTAAAAAAAACTTTTTCACCATGTGAAAGAGCAGGAAAAAATCTTTCGAAAACGTATCGGTGAAAATTTTTTTCATTTTGTTATTTAGCTGCTACGATTTTTTGAAAACTAAATGTTCTTACTTTACCCAAATCTTTAAGTCCCTCCCCCCTCTACAATTTTAAATTAAATTGCATAATATTTGGTGGTTAAAGTACTTGCCCATAGCACTAAAGTTTGTGTAAATATTAGTCCGATTCAACAACTTTTAATTTTGACGCTGGACACTTGAGAAAATTTGACCCACATGGAAAAAAATATTAAGCTTTTGTAGCATGTCACGAGTTAATGCTTTTAAAGCTGTGGTTCTCGGCTTATTATTGAAGTATAAATTCATAGATATTTGGTATAAGTGCCTTCTATGCAGATAAAGTATTACCGAAAGGCATTAAACGCATAAGTTACCACGCCTTTTCAGGTATGTGGCCCTGCATCAGAATTTTCGTCTGCTCACCTACCGAGCTATTTTTTTGAGTTGTCGTATTATTATGTTAGATGATTTTTTTGTGTCGTATATAAGTGCTTAAATCTTTTGGTAAGTATTATATGTTTATATGTGTTTAAAATTTGTGAAATATCATTTCTATAATGTTCCATTAATGCGTATTTAACTTTCAACAAAACATTTTTATGTTATACACGCATAGAAGAAGTTTACTGTGGCAGTAAAGTATTCGCTGCCTTGTCAAAATAAGTTTGCAAATATAGGGACAGCGAACAAATTTGCTATGAGAGTAAAAAAGTTTGCTGTGAGAGTAAATTTTAAAAAAATTGTATAATATTGTTTATTACAGCAAACTTTGTTTAACCCATTAACGCCCAGACGGACGAAAAATTTCTGTTGACTTTGAGGACCTCCCTTTTAAAAAAAATGCCTACAAAAAAATTAGCACTTATCATTTTTAACGTAAAATTTACTCCTCTTTTAGATTCTGAAGTTAAAATTTGTTTATAACAAATCGTTAAAAAGTTATAAACAATTTTTTGCAAAAAAACACGATTTTTTGAGAAAAAATTTTCATTTTAGACATATTTTCACCGGAAAAAAGCAAGTAGATGCTCTCAAAAGCTCAAAATATCGCGTCCATGGACCCCCAGCTATAAGACCCTGAAGCAAAAAAATTTTTTTTTCAAAATGGCGGACGCCAATATGGCGGCTAAAACTAAAAAAATGGCTCAGATATGAAACAGGGTGCTCCAACTTTTTCATGTGACTGAAATCGCCTAAAACTCTTTATACGGGGGTTTTTGGGGTCGCTGATTACGAATATGATGTCAGTTTTTAAAAATTCAAAATGGCTGATCCAATATGGCGGACGAATTTTTAAAAAAATTTTGGATTCACTTGAAACTCTCCACTCAGGGGTTTTTGGGGTCGCTGATTACGAATATGATGTCAGTTTTTAAAAATTCAAAATGGCAGATCCAATATGGCGGACGAATTTTTAAAAAAATTTTGGATTCACTTGAAACTCTCCACTCAGGGGTTTTTGGGGTCGCTGATTACGAATATGATGTCAGTTTTTAAAAATTCAAAATGGCGGATCCAATATGGCGGACGAATTTTTAAAAAAATTTTGGATTCACTTGAAACTCTCCACTCAGGGCTTTTTGGGGTCGCTGATTACGAATATGATGTCAGTTTTTAAAAATTCAAAATGGCGGATCCAATATGGCGGACGAGTTTTGTAAAAAATTATTGGATTTACTTGAAACTCTCTATTCGGGGGTTTTTTGGGTCGCTAATTGCAAATCTGATGGCAATTCTTGAAAATACAAAATAGCAGAGTCAAATTGTTTGAATTTCAATAAGTATTATACAATGAATAAGAATTTTTTGGTCCGTTTGCCGTCGAATAATTCGCCGTTGCCCGACTCTTACCGCGAGGAGGTGGACAATAAAGAGTCTTTTTTTTTTTCGTTTTTTATTTTATTTTATTTTTTTTTTTCGTTTTTTATTTTATTTTTTTTTTGTTTTTTTTTTTGTTTTAATATTTTTTACATTTTTACATTTTAGGTGTGAAAATCCTGAAAGCAGGAAACGCATAAATATGCATCACACTCCACGCACTTTCGTTGCGTTCTACAGGTGCACTTGGAGAAATTAGAGCAGTTTTTCTTTTGTTCAACTCTTTGAACTTTGTGGTTTTTGATGGATTCAGATTTTTTTAGATATGCTTCTGCAATCTGTAGAGCCATGTCTTTAGTACCTATTTTTTTTTCTTGGACAACTAAGTTTCTTAGAACAGTTGCATTTGCAATTGATGCTTGAACGAGTCTCATAAGTATAACCCAAGTCCATTTCTTCGACCTTATGCATGGCATCAAATTGCTGCAATGTGCGTCGTGCAAGTCTACTCCGCCCATAAACTTGTTGTAGGTTGTAAAAGCATTAGGAAATGCTATATCAACTTTGCTCTTTGTCTCCGAAGAATATCTTTTGACTGAACTAATTGGTGTAACACCTATCAGTGTTGACAGTATAGACACTACTTTCGAATCTTTTACTGTGACATAATTGACACCACTGCATTTGTCATGTTTGGCAATAAATGTCCCTCTTGGATCCTTTTCCGTAATCGGATTTTTTACTTGAATTCGATTAGCTCTGACTGTCCCTGTTGCCCGCAAACCAACTTTCTTCAGATGAACCAGTAAATCTGGACTTGTAAAAAAGTTGTCAAAATATACGTGATATTTCACTACATTTCTGGGTACAACTGAAGAAAGAAGGTTTTGGAGAAGACCAACGACAATGCAGCTACCTAAAGCACATTTATTTAGCTTTTCTTCATTGCCAAAAAAAAACTTTTTGAATTCTTGCCACAATAAATGTCACAATCGAATAAAAATCCTTCGGAACTACAAAGAGCCCACATTTTGATACCGAAACGGACAGGCTTGTTTCTTATAAACTGCTTCAAAATAGTTCTTCCCCGAAACTTTACCATCATTTCGTCAACTGACAAAGCTGATGAAAAATACCCAAACTGCCTCGCATTTTTCTTAAAAATCTCCAAAGGACCTCTCACTCGCCAAGCTCTATCATCAGCATTTTCATCTTCAGGTCTTTCGTTGAAAATAGACAAAATAATTATTCCAAGAAATTTGTCTAATTCAGTCAACGAAATTTGACAATCATTCAGACGTGTTGCGTCTAATATGAATTCTTTTAGCTCCTTGGAAAAGAAAAATTCAAATAGTTCAGTTGACGAGGATGACCGAATTTTTTTTGCAACGCTATCAGGTATAAAAGTTTCATTTTTATACTGAGGATCATACTTCTGTTCACCATCAACCCATTCAAAAATATGATCTGGCTCCAACTTCGATTGATTTGAAGTATAATTTTCTCGAATCGTCTGGTATGAATTTTGCGGTAAATCGGCACATTCATTCTTAAGCGAATTTTCTAGCTCTTCATGAATAGCATCATCATCTGAATCAGATTCACAATCAGATTCGCCAGAATTATTCGAGTTTGGTAGCATTAGCACATCTAGGTGTTCGTCATGTTCTTCAACTTCGAAACTCTCGGCGTCATTTACAACTTTCTGCCGTTTCGACTTACGCTTTGTTGACATTTTTAAAATCGACCCAGTAATAAAAGAATGCTGGCGCAGTGCAGACAACCAGTGGTGCACGTGAATGTTGGCACAATGACGACAACTAGTGCTGCAAACGAATGCTGGCACAGTTACGACAACCTGAGCTGCACGCAAATGCTGACACAGTAACAACAACCAGTGGTAGAAGCAAATGCTAGCGCAGTAACAATAACAAGAGCTGCAAGCAACGCTGGCACAGTAACGACAACCAGTGGTGGAAGCAAATGCTTCGGCAGTAACAATAACCAGAGCTGCAAGCAATGCTGGCACAGTAACAATAACCAGAGCTGCAAGCAACGCTGACACAGTAACGACAACCAGTGGTTGAAGCAAATGCTGGCGCAGTAACAATAATCAGAGCTGCAAGCAACGCTGGCACAGTAACAATAACCAGAGCTGCAAGCAACGCTGACACAGTAACGACCCTTACAAAAAAAGAGTATTAGAATGAGTATTGAATAATGAGTACTGCAGTGAGTATTGCAATGAGTATTGCAATGAGTACTGCAATGAGTATTGAAAATTCCAGTACTTTTTTCGCCAAACATTGTTGAAAATATAATATGTTGCGCACTAAGTTTCTACGGCTCCTACGTCTGCGCACTACTTTTTTTGTTGTAAACTAAATATACAGAAATACATGGAACGCAAAATCACAATTTCATTATAATTTTAAAAAAAATTGTTTACTGTACTTAAAAAATACATGTGGCGAAAAAAGTACTGGAATTTCCAATACTCATTGCAGTACTCATTGCAGTACTCATGCAGTACTCATTGCAATACTTATTGCAATACTCACTGCAGTACTCATTATTCAATACTCATTCTAATACTCCTTTTTTGTAAGGGGACAACCAGTGGTAGAAGCAAATGCTGGCGCAGTAACAATAATCAGAGCTGCAAGCAACGCTGGCACAGTAAGGACAACCAGTGGTGGAAGCAAATGCTGGCTCAGTAACAATAGCCAGAGCTGCAAGCAAATTCTGGCACAATGCCAACAAGCAGTACAGCAGTAATAACTGCATGCCATTGCATTTTCTGCAAAACTAGTAATGCGCCTACTTCGAAATGCCAGATCTTAGCAGAAACAACAAGCGCAAAACCGTCTTAGTTGTGAGCATAGTTAAAAGTTATACAGCACCACAGCAAATAAATCAGCGTCAAATAAACAAAAATAACAAAAAAAAATAATAAGACTTAAAAAATTTGCCAACTCCATTTTGAATTTTTAAAAACTGACATCATATTCGTAATCAGCGACCCCAAAAAGCCCTGAGTGGAGAGTTTCAAGTGAATCCAAAATTTTTTTAAAAATTCGTCCGCCATATTGGATCCGCCATTTTGAATTTTTAAAAACTGACATCATATTCGTAATCAGCGACCCCAAAAACCCCTGAGTGGAGAGTTTCAAGTGAATCCAAAATTTTTTTAAAAATTCGTCCGCCATATTGGATCTGCCATTTTGAATTTTTAAAAACTGACATCATATTCGTAATCAGCGACCCCAAAAACCCCTGAGTGGAGAGTTTCAAGTGAATCCAAAATTTTTTTAAAAATTCGTCCGCCATATTGGATCAGCCATTTTGAATTTTTAAAAACTGACATCATATTCGTAATCAGCGACCCCAAAAACCCCCGTATAAAGAGTTTTAGGCGATTTCAGTCACATGAAAAAGTTGGAGCACCCTGTTTCATATCTGAGCCATTTTTTTAGTTTTAGCCGCCATATTGGCGTCCGCCATTTTGAAAAAAAAATTTTTTTGCTTCAGGGTCTTATAGCTGGGGGTCCATGGACGCGATATTTTGAGCTTTTGAGAGCATCTACTTGCTTTTTTCCGGTGAAAATATGTCTAAAATGAAAATTTTTTCTCAAAAAATCGTGTTTTTTTGCAAAAAATTGTTTATAACTTTTTAACGATTTGTTATAAACAAATTTTAACTTCAGAATCTAAAAGAGGAGTAAATTTTACGTTAAAAATGATAAGTGCTAATTTTTTTGTAGGCATTTTTTTTAAAAGGGAGGTCCTCAAAGTCAACAGAAATTTTTCGTCCGTCTGGGCGTTAATGGGTTAATGTCATAGCAAATAATTTGCTGTGGTTACTAATTTTGTTAGATTCAACAGCAAATATTAGTTACCCACTGCAGACATTTCATTTTTTTCCGTGTATTACAGAAAAGTTATGAAAGTTATAAGTGTATATTCTTTAAATTGACGTAAAAATAAAGTATTATTATGTTATGAATATATATTTACCACAATTTCACTTCAATTCAAAGTTTCCTCTTTGATTCTGTAAAATGAAATTAGTTCTTATTGAATATTGTGGATGCAATATAAAAAAATTATTGCATTAAAATATGTTGTTTATTTTTATTTTAAAAACATCATAGTTTATTTTTCTATCTTGGGAATATTTTTTCATATTGTGTCAATATAAAACAACAGCAAGTATAAGAATAGAAATTATATTTCACAAATTTTAAACACGTATAAAATATTCGTAATACTTACCAAAAGATTTAAGCACTTATATATATACGACGCAAAAAAATCATCTAACATAATAATACGACAACTCAAAAAAAAGCTCGGTAGGTGAGCAGACGAAAATTCTGATGCAGGGCCACATACCTGAAAAGGCGTGGTAACTTATGCGTTTAAAGCCTATCGGTAATACTTTATCTGCATAGAAGGCACTTATACCAAATGTCTATGAATTAATACTTCAATACTAAGCCGAGAACTACTGCTTTAAAAGCATTAACTCTTGACATGCTAGAAAAGCTTAATATTTTTTCCGTGCATATATATAAAGTTATGAACAATTAATTGCAAAAAAACACAATTTTTTTTCAATAAAGATTTTTCAATAAATTTTTTCATGCAGAACAAGAAAAGAGACTGGGTTAACGGCTCAAAATATCGTGTCTTTAAGTTCTCAGCTGTAAATATTTGCAAAAACATATACGAAAATCCAAGATGGTGGCTCCAATATGGCGAATGAACTGACTTTTTTTGTACAAATTATTAGCTTATTGTTAGTGTACCAAACCTTCCAAAATTGTTTCTAGTTTGATGAAACTTGGTGCCTTTAGGTTTTTGGGATCCCTAAACACGAATCTGAAGTCATTTTTTAAAAATTCAAAATGGTGGATCCAATATGGCAGACAAAATTTAAAAAATTCAATTTAATTTTATAAAACTTGGTGTAAGGGGGTTTTTAGGATCTCTGATTACGAATCTGAAGTCATTTTTTAAAAATGAAAAATGTCGGATCCAATATGGCGGACAAAATTAAAAAATTTCAATTTATTTTTATAAAACTTTGTGTACGGGGGATTTTGGGGTCTCTGATTACGAATCTGAAGTCATTTTTCAAAAATTCAAAATGGCGGATCCAATTAAAGAATTTTAATTTAATTTCATGGAACTTGGTGTATGGGGGTTTTTCGGGTCATTAATTACAACTCTAAATACTTTATACAAAAAAATGTATTTCGTCCGTTAGCCGTCAATAATACATCCTCCGGATTCATGTTAATAGATCTTATTATTTATTTATTAATTTTTTTTTCTTTACTGAATATTATTATTATTATTATTATTATAATTTATTTCTTTGCTCATTGTTGCATTAGTTTTTGATAATTTTCGAGTGCTATAATATACAATGTAAATTTGTGATTGAATAAAATTCAGTAAAAGTAAAATTATAACGTTCTGAGAGATAAATCAATTTCATTTATTAATTTAATATTTTTTAATTCGAATAATAGTAAATGATTACAATAAATAAATTACTTAAAGTACAGTATTGACATAATTTTTAATAGTAAATAAACCTTTAAATGGATGTATTTAGTTACAATAATACTGAATAATGTAATAATAATCGTCAGTAATAATAAAATTATTTAAATTGTCATATTTTAAAAATAAACAACGTAAGCGATAAATAAATATTATCATAAAAAAATCTTTTATTCAGAATTAGAAAATATTGATTTAATAAATGAAATTGATTTATCTCTCAGAACGTTTTACTTTTAGTGAATTTTATTCAATCACAAATTTACATTATATATTATAAAACTCGAAAATCATCAAAAACTAAAGCAACAATGAGCAAAGAAATAAATTATAATAATAAAATTCAGTAAAGAAAAAAATTAAGAAAATAAATAATAAGATCTATTAACATGAAGATGCATAGCGCTACGTCTATTATAATAGTTCTCAGATCAAGCCCCTTGCGCCGCAAAAATATTATTGCTTATATTTTGTTTACGATAATTTCAATTCAAATGAAAGTTTCCAGAAAACTTTATTGGTTATCCATGAACATTTTAACATATGACACTTTGTGTTTACTGAAAATTCCCTAGTTAAACGAAAAAGTTGAAGATTATCAAACAATAATGTAACAATAAGCAATAAAAAAATTAATAACTTTTTTTCAGTTAAATAACACAGGCCTACAAATAGAAGCAGAGGTGGACATGTTCTGAGTCCAGTGGACCTTTATCTTTTTGGGGTCGCTGATTACGATCCTGGTGTCCACAGAACTCTATCACGTATAGTTCAAGGTCACGTCAAGGTCAAGCACCTAAATTTTAAAAATAAAATTTTTTTGACCCCGGATTCTGAAAGAGCAGGAAATTTTAAGTCCGGTTTTGCCTTGACCGATTTTTCAATTAGACCCTTAAAGGTCATTTGAAGGTCATTTTTAGGTCAAATATTTCGGAAAATAAGGTGCTTGACCTTGATGTGACCTTGAAATTTATGTGATAGAGTTATGTGGACACCGGGATCGTAATCAGCGACCCCAAAAACATAAAGGTTCACTGGACTTAGAACATGTCCACCTCTGCTTCTATTTGTGGGCCTGTGTAATTAAGGGGTTACATGAGTTTTAAAGCTTTAAAAAATCAATCTTTAAAAAATTTTTTTATTTAATAGTATAACATGTCAAGAATATTTTCCCCAAGTTTCATGTTAATCTGATTAAAACTATAGGTGAGAGAGAGAGAAAGAAAGAGAATTTGGAATTTTCTCTCATTATATTCGACTGGCACACAATGGTTTGAAATCGAAAAACATCGTGCGTATAGCTCTAAATTTGGAAATTTATAACTTCATATTTACAATCAGCAAGTATTAATTGATTATTTTTTATGGATAACAAAAAATCCGCCAATATCCTGAAAAATCCAACTTTTTGAACGTTTAACTTTAATTGCTTTTTTCTTAAAACTCGATTTTTGAAGACGGTGGATACGATTTCTTGAGAACTAATGCACCGATCTTCTTGAAATTTGGTACACTTCTTGTCAATAGCATTGTCTTGTGCCTGAACGAAGGATTTTTTTTCTTTTTAATCACAACCAATTTTATAAAGATATATGTAGTCAAAAAGTGTGTAAAAAATGGTAGTTTTTGCATAAAACTCTGCCAAAAATTCAAAATTCAAAATTTTTTTTAATTCCTTCGTTCAGACACCAGCTAGACTCACCTTCTAACAGAAAATCGTTTGTTTCTTGATTTCGGATAATGCTATATGGAATTATCATGTCCACCGCAAAAACATTTTTTTCCCAGTGGTGTTAAAACGTCAGTCCTCGATGGCTCAATTTTTATAATTTTTTAATGAAATTTATAAAATTTATTCTTCAAATATTGTACTTTTATGGGATAAAAGGGCTCGATAAATTAATTTGTTTATTACATAAAAAAAAATTATTAAAAAGTGCTTTTTTTGTCCTTTAAAACCCATGTAACCCCTTAAGCATTATTAAAAGCCTATACTTCAAACCATAACTCCTATAAATTTCATGTAAAAATATTAAGAAGTTTTCATGTTAGAGCGAGTTGAAGTGAAAATTTTAATCAAATATGATTTCCAGAAATATTCAGTTTTTTGAGTTTTTTTTAAAAACGGTAGGAGATAGAAAAAATATTATCTGAAGAAAAAAGATGCGCCAGAGAATTTCCTACAAGAAAGTAATTACAAAATTTTGTTTCTTAAAAATTAATTTCAAGGAGGTGGGGGAAAAGCGGACACCGCTGTCAAAAACTTATGTGTCCTTATAGAATCCAGAGGCTGAATTGTCGTTTCCCAGCTCTTACCACGCGGAGCTTTTGCAGCTACATTGTTGTTCACTTGAATTCTATTTTGTCTGACTGTTTCCGTTGCCTTCAAACCAATTTTCTCTAAAGGCACTCATAAATCGGGACTAGTAAAAAAGTTATCAAAGTATAAATCAAATTGTTGTAATTTTTTTGGTGTAACTGAAGGAAGAAGATTTTGTGTCATTTGGATGACATCCATATTGGATCCGCCATTTAAAAAAAATTTTAAAAATTACTTCAGATTCGTAATCAGAGACCCCAAAAACCCCCGTACACCAAGTTTTATAAAATTAAATTAAAATTTTTTATTTTGGCCGCCATATAGGATCCGCCATTTTGAATTTTTGAAAAATGACTTTAGATTCGTAATCAGAGGCCCTAAAAACCCCCATACACCAAGTTTCATAAAATTAAACTGAAGTTTTTAAATTTTGTCCGACATATTGGATCCGCCATATTGAATTTTTGAAAAATGATTTCAGATTCGTATTCAGTGACCCCAAAAACCTAAGGGCACTAAATTTTATCAAACTCGGACAATTTTTGAAGGTTTGGTACACTAAGCTAATATTTTGCAGAAAAAAGTCAGTTCAGTCGCCATATTGAAGCCGCCATCTCGGATTTTCGTATATGTTTTTGCAAATATTTACAGCTATAAAGACACGATATTTTAATCCGTTAACCCAATCTCTTTTCTTATTCTGCATGAAAAAAATCATTGTACAGTCGAACTTCCCAAGAGTTAATTTTGGTGGGGATTAACTTATGGGAGACAAAGGCAAATGAGGGGAAATTTTATGTAGATTGTCGCTATCTTGTCCTGTCTGCGCATGACAAAACATGAGGAAAGGGACCACAAGAGGAGAAAATTAACTCTTGGGAAGTTCACTCTTCGGAAGTTCGACTGTAAAATCTTTATTAAGAAAGAAATCGTGTTTTTTTGCAAATAATTGTTTATAACATTTTATATATATGTTGTAACAAAATTTTGTTAACAGAATCTGAAATAGTGATAAATTCTACGTAGGAAATGGTTTGTTTCAAATTTTTGGAATTTTTTTTCATTGCTAAGAAATAGTCTTAAAGATTTTGTAAAATTTGTGTCCTCTTGGGCGTTAATGGGTTAAATCAATAGAAGTTGGGAATTTTTTTATTTGGAAAAATGAAAAATATTGATAGGAATTTTAAAGATAGGTTTGTTATTAATTCAATTTCGTAAAGAAATTTTAAGAATTTAAGGAATTTTTATTACCAAAAGATGTTTGGAATAAATTAAGGTTGCACAGAAGTTTAAATATACTTTGTCCAAAAAACTATTGAAAAAGAAATATTCTTACTTTTTGTAACATACTATAAATTTTTTTTTTAACTGGGGGAGAAAATCTGTTATATTTTAAAATTTCTTTCTATTTATTAATTTGTAACAAATTTTAATAAATCAAAATTAATTCACAAAATTTAATCTGATAATATATTTTGGAAATATATATTTAATAGGTATATATTTTCAAATTTCTATAAGTTGAAATTAATAGTTTTTAAATTTGCAAATGATTTCAGATTCCATAGTTTCCAATTTCTTAAAATATTTTTAGACTTCAATAGTAGAAATTGTAATTATAAAGTTTGGATTGATTTAATTGTTGATACTATAATACACATTTTTTATAATTTGAAGATTTTATAATATTGGTTGAAGTTTGAAATTCCTAATTTAAATAAGCGTGGTTAAAATTAAAAAATATTTATAAACTTATAATAATTTCAACATGAATTAATTAAAACTTGAACCATTAAAAGTTTTAAATAATAATTAATGTTTATTATTATTATTCAAATTTGAATAATTGAAAATTCCTACGTATCACATTTTAAGACACTTTTTGTGCCTCAGATTCAATAAAGATACTATAATATCATAGTTTAAGACACTTTCGAGGCACTTGTTTTTAGAGTGTATACACTGAGACAAAAGGTTTAGTTTTATCAACAATATTTTTTAGTTGACCATTGTTGGTTGTAACAACAATATTTTGATTGGTATAACAAAACGATTTGGTTGGCGTAACACATCAACTTATTTGGGACAACCGTATTATTGTGTTTCTCTTATTTGGTTGAACCAAACATAATTTAGTTGTGACAACCAAACATAATTTGGTTGTGACAACCAAACAGAAATTGGTTGTGACATCCAAACATAATTTGGTTGTGACAACCAAACAATTATTAAAAAAAATTGGTGATTGGTTTGTAAGTAAGCTGACAATAATAATATAAATAAAAACGAGTACCAGACGGTCGGCCGAACCTGGGTCTGATAGTTGGGCCAACAGTCTGTGTTACTGAAATGTCTGGCTACAAGGTTTATTTGGTATTGTTCATTCATATCTCTCATGGGCTGGTGGTTAGCCTACTGGACTGGCAGCTGGAAACCCCGGGTTCGAATCTTCATGACTAATGAAATTTTTCTGTTTCAGGTTTTCATTAATATTAAATTTCTACATTCTCATCTGATTATATTTGTGTAATTAAATTTATAACATGTAAATTATGTATTTATATGTGTTGGCCGATCGAAAATTCGCACCTGGGTTAGTTAGCTCCCAAATAAAAATTTTTTTATGACAACCAAAATTTTTGTTATCCCGAATAAAAAAATATAGTTGTGACAACCAAAAGTTTTTGTTATGCCAACAAACAACACTGAACCAAATAATTTAGTTGTCTCAACCAAACAGTGTGGTTGATTAAATAACAACCAAATAATTTCATTGGCTCAACCAAATTTTCGTTGCTATGACTAAACATTTTTCTCAGTGTACTATTTAAAATTTGTAATTTAATTTAATTTGTAAAATTAAAAGAATTAAATAAAATAAAATGAACTCATTTTTAATTCCTAATGATGGGAATACAAATTATTTCAATCTTTCACTTTTACAAATTGAATTAAATTAAAAATCATAAACTTGATTTATAAAACTTAAAACTTTGGTTACATTGCAATTTTGATTATACTTTAAGTTTGAAATAATTTAAATTTGAATTAATAAAAGTTATGAATTTTTTAATTTGGAAAAATTAAATTTATATACACTAAGAGAAGTTTCGCTTGACATCTGAATTGTGTACTATACAGCTGTCGTACCTAACCTTACGCGCAGTGTCAGTTCTAATATGATACAGTTTCTGCGCTTTGTGGGACGGATACTGTACTAAAAATGTTTGTACCACAGAGAGAGACAGAGTCTGACTTCGTTTGGCGCTGCCGTCACTCAATTTTATTTCGACTTGTGAACTAAAAAAAGTTCCGTATCTGTACCGCATTTAGGGCAGCTGGCGTACGTGAAAGTACCAATACCCAAATAGCACGATCTCTTTCATAAAGCTTCCTAGGAAGATTCCTGAGATTCGGTGGAGAAGCTTCCAGGAAGCTTCCAGGAACCTTAGGATGTCCGCCTCCCAGAAAGCTTCCACCGAACCTCCAGAGGAATCTTCATGGAAGCTTCCATCGAACCTTCAGGGAAGCTTTCACAGAACCTCCAGGGAAGCTTCAGGGAAGCTTAAAAAGAACCTCTAGATAAAATTAAAAAGTATTTTAATGTAAGCGTTTGAATATTAATAAATACAGATTCTACATTATCTTAATTCATAGTGAAGACCTGGAATTATGGAAAAAATTTTGAAAACAAATTTGGGGGGACGAGGATTCGAACCCCGGTTCGACGCACGCAAACTAACTACCTAACTACTAAGCTACCTAAGCGACTGCCGACAGAAAGCAAAAGCTTTCCCTTGAGGTGCAAGTGATTTTATCGGCTGACAAAATGGCGGGCTTATTTAAAAACGTTTTTAAAATATTTGCTTTTATAACAGTTAATTCTTATTTAAGAAGATTTATGTAATTGTTCTACTATTATTCAAAGTTTCGAACTTTTAATACTTACTGTAACAGAAAAAATCCATTAAAGTTTCTTAAAATTTTTTTAGTTAACGATTTTAAATACTTCCTAATTGCAGTAGAGACAATTTAGTTTTGGAACTTTAGATAATAGTTGGAGAATTACGAAATATTAAAGAATTTATTTTTAAAATAAATCCAATGTTTTAATTAAATAGTTCACAAGTATTTAAATCACATACAAACAAAACCTTTGATTTTAATAATATGTAATTGATTGTTAGGTTAGAAGGAGGGCATGAATAATAACAAAACCTGTAAATTTTAAAATTCTTATTTTAAAATTTAATAAATTTTTAAAAATCACAAGTTTTGTTCTTTCGTGATTTCAAATGTTTAAAAAAAGTTTGAGGAAAATGGATTTTGTGGATTTTAAAAACAGATTTTCAAATAAATAAATTTATGTAAATTTCAGTTAGCCAGAATTGATAAAAATCATAACTTTTTTAAAGAAATTAAAATGGATTTTTTTAAAATGCATCAGTATATAAAATCTCTTCAAATCTTTATTTGTGAGTAGTGTAGTAGAAAATGTATAAACTGATTTTACCACCGGTATTAATATTATTTCCAAGATGCCAAATTTGTCGCCAGCCTGAGTCATGGGTTTTTACCCAAGCAAATTTGTAAGTAGAGGGGTGCAGGTAAGACACTGTAAACCTTCCACCCCGACAGAACCTTCAGTATTTATTTGACCATTATGAAATAAAGACGTTTCTTAAATGTAAAGACGAGCCTCTCCCATTTATTTTCACGCCTAATCCATCCTACAGTTTCAGAAGTGGGATCAATGGCTCGCGAATTACGAATTTTTATTATTTACACGTATTTTAATTTATGCGGTTTCGCGTAAATTAGAAACCGGCAGTGTTTTGTGCATTTTTTTGATTATGATTGCTTTGCGCGTATTAGAAATAAACGCTGTGTGCACCCCATTAATCTAAAAAGCTTAGTGCAACTTATGACCAAAAAGAACCATTCGTGTTTGTAATAATAATCGCTTTGTGTTTTTTTTATAACTAAAAGCTTTGTGCAATTTACGGTGAAAACGCTTTTTGCAGTTTGTGACTGAATTCTTGTGACAGTTAAGACAATAAAGTTGTCAGTTATTTTTACGCTTGGTGCAATTGTGTGGTGAACATTTTTACCAATATAAAATTATAACTATCAACAATTATGACCGCTAAAGCACCTAGCCAATATACGATACCGGAATTAAAAGAACTCTTGGGGTTAAGAGCTTTGGATACGACAGGCACGAAGGCCGAATTAATACAACGTTTGACTGATTTTGATCTAGAAATTTGGAAAAATTCATCGGAAGTACCAGTGGAACAAGGGCCCAGCAATGTATCCAGCAACGGGCATCAAGATTCAACAAACACTAACCAAGGAAGCCAGCAGATAAATCTTCCGCCATTAACTTTAACCTCCAACAATTTTGAAACGCCAACAATTTTATTATTAAGACGGGAAATGGAACTATTACGCCGTGAGAAAGAAGTAGTGGAACGTGAAAAAGCAATTTTAGAACGTGAAGTGCAAATGTTAAGATCGTCTGGTGCATCGACAAGTGATAATAGTGTCAGGAGTGTACAACCATCGTTACCAAATGTTGGGTTAAAAGCACTTAGCGAATTAATTCACGATTTTAATAGTTCCGAAAAATCATTTGACGCTTGGAGTAAGAGATTAGAATTAGTGCGCCAAAGTTATAATCTTGACGACCAAGCAATGAAGATTTTGATTAGCTCAAAGTTGAAAGGGCGCGCGTTAGAATGGTTTCACTCGAAACCAGACCATTTTTCGTTAAGTGTGGAACAATTGAAAGAACAAATGGAAAATATGTTCGATTAATGGCCAAAAAAATTAGCACTGCGCCGTGAGTTTGAAAAACGGCAATGGACATCGAGTGAACCATTTAGTGATTATCACCACGATAAATTAATCTTGGGTAATCGAGCTTCGATACCTGAAGACGAATTAGTTGATTATATTGTGGAAAATAAAGGAGCATCGACATCGGAAGGCAAACCAACAGAAGCAAAATTAAGTAAACCGAGAACTGAGGGAACAACGTCAATTTCAAAGGAAAGGAGAAGTGTTACGAAGTGTTATAACTGCAATAGAACAGGCCATATTTCTTCGGAATGCAAAAGAGAAAAGAGGGAAAAAGGATCTTGTTACGAGTGTGGTGAAAAAACTCATCAAATCGCCGATTGTCCAAAACGTCGACCGAAGACCGACGAGAAAACAACTCATCTGATACAAGGCGACTCCAGCGAAGATGCCTCGAAAGATAAGTCTTTATGTTATAACGATGAAATCGATTTACCTTACGAATTGCCATTAGAATTTTCGATAAAAGATAGAGATTCCCCAACTTTTCGTCAAATGTTAATTATGTCAATCGTTGACGGTGGCTCCCCAATTAGTTTGATAAAAAGCAAATATGTTCCAATTAATTTAAGGTCTACACTATCGCGAGAGTACCATTTTAATGGGCTTAATAATTTTCGTTTAAATATTTTGGGTCGTTTTGAAACGGCAGTAAAAGTAGATGAAGTTTTGTTAAATCTCCGATTTTTAGTGGTACCTGACGAAACAATAAACCATGCTGCGTTGTTGGGGCGTGACTTTACCTCCCGCCGCGATGCTAGGGAACTTGTATTAAAGGCTATGCATTTAGAGTAAAATGAGGAAATGAATTGTAATTTCGTAGATTCACTTATGTCAATAAATTATGTTAATTCTCCTCTGAAGACAAACGAGCTTTTAGATGTTAATCCCGATATTCCGTATCAGTTTTCAACAAAGCTTTATAAAACTTATGAGAACTTGTATTTAACGAAAAAAGATTATGCCGAGAAAATAGAAGCCCCGGAAATGGTAATAAATTTAAAGCATCAACAACCGACAACTTTTTGGCCAAGGAGATTATCTTTTGCGGATAAAGAACAATTACGCGTTATTTTAGATGATTTAATTCAAAACAAAACGATAAGAGCTAGTAATGCACCATACGCGTTTCCTATTGTTTTGACTCGAAAAAAATCCGGCGGTATTCGTGTCTGCACTGATTATAGAGAATTAAATAAAATCACCGTAAAAGATAATTTTCCAACGCCGCTTATCGAAGATCATTTAGACCAATTAAAAAATAAACGTTTTTTTAAGTAAATTAGATTTAAAAAATGGATTCCACCATGTCAAAATGGCGGAATCATCGATTAAATACACGTCCTTTGTCACGCCATTTGGGCTATATGAATATTTAAAAATGCCGTTTGGATTAACAAACGCTCCCAGAGTTTTCCAACGTTACGTTAGCAGTATTTTTGATGCATTAATTAGATCGGGAAAAATACTATTATACCTTGACGATATCCTTATCGCCACTGAGAACATTGACGAACATTTAAATATTTTGAGTCAGGTTTTTCAAATAGCCAATAGGCATAGTTTAGAATTCAGATTTGACAAATGTTCATTTCTGTATAAAGAGATAACGTATTTAGGATATTTGATAAGCGAGGAAGGAATAAAACCTAGCCTCGAAAATGTAGAAGCTATTCTTAATTATCCGCATCCTTGAAATACAAAAGAAGTACATAGATTTATCGGTATGGCAAGCTACTTTAGGCGTTTTGTGCCTAATTTTTCTATTATTGCGAAACCCCTTTATGATTTGTTAAAAAAGGATAGTTCTTTTTATTTTGGTCCAGAACAAAACCAAGCATTTGATTCTTTAAAAAATAAATTAACGTCTGATCCACTTTTAGCTGTTTATTCGCCATATTTAGAAACAGAATTACACTGTGATGCTAGCGCGAGTGGTTTTGGTGGGATCTTGGTCCAAAAACAAAAGAACGGATTCTTTCAGCCAGTTTCATTTTTTAGCCATCGAACCACACCGGCTGAATCAAAATATCACAGCTTCGAGCTTGAATGTTTAGCAGCGATTTATGCAATTAAGAGCTTCCACGTGTACTTATACGGGCAAAAGTTTAAGATTATCACAGACTGTGATAGTTTTAATCTGACATTAAAAAAACAACACGTGAATCCGCGAATTTCCAGGTGGGCTATGTTTTTACAGGAACGACACGTGGGTTGGTGGGTTATAATAATAGAAAAATTAGGCACAAAACGCCTAAAGTAGCTTGCCATACCGATAAATCTATGTACTTCTTTTGTATTTCAAGGATGCGGATAACCACGTGATGGGACACGTGGATGCCCTTAGTCGCTGTCACGGTATTTGTATATTAGAAGCAAATACGTTTGAACAAGTTTTATGAATTAAACAGAATCAAGATCCTGAAATTGTAAAAATTCGAGAGAAATTAGAGAAATCAGAGGATAAATTTTATGAGTTGCTTGATGGACTTGTGTATCGAAAATGCAAAGATAACAAGATTTTATTTTATGTACCAAATTCATACATCGACAATGTAATACGTACCTGTCACGATGATATTGGGCATGTAGGCTTAGATAAGGTTGCCGATAAATTAATGTCTGTTTACTGGTTTCCGAATCTAAGACAGAGAGTCAAATTGTACATCTCTAATTGTTTAAAATGCATTGAATTTTCGCCTAAAAGCGAAAAAACAGAAGGTTATTTACACAGCATTCCAAAAAAAGGTATACCGTTCGATACCATGCATGTTGACCATTATGGACCTTTAGAGAAAACGAAATCAGGAAACAAACATATTCTTTCTGTAATTGACGGTTTTACAAAATTCATCAAATTATATCCATGCAAATCGACAAAAACTGATGAAGTCATTAGTCATTTAAATCATTATTTTCGGGATTATAGTGCCCCAAGACGAATTATTAGTGACAGAGGAACATGTTTTACCTCAAAAGCGTTCGTAGATTTTTTGGAAGAAAAATTAATTAAGCATGTGCTGATAGCTGTAGGCACACCGCGAGCGAATGGTCAAGTAAAGCGATTTAACCGCGACTTAACACCCATGCTGGTCAAAATGTGCGAAAGTACCGAAAAATGGGACCAAGTAATTGAGCAAATTGAGTATTCGATTAATAATACTATTTGTCGGTCTACCGGTGAAACACCTAGTAAATTATTATTCGGCGTAAATCAATTAGGGTCAATAAATGACAAACTTAGATTAATTTTAGAATCAACCGACGACAAAGAGCGTAATTTAGAAGAAATGCGACAGGCCGCTTCGGAAAAATTGTAAAGGCACAAGAAAATAACGAACGTGCCTATAACAAAAGTAAGAAAACCCCGACTATTTATAACGAAGGGGATTATGTTATGATCAGAAATTTCGACTGTACACCGGATGTCAATAAAAAGCTTATCCCGTCCTTTAAAGGACCCTACATTGTAAAACGAGTCTTAAAACTACGATAGGTATATTGTCACCGACGTTGAAGGTTTTCAATTAACCCAAATGCCGTATACCGGGACCGTGGGGCCCGACCAAATGAAACATTGAGTTCGACCTGTGTAAATAGTGATAATTGAGTGCACTTAAGAAGCAATTAACATAAAATTGAAAAGATTTGTTTAACCTTGTAAAGTTTTCATAATTAGGGTTGGTCGGGACGACCAAAAATTTCAGGATGGCCGAACTGTAGTAGAAAATGTATAAACTGATTTTACCACCGGTATTAATATTATTCCCAAGATGCCAAATTTGTCGCCAGCCTGAGTCATGGGTTTTTACCCAAGCAAATTTGTAAGTAGAGGGGTGCAGGTAAGACACTGTAAACCTTCCACCCCGACAGAACCTTCAGTATTTATTTGACCATTATGAAATAAAGACGTTTCTTAAATGTAAAGACGAGCCTCTCCCAATTATTTTACGCCTAATCCATCCTACAGTAGTTTATTTTGCAAACTGAGAACATTTAATAACAAATAATGAATATTAAAACATTTAGGTAATTAAAAGTCAAATAAATTATGTCAAATAAATGAGAAAATTTTAAAAAAATATCTTTAAATTTATATGATCATAAAATGTAGAAAATTAGGTAAATGCAACGAAAACGTAATAAATTAAAAAATAACAAGAACGTAGAAAAATAAGAAAACAATCTATTAAAAAAATGAGAACATTTTATTCAATAAAAATTGTCATAATCTTTATTAAAGAAATGAAGAAAAAATGAAATAAACAACACAATTATGAAATGTTTCATAATTCTTTTAAAAAATTTCAACTATTTTTGGACAGTTTTTTTTAAATTAAAAATATAAATAAGAAGTTAATTAAAAATACATTAAAATATATATTACTAAATAATAAAATAAAATTATAAATATATTAAAATTCTCCGGATGTCTAAAACTGTATGTAAAATATCTCAAACCATAAAAAAACAACAAGTTTTTGGATACATCCTAAAACTTTCAATTTTAATATTTTATTTATTATAAAATTTAAAAAATAAATTGTCCTAATATCGATTATCAAAATACCATAGATCTAAAAAATTTTGGCGTTAAGATAGCGAAAAATAGTATTAAATTCCTACCCAATGAAAAATTTCTGGGTTATTTCGATGCTTACAACTGGCGCTGTACCGCGCCTGTTGTTTCTGCCAAGGATTGGCTTGCCAGAGTCGGCGCGGTACTGGCTGTAACGCTGTATCAGTACTGCGCCAATATTAATGTCCAGTATAGGCAAGTCAGTATCAGCCCAATGCTGGCGCGGTACCTCGGCTGTTGTTTCTGCCAAGGTCTGTCATAGAAATTTTTTGACAGAGTCGGTACGGTACTGGCTATAAAGCTGTTTCAGTACTGCGCCAATATTGATTTCCAGTATTGGCAGTCAGTACCAGCCCAATGCTGGTGCGGTACTGCGATTGTAGTTTCTGCCAAGGTCTGTTAACAAAATTTCTTAACAAAGTCGGTGCTGGCTATAAAGCTATATCATTACTGCGCAAATACTGATACCCAGTATTGGCAGTAAATATCGACCCAATACTGGTGCAGTAAAGCGGCTGTTGTTTTTGCCAAGGTCTGTAATAAAATTTCTTGACAGAGTCGGTGCAGTACTGGCTGCAACGCTGTATCAGTACTGCGCCAATATTGATGCCCAGCATTGGCAGTCAGTACCAGCCCAATGCTGGCGCGGTACCGCGCTTCTTATTTATGCCAAGGGTTGGCTAGCCAGAGTCGGCGCGGTACTGGCTGTAACGCTGTATGTGTACTGCGCCAATATTGATGTTCTGTTTTGGCAGTCGTATTTCATTTTCCATTATTTTAATTATTGTTGTAGTATTTTATTACTTAAAAAAAAAAATTGAAACACGTTATTCTTATGGATTAAAGTATTTTCAAAATTATTTTTTTTAATAATATTATCAAAAATTTTTAATCTTTATTGTTATCAATAAAAGTTGCCATATATAAAGATTTAGAAATTAGATAATTCAAAAGTGAATCCTCAAAAATGAAAAGTTAGAAAATTCTGAATTCTTTATATAGACTAAAACTAGCACAACTTTAATTGAATGCTTAATTTTTATGAATATTATTCAAACAAGTTTTCTTATTAATTATTTAGGCACAGTTTACTACAGTTTAAAAAATATTTTAAAAAAAGTAAATGGTCCTCTCCATAACTGATCTGAAATTCAAATATTGGTTTTTGTAAATATTAAACTAAGCCAGCGTGGCTGTGGGGTTTAAGCGTATAACTTGCGTCCGAAGGGTCCCTGGTTCGATCCCAACCAGCGGGCGATTTTTCGTTTTATATAATATATAATATAATAGTTTTAATTGTTTAGGTATAGCGAATATGAATATGAATCATATATGTCAAAATTTGTTTAAACACATTAAATTAACTAATAAAATCTCAAAATAAAATTTGGAAGACGAAGTTTTAATTCGATTAATGAAATAATTGTACATAATAGTTGTATTCCCAAAATATAAATTTTATTTTTCATTTGCTCATATAAGCAATAATAATGAGAAATAGTAAATTAATAACAAAATTGTACTGCGCCAGTGACTTTTTCTCCATGGGTTATTTGATTCCACTTTTCTTCACGAATTTCTCCTTGACAATATACGCTTATACTGTTCACCATTAATGCGTTAGCCCTGGCAGGGCCGTATTGCGCTAGCCATGGTAGTCAGTACCGATCGTCGTTATCATCCCAGAGTTAGGTCAATACTGCGCCAGTACTGGGTTACAGTACTGCGCCAGCCTCGCATTTGGGTATATCTTCAAGTCCTCATAAATTAAATAAATTCTAATCGTCAATCGTCTCATATTCCAACTTGTTTAAACTTTTGAATTTCAATTGATTCAAATTTAAATGTATATTAATTAATGCATAATAATTAAATAATATTAATTATTTTTCATATTCACAATAGTCTTTTTTTAATGCTTACAATATTTATAAAAAATTTCTCTTTTTCAAAACTGTTTAATTCTTATCTTATAACCTATTTCTTATTTTTACAAAATTTTAAGATTTTTTCTCTTTTTACTTTTGATTTTTTTTTTTTTTTTTGTATTTGTCTTTGTATTTTAGGATTTTATTTAATTTTCTTCTTTGTATATGCAAATTATTTAATGTTATTTTACACAGTTTTGTTATTATAACATAACCTTAACCTTTTGGTTCCCTTGATTTTCATAATTATTTCCATATTTTTAAAAATAAATACATTCATTTTTTTGTTAATTTATTCAATTTGTTTTAACATCTTGTGATTTTCCTATTTTTTTGACAGCATTTTTGCAAACTTACACATTCTTTTTTAAAGTTTTTAGATTTTGTTTATTTTCTAAATTTATTGTTGGACTTGTCTTAAGTGTAATATTATAAAAATGTTTTTGGTTTAATTTATCTAAACTTTTTTATTTTTAGAGGTTGTTTAAATTTCTTTTGTGCCCCATTGATTTATCTTTACATTTCTTATTCTATTTTTATTAATTCTAATTTTTCAGTAGATTTTAACCAAATTTTATTATTTTTTTTTTACTTTTTACATTATTTTTTACAGTTTGTTGGATTAAGGAAATTAACATTCCTCCATTTTCTCCATATTTATTTTATTTTCTTGAAGTTTTATTATTTTTTTAGTCCTTTTTTGCGTTTTATTTAATTCTTTAATTTGTGACATCATTTTCTTAAACATATTGATCCTTTATTTAAATTTTTCAGTTTTTATTTTGTAATTACGAATTTTTGAAAATGTTTGTTCGATTCTTTTACCATTTTTAAAATTTTAAAATTTTCTCCTTATTTAGCAGCCATTTTATTTTTTTTTTAATATTTTGTAAACTTAAGCTTGGACTAAATATTCATGTGTTAAAATCGTTCTTCTATTTCATAGAATTTTTTTTCCTTTAAAATTTTTTAAAATTATAGAAAATTTTATTCTATATTTTTTTCTTTAAATTGTGAACTAATTTTTCTAATACTAAAAATTTGTTCTCTTTAGTAATATATTTTAAAGTTTTTTTAGTTATCTTCTTATTTACATTCTTAATTTAAAAAAAACTTCCGTAAATGGTTTAAATTTTTGAAAAGAATTATGAAACATTTCATAATTGTTTTGTTTATTTAATTTTATCCTAATTTCTTTAATAAAGATCATGACATTTTTTATTTAAAAGAATTTTCTCATTTTTTAATAGATTGTTTTCTTATCTTTCTACGTTCGTGTTATTTTACAATTTATTATTTTTTCGTTTCTTTTACCTAATTTTCTGCATTTTATGATCATATGAATTTGAAGATATTTTTTTAAAAATTTTCTCATTTATTTGACATAATTTATTTGTTTTTGATTAAATGTTTTATTATTCATTATTTCTTATTAAATGTTCTCAATTTGAAAAGTAAACTACTTACAAATAAACATTTGGAGAGATTTTATATACTGATTGCATTTAAAAAAGTTATGATTTTTATCAGTTCTGGCTAATTGAAATTTATATAAATTTATTTATTTGAAAATCTGTTTTTAAAATCCACAAAATCCATTTTCTTTAAACTTTATTTTAAACATTTCAAATCACGAAAGAACAAAACTTGTAATTTTTAAAAATTTATAAAATTTTAAAATAAGAATTTTATAGTTTTTAAGTTTTGTTAATTTATGAATAAGAATAATTAAAAATAAGTTTACGCAAGATAGGCATTTGGCGCAAAACCGCTCCTTTGAATAATTTTTAAACTTTCTGGAACTTTTTTAAATTTTAAAATTCATGCCCTCCTTCTACCCAAACAATCAATTACATATTATTAAAATCAAAGGTTATGTTTGTATGTGATTTAAAATACTTGTGAACTATTTAATTAAAACATTGGATTGATTTTAAAAATAAATTCTTTAATATTTCGTAATTCTCCAACTATTATTTAAAGTTCCAAAACCAAATTGTCTCTATTGCAATTGAGAAGTATTTAAAATCGTTAACTAAAAAAATTTTAAGAAACTTTAATGGATTTTTTCTGTCACAGTAAGTATTAAATGTTCGAAACTTTGAATAATAGTAGAACAATTACAAAATATAAATCAAATTATTATTTAAAATAATACATTAATCTACTTAAATAAAAATTAACTGTTATAAAATCAAATATTTTATGACAAATGTTTAAGTACATGAAATATGTAGTGAAAACGTTTTCAAATAAGCCCGCCATATTGTCAGCCGATAAAATCACTTGCACCTCAAGGGAAAGCTTTTGCTTTCTGTCGGCAGTCGATTAGTGGTTAGGTAGTTAGTTTGCGTGCGTCGAACCCGGGTTCGAATCCTCGTCCCCCCAAATTTGTTTTCAAAATTTTTTCCATAATTCCAGGTCTTAACTATGAATTAGGATAATGTAGAATCTGTATTTATTAATATTCAAACGCTTACTTTAAAATAATTTTTTTTTTTAATCTAGAGGTTCTTTTTAAGCTTCCCTGAAGCTTCTCTGGAGGTTCTGTGGAAGCTTCCCTGAAGATTCTCTGAAGGTTCGATGGAAGCTTCCATGAAGATTCCCTGAAGGTTCGATGGAAGCTTCCATGAAGCTTCCCTGGAGGTTCGGTGGAAGCTTCGCTGGAGATTCCTGTGGAAGCTTTCTGGGAGGCGGACATCCTAAGGTTCCTGGAAGCTTCCTGGAAGCTTCTCTCCGAATCTTAGGAAGCTTCCTGGAAGATATCGTGCTATTTGGGTACTGTGCCAAACTTCTCTCAGTGTAAATAGAGATTTTTGAAAATGGTTTGTTACTAATCGAATTTCAAATTGTTTAAAGAAAATTAAAAATACCCTACAGATAGAAAATCACTGGAAAATTATTAGAAGCTCACTGGACCAGTGAGCTACTAGCGCACTAGGGTGTATTGCTACACTCTGGCCAGGTCAAAATTTATTACCCGTTTTGAGGTAGTCCTCTTAAATTTAGTTTTAAAAGAAACTAAAATTATATTATCACAAGACATCTGTGGCTCTTTATTAGATATATATATTTTTATGTAAATTTATTAAAAAAATATTTTTCTGAAAATTCAATATACATTATGCGAGTATATACCTATATTAAAAATTGTATCAAAAATTTGACAATATAATTATTTCAGAGAATAATATTAATTAAAAAGCTAATCATGATTTAAAATTATTAATTAGTTTTATTGTTTAAAAATTATAATATTAGTTTTTGCAATTGTTATTTTCTATAAATAATATAAATGTCTATAACATATCTTTTAATAATTAATTATTCCTTAAGTATTTTATTGATTATAATTTTAATTTAGTAGTATACATTTTTAAAATGAATTTTAGAAATTCAGAATAGTGGAATATTGAAGATTTCGATTTTGTATTGCAGACCTCAAAAAGTAAAAGTATATAAATTCCAGTTAATAAAATGCCGGGTTGAAAAACGTAAACTTAAATGACAAAAGATTTGGGAATCTACTGTTAAAGCAGGGATCCATTTTAAATCCCCAATGTCTATTGTTACCCTAGCTACTAATTTTTGAACCCTTATATTTTGTGACTTGAAATTTCTGCAATTTAATTATTTGACATTTGTAATTAAAAAATTTAGAATCCGTAATACTTCACGATTCCAAATATCTAAAATTTATTGTGATAATTTTATATTTTAAGAAATCATAAGGTATTTCGTAAACCATAAATATTACGTTAAAACTGATATCATTTTTGAAAACAAAGTCAAAGGAATAAGTAGTAAACATAATAGAATCATGAAAATAGTTCAAGGTCATTAAAATAAATATAATGTTAAAATAAATAAACATTATTTTCAACGTAATTATTTTTATGCCCGAAGGTCACCAAAAGTATTTATGTTGGTCATAAACCGCAAAAGGGCCCAATAAATTGTTTTTACCTCTTAAGGGTTTTCAGTGGTATATCCTATTGCCATAAATCTGACTTAAAAGACCCAATAAGTTTTGAGTGAGTAAATGTTTCAAATACTATCTGAAAACGCATTGGTAGGGTATCGGTAGGGTAAAGATTTCATATCAATAGAAGTTTGGAATAAAAGATATCTGTATAGATAATTGTATTAATTATATTAAGGGCATGTGATGGAGAATGACGTCACTAGTATTGGCAAAATTTGTCCGTAAACTTTCTCTTAAAATAATAAATATTTTGACACCAAACTTTGTAGAATTACTTAAAATATCATTCAGAAGGTTTCTCTGACCCAAGTTTTTCTTTACATTTTGCCTTAAAGTTAACTTTTTAAAAAATTAGCTGATTTTCAAGAAAATTAAAAAATTAGTTTTAAGACAAAATTTAAACAAACTTGGGTTACAGAGACCTTTTTAATGATAATTTAAGTAATTCTACAAAGTTTGATGTCAAAATATTTATTATTTTAAAAGAAAGTTTATGGAAGAATTTTGCCTATACCAGTGACGTCATTCTCCATCACATGCCCTCAATAAAAATATTCTCTTCAAAAAACTATTTAAAAAAATATTCTAACTTTTTGTAATGTAATAGAAAAACTTATTTTTTTCAACTTTGGAAGAAAATCGGAGTTATTCTCTTAAATATCTCTGTATTTATTAGTTTATAACACATTTTAATAAATAAAAATTAATTCACAAAATTTAATTTGATAGTATAATTAATTTAATCTAAATAAATTCAGTTTATTTTTTGTATTGAAACTATACTAGCCAATGAAAAATGCAATTCTCGCGCACTTTAGCGCTCGTATTTTTGGCTAGTCAATTACTAATTAAAAAACAGAAAAACGCCATTTTTTCTATTGCGTGTATTGAAAGTGCGTATATTAAGCTTAATTTTAAAAGAAAAAAAAATATGTAGTTTTTCAGGAATAGAAAAAATAATTTATTCACAATTTGAAAGAAGATAAAATAACATGCGGGATGCGGCAATTTATAAAAATACATAAAGCACAATTCAAAATTAAAATATTTTATTTATGTAACTTAAAAGGTCGTTGGGTGCCAGTTGGGCCCCATACGGGTTTCCCAGATTCAAGGTGGGCCCCAGGTGGGTCTTCCCACTGGGAAATTAGAGAGTTGTAACTTTTTTCTAATTTTGCAACTATCCAAGTCTAGTGAATGCCAATATTAGACAAAAAATAAAATATAAAATTATAAAATTTTTTTAAAATAAATTAATATTATTTAGTTGGAACTTTGCACCAAATAGAGCTAGAAAGTTGTAGCCTTTTTCTAATTTTGCAACTATTGAAGTCTAGTAAAGCCCAATATTAGAAAGAAACTAAAACATAAAATTATAAAAATTGTTTAAACAAATTAATATTGTTTATTTGAACCTTTTTACATAATAGAGCTAGAGAGTTGTATTTTTTTTCTATTTTTGCAACTATGCAAGTCTAGTAAAGCCCAATATTAGAATAAAACTAAAATATAAAATTATAAAAATTGTTTAAAGAAATTAATAATGTTTATTCACAACTTTTCATCTAATATAGAGATAGATAGTTGTAACTGTTTCTTAATTTTGCAACTTTTCAAGTCTATAAAAACTTAATATTAATAATAAACTGAAATATAAAATTATAAAAATTGTTTAAACAAATTAATATTGTTTATTTGAAACTTCTCACCTAAAAGATTTCTTCCTAACTATTTCTTACTTTTGCAACTTTTTGAGTCTATAAAAGCTTAATATTAATAATAAACGAAAATCCACAATTATAAAAATTGTTTAAAGAAATTAATAATGTTTATTTGCAACTTTTCATTTAATTAAGCTAGAAAGTTGTAACTTTTTTTTAATTTAGCAACTTTTGAAGCCTAGTAAAGCCCAGTACTACTTGTAAAGTCAAATCAACAATTGTAAAAATTGTTTAAACAAACTAATATTGTTTATTTGCAGCATTTAATCTAATAAAGCTAGAAAGTTGTAACTGTTTCTTAATTTTACAAGCTTTTATTTTTGGAAAAATAAGAATAAATGTAGCGAGAACTGTCAGTGGCTTTAGGGTCAAAGTAAGAATAAATGTAAAACACAATAATTAAGTAGAAATTCTTAAACATTTATTTCTTAAACAAAACTCAAAATTTTTTTTTACTATTACAGCAATGTTTCTAATAACTTGTTTTATTACAGTCGTGGTAATGTTTACAGTATTCCGTAACAACTTGTAGTAAATACGGCTTCTGATCCTCATTTCATGTTATTAAATCATTAAAATCTGTCATTAATTTGACATTTCGCTCCGCAATATTCATTAGTCGCACTTTCAAACCATGGACAAGTGTTCAGAAGAAACTTGTTGCAGTAAAAACAAACAAATTTATATAGACTTACAATTCCCTTGATTTACTCAATAAAGAAACTGCAAATAAACAATATTAATTTGTTTAAAAAAATTTAATAATTTTACCTTACAATTAGTACTGGGATTTTCTAAAATTGAAAAATTGCAAAATTAAGAAAAAGTTATAACTTTCTAGCTCAATGAGATGAAAAGTTGCAAACAAACAGTATTCATTTCTTTAAACAATTTTTATAATTGTGGATTTTCGTTTATTATTAATATTGGGCTTTTATAGACTTAAATAGTTGCAAAATTAGAAAAAAGTTACAACTTTTTAGCTTTACTAGGTTAAAAGTTTCAAATAAACAATATTAACTTGTTTAAACAATTTAAAAAACACATGCAACAATTGTTAGTAATTAATTTTTATGTAATTAAAGAAAATTTTTGTGTAAAATATTGTAGAAAGTGGTAATAAATATTTTTTAACGATCTTACACGTCTTTTTCGTTTTATGGGGATTTTTTAGGGCTCTTTAAAAATAGTTAATAATTAAAAATTGTTAAATAAATTAAAAATCTTATTCTTTGATCTCTCCTGAAGAGAAACAGCGTTATCTGATCAAAAAATGTTAATTTTCATGGATTTTATATCAATTCTACGAAAAAGTTTTTTTCCCTCATGCATTCTGCATGGGGAACTTTGAGCACTTTGACCGAATTTCATGAATTGTTAAATTGAAATAAAGAAACATCGCAATAAATAAAACCAGGTTGACGGTAAGTTAGTATTGAAACTATTATTTAGTAACAATTTGCATATTTGAAAAAACTGGGAAGCCCAGGTGTGTCCTAACTGGCGCCCACTTACCAACTGGGAAATACGGGGAACTTTTATACATGGGTTATGGAAATTTTTGCGGTAATTTATAAAACTGTATAAGGTACAAACCGCAATTAAAACTTCTTTCTTTTAGTAAATTATCATTACTTATTAATCTGTTTAAGATGGATCACATTTATATAAACTAAAATAAATTCAAAGGCTGGTGGAGGTCGGTGGAGACGATATTGTGATGCCGTGTAGAAATTAGATTATTCAATTAAAAAAGAATGAACAAATCAATTACGAAATAGATTTCTTTCTTCCTGGATCAACCTAATAAAGTTTATTGTTGCTTATATTAAAGTAGAATTATATTAACAGTAGACTTGTATTTAAAAAATTCAATTTCTATTAATGACGCAGAATATAACAGAAAAATTGCATTCAAGCATAAACGTCAAAAAAAGTTAAAAGACGTTTATTTTATTAAACGCTTTTTTAATTTAATTCTACTAAAGCATCCAGTACTAAAAAATCCATAGTTATTATATTTATTAGTGAAAATTGATAAAAATATTATCTTTCGTTTAAATTCCTTATAAAGATAGGTAAAATTATAATGTTTTAAATCCTTTTTAATCGCTTTTAATTCAAAATTATAATGCAATATACAAAAGTAACAGTTATTGATTTTTGTTTGTAAACATTGAAATTACCTTTTTGCTTTACAATCGTAAGAGCAGATAACAATTATTTGTGATTATTCTTTCACACCATGGGAAAAATTACTAAACAAGTGTATTAAAGTTAATATACATTTATAGTAAATTTCTTATGCATGCATCTTAGAATTTAGTACTTTAACTGGATTCTAGTATTTAGCCACATTACATTTTAAATTCAGTTCCATATACAAACATTTTAATTGACATAACTTTAAACAGTGTAATATATGTTAAATCAAATAAAAATGATTCTAACTAATTAGAATGGTAAGAAAGAATAGGTTATTAAGAATGGGATTTTTTGCCCTTAATGTTTCTACATTTGAGCAAGAATTTCAACAAGCTTTTTTATCCAATGCGCTGTACTTCCAAACATTTACTAATTAAGAGACACTATTTTGCAACAATTCTTATTGATAGAAAAAATTGAAATTTTATTTAAAACAGAGAAATTACCTTTAATTAAATTGCAAGCTTCCAGATAAGGCCTTAATGATAACAAAGAATTAACAGTTATCAAATATCTTTAAACTATGAAGACTCCTCTATATTTCTTGGGAACCAAATACACTAACCACTATTATCACTGATAAAAACCGAGTAACGGAGTCGACAGACCAACAGACCATGCTCAAATGAGAGTTTGGTCTCGCGCATTACATATTTAGGGGTTACTCGAGCTGATTCATAAGAAGCAAGTGGAGGCGGTCGAGGGTAACATGGGCCAATCGTAGGTTGTTCAACTTTATTCAGGGGTGGAGCATTCTTGGGGGGGGTGAACATATTCAGTCGTAGAGACACGTCTGTTCTATACTAGCCACGCCTACATATTTTAGGTTCGACACATGTGTGTACTTCTCTTCTTTGCGCATGACCCTGTCATGTTACTATGTATTTCAACAAAATATATATATATTTTTACCTGACAAACGATATTGAATACATTTTTAACACTGCTTAGGTTGCCGTTTTTTTTATTATCGAACATTGAGCAGACACGATGTTTTAATGGCTGTCGAAGTTATATTGTATATTTTAAATTTTATTCATGTACTCTCTAATCTTGAATAAATAAAAAATTTACTTATTTAGATGTCAAAAGTCTTCCACTCTCTTAGTAAGTGTATATGCACTTATTGAAAGAGTGGAAGACTTTTGACATATAAATAAGTGAATTTTTACTTATTCAAATTTAGAGATTTATCTTTCACTTGGACGAAATCTATTGACTGTGTTAAACATAATAATTAGTGAAAAAAATTCATTCATTGAAATTAGTGAGAAATATATTATATACACAGTAGACTTAAAACAAATATACAGGTTGCATGAAAAAGACGATAAGATCTGGAAATGCCACCTTTTTATGGGTTGATTGTATACCAAAGAAATTCTTGAATTGAAATCCCAGCTAATCCTGTTTTGAAAATATCGTTACTTTTCATTTTCAACCTGCGTAATACGCAGATATCACAGCCCTACAAAAAAAGTATCCTGCGCGGCAGACCACAGCACCTTACACCCCCATGTATTTTGATGCGCTGAACACGAATGCATGGTCGCATTTGCTCCATCACACCAGGATTTTCTTCTAACCTCAAAAAATATATCAGATGTAGCAAACAAATTACACTAGTTTGGCCAAAATGCCCAAAATTTCCCAAAATTAAGAAAGTAGAATAATTTTTGAGATATTCTTGTTTTTTCATATTCTTCGTTACGAAAAAATTGTTTTTCACTAAAATGTAAATATCTTCGGTTCCAGTGGAAAGTTTTTTAATTTCCTTTTTTTTCAATTAAAGGTAATTAAATTTCCAATTAACCATCTTTACAATATTTTTTAATCCAATCATCTCCTTAAATGCTATTGATGATTATATCGAAATTTTTGCTTCAAATTTACAAAAATTTGGATTAAAGACTGAATTTTATTCTTGATTGCGCTAAAATATAATTTTTTAGGACCCGATTCATTATTGGCAATTGAAGTCTGATCTAAAACTATAAAAATGTGAATTCGGTTGAAAACTATCAAAGTTATAAGCATTTCAGTAAAAATGTTAAAATTTCGATTTTTACATATTTTCATGATTAATTCGATTTTATTGTCTGTAATGTTAATTTAAAATTTGTTTACAAATTAAAAGTGGAGTAGTTCTTGATTTCGTCTTTATTTTATGCTCAGTTTGAGTTTTTTTCATGAGAAACTAACTAAAGTCACCCAACATCGTATCATCCCAAAATCCCTGTTACCGACGTTCCATGGCCTTCACTAGAAAAAAAAGTTATTGAAAATTTAATAAACTAGTCAATTACTTTTGGATAGGACATACAATCATTTAAAGAACATAAAACTTCTTTTCTAAGCAATGCTTGACTGGTTGATAAAATTTTAAAAACAGTTATTTAAAAATTAAGAAAACTTTAGAAAACAGTGATTTAAAATTTAGAAAACTTTCAAGAACTATGAGATACCAATTAACTAACCTTTCATTAACTGTCAAGCATTCTTTGCATGACTGCAAGGAATGTAAAAAAAAATAATTTTAATCCACATTCAGCCAGTTATTTCTTGTAACTGTTATAGATCCAATGTAATTTTAAACACACATCATTTTACGCTTTAACTTTAATTAATATACATTTTATTTCAAACACATATAATATCACATTCACATACACTTAAATATACACGCGCGCGTACACATTGAACGTTAAGATTCGAACTGTCCTTATATACTTAGTAGTGAAATTTGTCAAAACTTTTGAGAAACAACATTTACTCTAAACCTCACACCTAAAACTAAAAAACCTAAAACTATTGCTTACAGTACAGTTTCCACATGCACAATGAAAATGAGGGTATAGCTTCAAAACGTTGATCAAAATCAAAGTCGATCAATTTTTCTTTGAAGAAAAATTGAGGGCCCGGATAGAAGAAGCGACTCTTCCTCTTCATGTAAACGAATTGTCTAAGTGTTTCAAAGTTGTAAGAATAAAATTTGAAATGTAAAAGGGAATTGAGGACGTATTTAACCACTTCGAAAGTAAAACGACAATAGAAAACCACTAACTTTATAAACAAATTGTATACATTTAAACTTGTATAAAAGTATAAATAATTATTTCTTGTATGCAATGACAGGTCTGTCGTGACATTGCACGAATCAGACGCAGCCCGGTAAGAAGGCTTTCATTAAAAAGTATTAAAACATTTAATACAATTTTATCCTTGATTGTGTCAGACGTTTTAATGCAATGAAAACGAATTAAATCAGTTTCAGTTTAATGCATTTTAATCGTTTACTTAAAAATGAAAAAAAAGCCGAAGCTATGAGACTTGAACTAGTAAACGCTCGCTCTTTAGTTCTGAGCTGCATCCATGAGGCCATTGACGCACTTGCAGATCGTTGCAAATACGTTGCTTACAATTTACGGGTAGGTGTATGTCTCGTAACAGACAATTAATTAACTCAGATGCTAAGGTTAATGACAAATTCAATAACTTTTAATATTAATTGTAAACACATAAATTTAAAAATTATTTTTCAAATAACTATAATTATAATTTTTTGTTTTAAAAAAGAGTTAATTATTTTTTCAAGTTTCAAAAATAATTTTTAAGAAATAATATTTATCTTATTGCTACACCAATAACATTCAGTTACCCCACTTGTGCGACTCTATTATTTCTAATTAATCGAAAGTTGCTAATTTATATTGTCTTTTACGATTGAGAAACGTCAAATTGAAATCAGGTAAAAGCATTTTTGTTCACATCAGGTTCGATCGCTTTCTTAAATGCAAAAAAACACTATTAGAGTGCATTAAAATTTCGTATGGAGCTTTCAAAATTCAATCGTATTAAAGCTAATATCTTAATTATCAATATTTCACATAAATCGTATTAAAATATCCATATTCATATAGTTATTTAAAAGTAATAAAATGAGCTACATTTATTACCTTAAAACGGCATAAAAAAGCAATGAAATATATTTCTGCAAAATGGCGTCTTTTCATTTGGAATTAAAATGCATTAAATCCACAACAAACTATTCTCACTTTCAGGTATTAAGGCCAGGTTCCTCCAAAAAATGTGTTTTTTTTAAACTTATTTTATTGATATTACAAAAAATTTTTTTTAATCAAACTTTTTTCATGTACAAAGACACATAAAAATACTAATTGAAAAAAATTATTATTATTTTTTTTTCAAAATGGCGACACCGAAAATGGCTGTTCAAAAAACTCCCTTTTGTTGGTGGGTGTCACGATATCTCTGAATCTATTCAATTGAAAGCAAAAATCAAAATGGTTTCTTATTCTGTATTACATTGGCTATGGTGTGAACTAGAATGAAACATTTTGACCAAAAAAAAAAAAAAACAAAATCGCGGGACTTTTCAGTTTTTAACCCTTTTTTTCACTTTTAATTGTTTATAACTTTTTTAAATAATTATGAATATTTTTGGTTCTAGTTCACACCATAGAGAGACATTTGAAGAGTAAAATGACGTTTGGTTCATATTGATAAGTGCAATAGTTTCTAAATAAGAGTGACACCCAGTTCAAAAAACGTTGTTTCGAGAAAAACGTGGTTTTGAGAAAAAATCGATTAAAGTTCTTGTTCGTGAAAAATCGTAAAAAAAGTGAATTTTACACATGTATCCAATCCGGCTTCGTACAGAACTTCTTCCTGGTCGTCATAGGTGTCATTTTCAAGAATTTTTGCATTTCTTGCAGCAATCCTGTAATCTTTAGACTCTTCTGTGGCCGCTCGAGCGGCCGGATTTACCGCTTAGCGCGCACCGCTCTCCCCTCTTGTATATCTACTTCTCGGTCGTGCGGACCTTCGGGACTAATTCTATATTATTTCTAAGAGTATTTTCTAGCAATTTACGGGCGAAAATTTTTTTAGATTTTTTGAAAATTGTTTGGAGGAACCTGGCCTTAAAAGTACTTGGCACAATCAGGGATTAAATAATATTGAATTGCATTAAATTTGGCATTAAATCTGGAAACTTTAATACTTACTAATGCAAGGCTTGTTACCGGGAGTGTAAAAGAAATCGAACGTTTGGAATTAATGTCAAACCAAAAAATAAAATATCTGCTCTTCGGAAAAATCTTCTATCCGCGAGAACATTTAAGGCTCTTTAAACAGTCTGATTTTCACATTTAATATATCTGTCAAAAAGTTGCTAGAAAAAAATGGAAACAGAATAATATACAGAAGTATACGGAAGAAAAAAAAAATTGTTCCACACAGGATTTGAAATAGAACAATATATACTTCATTTTTGTCCAACTTTGAAAATGTCGACTTCAAAACCTGATTTTATACAAAAAAGTTATGGAAAAAATTTAAAGAACCAATTATTTATTGCTTAATTCCTTCCCAACAAAGTCGCATTGGATCTTTAAAAACAGTTATTAGTAATGTTTTTATTTACAATAATAAAAGACCATGCTATTTTCGGTTTTAACGGTACGATTCGATGAGTGAATCAAATTTTAAGCTGTAAATAATAAATCCTATAATTATATAAGATTGTTAGGGAATACGTGACGTTTGTTTTTCTAATAAGTTTACCCATTTTTTAACCATTTTTTTCAAAAGAAGTGCATGAAAGGTTCTAATGTATCGCAATTTTGCTACCAAATATTCGTTCTATTATGAAATAGACCCTAGTTGGGGCTTCAGTTCTTCTACCTGGAAGTTAACCTCAAATTGTGAAAATCGATTTCTCTAAAGTACTTAAGTGCCCGATAGATGTCCAGGTCATTTCCGGTCAACTTCTTCAGGGAATTTAACCTCAAAATGTGAAAATCGAGTTCTCTGAAGTATCCAAGTATTCAACTGATATCTAGATCATTTCCGGACAACTTCCTCCTGGAAGTTAACCTAAAAATGTTAAAATAAACTTCTCCGAAATAGTCAAGTACCTATCCGATATCTAGGTCATTTCCGGTCAACTTCTTCTGGTAAGTTAACCTCAAATTGTGAAAGTCGACTTGTTTGAAGTACACAAGTACTCAACCGATGTCCGGGTCATTTTTTGGGCAATTTCTTTACCAAGGTAACCTGAAAATGTGAAAATCGACTTTTTTGAAATACTCAAGTATCCATCCGCTATCTAGGTCATTTCCGGTAAACCTCTACAGAGAAGTTAACCTCAGAATGTAAAAATCGACACGTCAGAAGTAACCAACCGAAGTCCAGGTATTTTCCGGTCAACTTCTTCAGGCAAGAAGTTCTTCTCTATTTGTAAAAATCGACTTCTCCAAAGTGCCTAACCTGCTGATAGGAAATACCTAAAAAATGACTGGCTAAAATGACTAAATGAATTAAGTCATTTTTGAGGTACGATTTGAATGATTCCGTATTTGGAAAATGTTCAAAGATAAAGGGATCAAGAATTATAATTATTATTATATTTTATTATGCTTTTACCCTCTCATAAAATGAAAGGTTCTTTTACAGTCCTTTTTCAATTCTAAATTATTTATATTATTTATTGCAAAATTATACTCGTTTTACAATAATTTAGATATTTATATGTTTATATAAATAAGACATATTCTTTTGAAACAAAGTTAAAAAATGATATCAGATTTTTAATATCTTCTACTGTTTACGAGTTACGCTACTATTCTTTTAATTGCAAGGCTTTTACAGAAAATTTTACATCTCCGTTATTGTCAGAAATTACAGATTCTAAATTTAACAAAACCGAAATTCTATGTCGTAAAACTTTCAAACATCTGCAATTATTATGAGTATCTAATTTTTTTCCACAAAAACGTTATTTTTTATAAAAAATAACCATATTTATAATAATTGATTGTCATTTAATCTTATTCATTTTAAAAAAAAATTTTATATTTTTTTAATCGTGAAAAACGAAAGATTTATAATTTTTCAATTTATAAATTCAAATTTGCAAGTTGCAAAATTTTTTAGTCATAAAACTTTTGGGTTACTGAAGCCATAAATGGAAAAATATCCTGGTACACATCCATATATTCCAGTTCAACGTATTTTTGATCCTATTAAAATCTAAATAAGTATTCCAGAAATTTAAAGGGACTACCTACTCGGAGCAAAAAGTGGTAACTGGCATTGTTAGAGTAAGAATGACTAAAAAATGTCGAACCAGTCATATTTTGGATACATTTTAGGTCTATCCTATCGGCAGGGTAAGTACCCGTCAGATGTCTAGGCCATGCCAGTTCAACTTACGCAGAGAAGTAAATCTCAAAATGTAAAAACCGACTTCTCTAAAGTCCCCAAATACCCTGTCGATAGAAAATACCTTAAACATACCTAAAAAAATGACTGATTCAGTGATCTTCAGTCATTTTTACTCTTACAATACAGGTTACCATTTTCTGCTTTGCATTGGTAGTTCTTTTAAATGTCGCGATTACTAATTTAAGTTTCAATAGGATCATAAATCTCCGTTGCTACCTCTTTTTTTTTCTTTTATGATATATGTTATCCAAAAGCTTTATGACTCAAAAATTTTGCAATCTGCAAATTTTAAATTAAAGACATAAAAATTGTAAATTTTTTGTTTTTGATATGAATATCTAAAAATTTTCTTAAAATTAATCAAATTAAATGACAGCGAGTTATTATAAATATTGTTTTTTTTTTCAATAGAAACAAAATTTTTGGGGAAAAATTTAGAGACTTAGAATTGTTAAAACAAGTATAATGCAAATTCTCAATTTATAAATTTCCAATTACAAAATAAGAGAAATTTTTATTTCTGGTTTTTAATCCTTTTCAGATGTTTCAAAGTTTGACGATGTCCTTCGTCCCTTTTTCTACATTTGACATTGAACCGTCGCGTCCGCGATCAAAAGAGCTTATGAACGAGTGCGCAGGTCCCCTGGCGCAGCCGTAGACTCGCTGTACGAGAGGCCAACGAAAGTCACGCGTAAGCCCTTTTGATCGCGGTGGGTTCAATTTAACAAATATACTGGCACACAGCACCGGAAATCCTCTAAATTTTTTCTACATATTGTTCGACATTTCCCGAATATTCGAACCTAGTACACAGTAAAGTTTCGTGGAAGAATTAAAATGTCCGCCATGGGGAATATTGGACGCAAAATTTCCTTGAAAATGTAATATTAATTATCATGGAATTTCCGCATCTAATATTCCTTCAGTATTCATAGTATGTATTCGTGAATTCACTGTACATGATGCGCACTGGTCAAACTTGGTTCTAGATCAAAAAATATTTGGAATTTTTTTTTAACTTTCCCTGAATATTGTAGGAATATGATTGAGATAAGGAAATTCCTTGAAAATTAAAAATATATTTTCAGGAATAATTTGCGTCCAATATTTCGCATGGCCGCCATTTTAATGCCTTCACGAAACTTACCTAAATATTAGATTCCAATATTCGGTAGTGGAAATTCAGGGAATTCCTGGTGCTGTGCTGTGTGGGTAGAAGATATTAAAAAACTGATATCAATGCGCTCTTCAGCGTATAATTTATGGATTTTTAAATTATAAATAAAGAAATAATAATGTTAGAAGAAAATGTTTCAAACAAAAACGATTAAGAATGTTAATCTGAATAAAATTAGTAAGAAGTATTTTTTGCGTTAATGCTTTAGATTACGAGATATGTGCGATACGAAATTTCACCACTTTTTTCAAGATATCGGATAAAATTACGACACCTCGAGGGGGCATGCTTGAAGTTAAGCTCAGAGAATATTGTTCTTTCGATGGGAAAATATTCTGACCTCGGAATTAATGCAAAGCAGTTTGTGCCTAAGTACCCAACCGATGTTCGTTTCATTTCCGGTAAACTTCGTCAAGGAAATTGACCTTATAATGTGAAAATAAAAACTCTGAATAAACTAACATACCGACACTGTAAAACCAAATGTCTCATTTTGAGACGTTTGGTCTCCATATTTAAAACATTTAAACTTATGTTAGTTTATTCAAAGTGGTTTAATTTCACATTGTGAGGTTAACTTTCCTGAGAAAAGTAGCAGGAAGTGAACTGGACATCTGAAGGATACGTAGCTCCTTCATAGTAGTCACCTTTCACATTTTAAGTTGTATTCCCTAAAGAAGTTGACCGGAAATGACCTAAACATAGGTTAATTACCTGAGTATTTTGGAGAAGTCGATTTTCACATTTTAAGGTTAGCTTCCCTGAGGATGTTAAACCGAAAAATTCACTTGTGCGTTAGATACACTAAGCCCAGCCAGCTCCTTACTATTTTTGATGTTTTCATTTTAAAAAAATTAGTCCTTCTAGCCACTGACCAGAAACCATCTTGTATTTGGGCAAACTCGGGCTATTTCTACACGGATACTTCACTCAGGAATCACTTTTCCCACATATTTCAATCACTTTTAAATCAGTTTTTAAACAAAACTGCAAACGTTATAAAGCAGAACTAAGCACGTGCCAATCAAGATAACATGGAAGCTGCAGAAACAAAACTAACCACGATCCAATGAATGAATCGATAAGTGTCATCAATTACATTCAACTGGCCAATGACACACGTCATTTACATCCAACTGCCCAATGGCATACATTAGGCTTTCATGGCATACAGCCAATAGCAATCATAACACCATATAGGACTGGCCAATGGCAATCATAACGCTATATAGGACTGGCCAATGGCACGCGTTACGATTAAATGTCAAGTAGCCAATAGCACGCATAACACTGCTGATTTTATATATATGATAGGATAGGAAAAAGATTAAATATGTAAATCTTGCGTCACAAGCAAACATATGACAGGGAATCGATATCTGCGCAAACGTCACTGTGCATTCCAGTTGTCAAATTACTAGAACACAGTCAAGGAACCTTTAATAAACTCGTTACACAATAAATAAAAAACATTCAGTAATTTACGAATATTTTAAAAATTCTATAACTTTTTATAAAATTTCAACAACGTTCTACATTATTTAAGTAACGTCAACTACAGATTTAATAACTATGTGTACTATCCAAAAGTGATTGACTAGTTTATTAAATTTTCAATAACTTTTTTTTTTACGTGTTCAATTGTTGGTGAAAATGTTTACCGTGTTCGTCGCTCTCATTACTAAGATTGTTCGGAAAGAAATCAAGATGATCTGAGATTTACTAATCGTTAAGTACATCTGATAAACTTCTATAGTTATCTACATCATTTGTTTAGTATGTCGAAGAGAGACAAAAAAGTTTTGTAACATTTTTGTTACTCTCGCTTTTCTATAAACTCTGCTTTCGAATACAAGTATCGTATACTGCTTTATTTAACAAATGTATAAAAAGTCAATAGCGACTTATGGCATTATAAAAAAAAATACATACGAACTTCAAAACTGTCAGAATGATACGGGGAAACGTAGGAAAAGGCACGAAATAGGGGGTTAGGGGACAAAGCTCCCGAAATAAAAAAACCAACTCAAAAGATAAAATTACTTCGAAAATTACAAAACGCGTGACCGGTAAAACTCGAATGACAGCTGACGACAATAGCGGCGTTAGTTCCAATCTCTTTCACCAGATGCCGCGTGACGTCAAGTGTAGCAGCTGTGCTTGACTACGTGAGTCAAATAATCGTTACAAAAAGGAATTAGAATGCTATAAATATTCAAAATAAAGGAACTATCGTTTAATAAAAATACCAGACGTAATCTGCGCTTGCGCAGTAACATTTATAGCATCCTTTACTATAATAAGCGACTTTTGCCACGTTTTCCATGACTTAAAAGCAATACTTTTGATGCATGTGTTAAATAAAATCTTTTCTAAGTGACAGTAAAGGTAAAAAACATTATAATGTAACGCAGAAACGAAAATATTGAAAATATAAGAAAAAACAAATTTCAACATTTTTACTGAAATGCTTATAACTTTGATATTTTTTAACCGAATTCGTTAAATAACCGTTCCTTTTCATCGCTTTAGATCAGAGTTTAATTACTAATAATGAATCAAGTCTTAAAAAATTTTATTTTAGCGCAATCATCAATAGCGTCCAGCGTACATTCCAAAGTTTTGAAAATTTGAAGCAAAATTTTCGATATAATCAACAATAGCGTTTAAGGGATTGATTAGATTAAAAAATATTGTGGAGATGGTAGACTGGAAATTTAATTACCTTTAATTTGAATGAAATAAAATTAAAATCCGTTTACTGGAACCAAAGATATTTAGATTTTAATGAAAATTTTTTTTTTCGTAAAAAACAAGAATAACTTAAAAACTGTTCTACTTTCTAAATTTTATGTGTGGGGGGCTTTATAAAGAAAGGTAAAAACTTTTTAATTAACGATAACAATTTATTTAAAAAATGTAAAATTTAAAAGAGGTCTCAGAACGTTGCTCAATATTAATTTTTTCGCGGAGGAGTACCTTCCAGGTGCCGGGTGACTCAAGACTGGCTGACGCTTGCAAGGGCAATTCAAACCAGATAAAAAATGCTAGAAATTAGAAAAAGATAGGTTTGTTAAAGTAGCAAGTTAGAGAGAGAAAGATAATTTAACCAGGATCGGTTTTTAATGTACTTCAGGGCTGAATTTTATGATAGGGCAGATGGAGGCGCCAAACGGACCTTGGCAAGGGATTAAGATATTGCCAGGTCAGAAATGACAAATTTTAGAAAGTGAAAAATATTCTGAAATGTAAAAAATTTGAAAAACTAGAAAAATGAATTTCAGAAATATCGCAATTAAACGGAAAGATTGAAGAAAGTTCTGAGCTTAAAAGAAAAAAGTACAATAATTATACAGGTTCATAATGTGAGTGTAAATGTGACAAATGAATGTATCTATAATAATGGTTGTTTGTGTACAGTGTACAAATCATAATTATTAAATTAAATGAAAGGTTAATTATTATTGGGAAAAAGTAGATAAAAAAACATAGTCACATCATGTCAGAATGTCTGATGTTCAGTTCAATACTGGCGCAGTATTGACACAGCACAAAACACATTTTACAGCCAGTACTAGCACGGTATCAAAATTTAACAAAACACATTATTTCCCCAGTACGGGCACAATACCATCACAGTACCCCCTTGCTAGTGGTTAACGATTAAGAAAAACCACCCTGCAGACGATCAGGGAAACGCACTCGTCTGCCGGATCTCGTGAAAGAAGGTAGTACACTTTTCTCTGGTACCAAGGTTGGTGGTGGTAACTGCTTCGACGGAGCACGGTCCTGGATGTTAGCGTCTGCTGCTGGACTCTCGATGTTCTCTGGTTCGTCTCTGATGTTATAGGCTGGCTTCAGACGGTCGATGGAAATTGTGGTATCTCGGCCATTGACATGGACAACAAAGGTCTTATCTGACCTTTGGATGACCTTGAAGGGACCATTATAAGGTTGCTGAAGAGGTTGCCTGGGAGCATCATGCCTGACCAGAACTTGATCAGTAGTGGCAAGATCTTTGAAAACAAAGGTCTTCCTGGATGCATGATTGGATCCAGGAACAGGATTCATATTCTTCAAGTGTTGACGAAGGACATCGACGAAGTTGGCTGGATCAGAGGAATCATTGCTGGTACCGGTGGTACCAAGAAATTCTCCGGGTAGTCGAAGAGTTTGTCCGTACAGTAGGTCAGCTGCCGTTGCTTGAAGATGCTCTTTCCAGGCCGTTCTGATTCCTAGAAGCACCGTTGGTAGCGCTTCAGTCCAGCGGTTGCTTTGATGGCACATGATGGCTGCTTTCATCTGACGATGAAACCGTTCTACCATTCCATTGGCGGATGGATGATAGGCAGTTGTTCGCAGGTGAGTCGTACCTAACAAACGATTTAACTGTTTGAAGAGATGCGACTCGAATTGTCGACCTTGATCTGTGGTGATCCTGAGAGGAGTTCCAAATCGTAAAATCCAGTTGTTAAAGAATACTCTAGTAACTGTATCTGCTTCCTGGTTTTCCATGGGTACTGCTTCCGGCCATCGAGAGTAGCGGTCGACCATTGTTAAGCAGTAACGATGACCCTCCGATGATGGCATGATGACGATGTCGAGATGGACATGTTCAAATCGAGTGGATGGTAGCACAAAGTTTCCAACCGGTGATGACACGTGACGTGAAATTTTGAATTTTTGACACTGAATGCAACTTCGAGCCCAATTTCTGCAATCTGTTGTTATCGACGGCCATACGTAACGCTGGGTTACGAGCTTGACTATCGATCTTATTCCAGGGTGTGAAAGTTGATGAACAAGGTTGAATGCAATTTTTCTGAATTTGGAAGTGATAAATGGACGTGCTGATCTGGTGGTGACATCGCAGAAGAGAGAAACTTCAGTTCCAAGTATGTGTACCAACTTGAGCTGCAAGGAGGTATCACCTTCCAATATTCTCTTTAATTCCCAATCATCTTGTTAATCGGCTGCTAAGGCTTCTTAATCGAGTGTATTTCGGATCTCTTCAACACGTGATAAGGCGTCAGCAACAATGTTATCCTTTCCAGAGACGTGGCGAATATCAGTTGTGAATTGACTGATAAAATCAAGATGGCGGAATTGTCAAGGTGAGCACTGATCATTTTTCTTCTTGAAGGCATAGGTGATAAGCTTGTGATCGGTGTAAATCGTGAACGATCTTCCTTCGACCATGCGTCTAAAATGCTTAACCGCTAAGTAAATGGCAAGCAATTCACGGACGTACGCGCCATATTTGCATTCGGCTGGACTCAGTTTCTTGGAAAAGAAACTTAAGGGTTGCCAGCTCTCAGCAACAAGCTGTTGCAGTGAAGCTCCAACCGCGTAGTCGGATGCATCGGTGAAGATGGCAAGCTGAGATTGTGGTTGTGTATGAGCAAGTAGTGTTGCATTGGCGAGACTCTCCTTAGTTGCTTCAAACGCTGTAGTTGCTTGATCTGTCCATATAACCGGCGTCTTTCCTTTCACGTTTCCTTGTAGTAGGTCGTTCAGTGGTGCCTGGATATCAGCTGCTTTAGGCAAGAATCTTCGATAAAAGTTGATCATTCCTAAGAATTGACGAAGCTGCTTTACTGTATCCGGACGAGGAAATGTACGAATAATTTCGACTTTCTGCGGCAGAGGTATGGTCCCGGCACTGGAAACACAATATCCTAGGAATTAAATCTCAGATTGTCCAAAGACACATTTGGTAGGATTGATGACAACTCCGAATTTTTGAAGACGTTGAAATAAAATCCGGAGATGCTGTAAGTGCTCCTCAAATGAAGATGACGCTATGAGGATGTCATCAATGTAGGCATAGCAAAATTCGAGACCTTGTAGAACTTCATCCATGAATCGCTGGAAGGTTTGCGCAGCATTTCGCAAATCAAATGTCATGAATTTAAATTCGAAGAGACCGAAGGGTGTTGTGATGGCAGTCTTCGGTATGTCTTCCTCAGCAACGGGAATTTGGTTAAAAGCATGAACAAGATCAATTGTTGAAAAAATGATTTTACCACGCATGGAGTGTGAGAAATCCTGAATGTGCCTCACGGGATACCTGCCAGGGCAGGTTCTCGCGTTGAGAGCACGATAATCGCCGCATGGTCTCCATTCATCGTCCTTTTTCGGCACCATGTGCAGTGGTGATGACCATGGACTTTGAGATGGGCTAGCAATCCCCATCTTGATCATAGAATCGAATTCCTTCTTAGCAGCCCGAAGTCTGTCCGGGACAAGACGTCTTGGCTTCTGTGCAACTTGTGGACCAGAGGTGGTAGCAATGTAATGAACGGTTGAATGCTGAACCGATCTCGAAGTACCATCTGGTTTCGTTATTTCTGGAAATTGATGGGGAAGGTCTAAAAATGGTGATGACCCGGCAACAGTCTTGATACATGGAACGTCACATTCAATCATCTCTCCGTCAGAGGCAAGTTGAGTAGTTTGGTCCAGTAATCGTTGGTTCCGTAAATCCACAAGAAGTACAAAATGTGAGAGAAAGTCCGCACCGATAATATGCTTGGAGACGTCAGCCACGACGAATCTCCAAGGAAAGTCACCACGTAATCCGAGATTTAAGGTGAAGAAAACAGTCCCTTAAGTTGCAATAATTGATCCGTTAGCCACGAAAAGCTCGTAAGTTGACTTTGCGCGCGGTCCCCGAAGTTCCATTCGCGGAAAAACACATACATCCGCACCAGTGTCTACGAGAAACTTAAACTTGCTCGTTTCGTCAGGAATAAATAGTCGGCGCGCTAGAAGGGTAGTAGTGCCGTCGGCCGACATTAACGACTGCCCTGCTCGTTTCCCGCGTTGGAATCAAATTTGCAGGGTTTTTCACACTTTTTAGCATTGATGCCATATTTCCAGTGGTAGCAACATTTGTCAAATTTTTGTTGACGACCACGAGAACGCAAACGCGAAAGATCGCGAGGACCTAGGCGCGCGCCGCCCGGTCGCTGAGACACTTGGTTCACTTCGAGAGACGCGAACTTTTGAAGCACGAGCTGTAATGTCCGTTCCATGCTGTCCATTCGCGCGTCAAATGTTGTCACACTATTGTTGCTTGCAGTCACGGTAGTCTCTGCAACGTTGCAAAGGTTCCCGTAAGCTTCCGCTACTGAGTCGGCAATCTCCGCTAGTTTATCGAGCGTCAGATCTTTTTGAGCTGCAAGCACTGCTTGCATGTGTTTTGGTAAACGTCCAAGCCAAAGACCTTATAATATATCTTCGGAGCAATTAGTTCCAGCAAGATTCCGTAAATGTCAAAGAAATTGCGTTGGCTTCCTATCACCAATAGGTTCGTTCTCGAGTAATTTACGGGTATTTTGCTCTTGTAATGAGCCTAATCGTTTCGTAAGCTTTGATTTTAAAAGCGCATAAGTTCTTTCCGCTTTTGGTTTAAGCAAGACGTCACGAATTTCAATGGCGTAACGCTAATCCATTGCACTTAAAGCATGCCCGAATTTTTTGCATCTTGAGTTATTCCCGCCGCGTCAAAACTGGATTCTAATAATAAAAACCACAATTCGGGATCTGTTGGCATAAATGCTGGCGCTTTGAAGGAAACACGCTCGATATTATCTGGCATTTTATTAATTTAATTCACTGAGACACTTAAAGAAATGTAAAAGATATTTCTCACAAAATTGCTTTTCTGAATAAAAAGGTCACTATTTCTATAAAGAAGTTCACTGTCACTATTATTCTGTTACTGAAAAGTTGACAGAAAGCAAAAAAGCACACACATTTAACTGTGAAACAAGCGAAGCGTCGTTTTGCTTGAGTACGGAAAATCACTTCTTTACTGTAATTATCCCACGTTTTTAATTCGGGGTCACCAATTTGTGGGGGGCTTTATAAAGAAAGGTAGAAACTTTTTAATTAACAATAACAATTGATTCAAAAAATGTAAAATTTAAAAGAGGTCTCAGAACGTTGCTCAATATTAATTTTTTCGCGGAGGAGTACCTTCCAGGAGCCGGGTGACTCAAGACTGGCTGACGCTTGCAAGGGCAATTCAAACGAGATGAAAAATGCTAGAAATTAGAAAAAGATATGTTTGTTAAAGTATCAAGTTAGAGAGAGAAAGATAATTTAACCAGGATCGGTTTTTAATGTACTTCAGGGCTGAATTTTATGATAGGGCAGATGGAGGCGCCGAGCGGACCTTGGCAAGGGATTAAGATATTGCCAGGTCAGAAATGACAAATTTTAGAAAGTGAAAAATATTCTGAAATGTAAAAAATTTGAAAAACTAGCAAAATGAATTTCAGAAATATCGCAATTAAACGGAAATATTGAAGAAAGTTCTGAGCTTGAAAAGAAAAAAGTACAATAATTATACTGGTTCATAATGTGAGTGTAAATGTGACAAATGAATGTATCTGTAATAATGGTTGTTTGTGTACAGTGTACAAATCATAATTATTAAATTAAATGAAAGGTTAATTATTATTGGGAAAAAGTAGATAAAAAAACATAGTCACATCATGTCAGAATGTCTGATGTTCAGTTCAATACTGGCGCAGTATTGACACAGCACAAAACACATTTTACAGCCAGTACTGGCACGGTATCAAAATTTCACAAAACACATTATTTACCCAGTACGGGCACAATACAACCACATATGCTTCATTTTTGGATTTAGCAGATCATATTACACGGGAAATGAGAGTCAAATGCTGTGGATCAAAATCGCTGTAAACTAATGTTATTTAAATTTGTAAACATTAAAATTCTTTAAAAAATTGGTTGGACTCACTTGAAACTAGTTCCGAGGGGGTTTTTAAAGTCGATGATTATACGAAACTGCAGGCAGATTGAAAAATTTTAAAATGGTGAATCGAATATGGCACTTACTTGCCGGTAGTCTTTCTTAGGATCAATAATCACGTTTGAATACGAAAAATATCGATTTAAGAATAAGAACTTGTTTTAAAAATACATTACATATACACTGAGTTTTAATATGCTGTCCTTCCGATTTATTGTTCGTTTATTGTTCCAACAATATACCGGAAGGACAGCATAGGTATATGAATCGCAGTGTATATATTTTCAACTTTGAAAACTTTAAAATTCTTTACTAGTTTTACAGAAGGATATAAAGAATTAAGTTATGATTAAGAAAAATTATTTGACAAGTAATTTTCTTAATTAATTAGCTCTTTTCTCTTTTTTCAACGACTTACAAACAGTCTTGCCTGATACCCTCACTCATTGCAGTTGCGCATACTCTTCGCCTTAACACTCATTGGTCAAAAACATCGGAAAGTCTGATTTCCGATGGTAACTTTGATTTTGATCAATTACTGTTGAGGATTTAGAGCATGCGCAATAACGATGAGTGAGGGTATCTGCAAGACTGCTTACAAAACTCAAATTTTTTAAGAAGATGTATGATTAAGTACTAAAATTTATTATTTAGAATATTTATTTCGTAGAATTTCATTAGGAAGAATCTTCTTATAGTCGAAATTTCACATTTTCGAATGTTTTCAATCGAACATAATATAAATTAATCCGAATTTTGACCTACAATATATCTAAACATGAAGTAAATTTAGAAGAATTTTTATTTTACAGAATTTTAGGATAATTGAATTTTTAAATACCAGAATATTCATTCGACAGAATCTTCATTTGTCCGAAATTGCACGCATAGAAGAAGTTTACTGTGGCAGTAAAGTATTCGCTGTCACGTCAAAATAAGTTTGCAAATATAGGGACAGCGAACAAATTTGCTGTGGGGGTAAAAAAGTTTGCTGTGAGAGTAAATTTTAAAATATTTGGCTAATATTGTTTATCACAGCAAACTTTGTTCATTGTCATAGCAAAAAATTTGCTGTGGTCACTAATTTTGTTAGATTCAACAGCAAATATTTGTTACCAAGTGCAGACATTTCATTTTTTTCCGTGTGTATTAGTACAAATTGACATTTAATAGAAAACATAAAATGCAGAATATTCATTTGTCCGAAATTGCAAATGGCCTAAAAAGTATCTAACAAAAATATTTTGGCGCAAATTTAGATATTTACTAATTAGAAAATATAAAAAAAATTGCAATTGATAAATTTCTAAATTCGCGCCAAACTATTTTTTTCTGATAATTTTTCGACCGTTTGTAATTTCGGACAAATGAACATTCTGCATTTGAAGTTTTCTATTTAATGTCAGTTTTGTACTTACACAATTTCGGACAAATAAATACTCTGGTATTAAAAAATTTGATAATCTTAAAATTCTGTAAAATAAAAATTCTTCTAATTTAAAATTCGTTTAAATTGGAATTTTTTAAAATGAAAAGTTGATTATAAAGATTTCTGTAAAATGAAAATTCTGTTAAATATGAATTCGGTGTCCTAAAAATTTTGTTAATTTTAGACCTTAATCATTCGCTCCTTTCTAAGGGGTTATACCATACCCATATGCACTGAAAAGTAAACGTTTTTTTGGGAATTTTGTTGTTGAAACTATTCAATGGATCAAATTGAGATTTTTAGGTTTTAGTATTTATGTTATGAGGTGTAATAAAATAATTTTTTATTTTAACTTTTGATACAAAATGGTGTCATGGCAAGTGGTAAGCGGAGCATGTGCTTTTTCCGAGGAGCTAATTTGCGAACATCATAACATTCTCCGAACAGAATCTAGAGCAAATAAAAAAGTTTTCGTTAACCTACATTAGTTTTGCTAGGGAAATACCCACGATTATATATATTTTTATCGAAAATTCCCAAGTTGGCGTCAGTTTGGACTTTTTTAAACATTTTTTTGCAAAAAATTGACTTTAAGGTATTAGTCGCGTAAATGCTCCCGCAAAACTCCCGCAAAATAAAAAGAACAATAAATAAACTTTTATATCAACTCACTTGCTTCCTTGTAACCTCTTCTAATGTAATGTATGTAATTTTCATGATTTTGAGTCATGTACTATAAGTTATAGTAATGTAATGCTGACACGTTTACGACATTTTTCAATGAAATCACGTGAAAATTAAAAACTTTGAATTTTTAAATTATTGTATTTTTTATTCGGCGTGGTCAATAAAGTTAATTTTTTTTAAACGATTTATTTTATCTCAATGTGTAACTTAGTAGTTTTATTTGAAAATCTGGCGACTTGTTTTTATATGAATGAATATAAGAGACATTTTTTACATGCATTTAGTGCTATCGCATGTAAAAGGTATGAACTTTGAATTTATATTTTGACTAGCGTAATGAACCTCGCTCGCTAACGCTCGCTCGATGATTATTATTTATTTAATTGCTTATTGATGTGGACATTCTATAAAATGTTAGAGAACTTATTGTGCATTGAATGTTTCATATTTTTTTTACAAATTATTTATATTCTAATAATTTTTATTGTCATATTTAATTATTATAACAATTTTTAAAAATTAATTATCATATTAAGGGGGGGGGGGAAGTATGGCCACACGGGCGAAAAAACACCTCTTACACACCACGTCGTGGGAGTTGGGCAGCATTGTATAAGAAATATATATACCCAAGCTGCACACTTCTCGTTTTGATAACATTTAAGTTACCATTTTGAAGTAACCTTTTTGGTACTGTGAAGTGTTAACAAAAAGTTAACTAAATGTAATAATCAAAATGTTAACCTCAATAAGTTAAAAAATAGTTATGGTTTTTAAGGTAACTTTTTTAATAATGTAAATTGATAACAAAAAGTTAACTTAACGTAGTAGTCAAAATGTTAACTTTAAAATGTTAAAAAATAGTTATCGAAATTTTTGTTCACCTACTTTTGAACCCTTAAACAATTAATAAATTAATGCATATATAGTTGAAGTTACTGTAAATTAGTACTGTAAATTTTATTAAAATCACATAAACATATGAAGCACATGGAGAATGTGTAGAAACTATAGGAACATCTTCAGGTTAACATAACATAACAAATTAAAGAGATACATGCAAAATGGATAACAACTTATGGTTCTCTATAAGATAACATATTCAAGTTGACATTTTTGTATTGTTAATTTAGTTATTAAAAAGATACATACAAAATGGATAACAATTCAAAGGTTATCCATAAGATAACACTTTTAAGTTGACATTTTTGTAATGTTATTTAAGTTATTAAAAAGATAACATTTTACAATCACCATTTGTTAAACGATTTTCTGTTATTATTTTGTTAATCATTTTTTGTTAACTTAACGTTATTTACAAAAAGTTAATAGAAATACACATCAAAAGCGCACGGCAGTTATTAAAATGCGTGCGCATATCATTTCCACACGCCATATTTCGTTATGTTAACCTGAAGATGTTCCTACAGTTTCTACACATTCTCCATGTGCTTCATATGTTAATGTGATTTTAATAAAATTTACAGTATAACTTCAACTATATATGCATTAATTTATTAATTGTTTAAGGGTTCAAAAGTAGGTGACGATGCCAGACGATTATCTCTTTTCAGTCATGTCAGCGATAACCTATAATATAATTATTATAATGACCATACTGACTATAAAAGACAAAAAATAAGGTAATACAAAAAGAGAAAAAATATATAAAATAAAATATATAAACATTATATTACGGTTAAATATGTCTTTATTACTATGGTAATTATTATTATAGGTTATGTCTGACATGCTAGAAAAAGAGTTGATCGTTTGTCATTGTCACCTACTTTTGCCTTTTTATCCTTTCCAAAATTTACTAATTACACTATCAAATATATTGCAATTAAGATAAATAAAAGTCATCAATTACTTAACTTTTCTCTCATTTTTCGTTAAAAAAAAGTTGCCGATTTGTTAACATAAACAAGTCATCTATTTGATATATTTTTGGGAATTCGAAAAGTTACCAAAACGAATAACTGTTTCTTTCCACAAAAGTGACATTTCTGGGCGGTCATTAGAGAAGTTTTAGGTATACAAATTCCTTTACGAAAATATGACTTTTTGAAAACTCAACATGTTAACAGTTAACGTTTCAATGCACACCCCTCCTCAAGCGCTGTCAAGTTATACAAAAAATAGATCCAACTTTGGCCAACGAAAACTTTTAAGATTCGGCTTATACTTTCCCAATTTCCAAACCGTGAAATTGCCCCAGCTCCTATATTCGAATAAAATAAATTTCCGTAATTATCCCAAAACAAAAAATCGGGCAATTTCGAGTTACACTCGCACTAAAACCGAGGGATCCGTACACAAAACAAAATAATTTTTAATATATTTGATATTATTAAATATATAAATATATTATACATATTATATATAATATAAGATATAAAATATAATATATAATGAATTTTTTTATAAAAAATGGACCACCCCCCCCCCCCTGTCTTCCAAAATATTTTACTTAGAGAGTTCAAATTTTGTACAGGAATGTATTGTCAGGTGTAAATTACATAAAAATTATAGAGAACATGATGGTGATTGCGCTGTCAACGAAAAATCCAGGGATTTTAGCAAATATCCATAAAAAATACTCAAAAATAATTTTATTTCCTTAACAACGCTATGATCAACTTCTACAATCACACTGAAAGAAATACTCTAGCTTTATCAGCCATATGATTATTGTTGACAGTTTTTGTAGAACTTCGAATACTATATGAATGAATATCCCATAATGCATCGGTGCGCCACTGACAGTTCTTCTAACCTAAAAATATACATCGCAGTTTCACCAGTCATATGGCTAAAAGACAAATATATTATGGCAGTATCTATATTAGCAATATATTATGGGTGATTTATCCATAATTATGTCAGTACCGTGGAATTATTTCTTTCAGTGCATGTTCTCTACAATTTTTCTGAAATCTAAACTTGAAAATACATTTGTGTACTAAATTTGAACTCTCTAAGTCAAATTGTTTGAAAATTATGGGAGGGGGGATACGGTAATTTTTTAGCATTTTTTTAAATCGTTGGTTTTTGCTTAAAAACACTATGATAACGATCTGCAACAAAGTTCTCTACAGTTTTCTGTAATCTATATGGCAAACTACATATGTATACCAAATTTCAGCACTCTAAGTACAATAGTTTGGCAGATATGGAGGTGGCATTGTACACTTTTAATGCATTTTTGCTAAAAAAATGACCGTATCCCCCCCCCCCCCCTTATCATCCAAACTATTTGAATTAGGATGCTGAAATTTGGTAAACGTATGTAGATTGACGTGTAGATTACAGGAAAATTATAGAGAAAGTGATAATTATAGCGCTTTCAAAGTTATAACACTAAATTATGGCCCATATGTTAAAAAAATGCTTAAAAATATTTTTATTTCCTTGACAACGCTATGTTCAACACATATAATCATGTTCTTTATAATTTTCCTGTAATCTATACGTGAAAATACATTTGTGTACCAAATTTGAACTCTCTAAGTCGAATAGTTTGGAAGTTCTGGAAGGGGGGATGCGACCATTTTTTAGCATTTTTAAAAAAAAATCGTTTTTTTTGCTCAAAAACGCTATGATTACAGCCTGCAACAAGGTTAGTAGTATAACTATGGGCGCACCAGCGCACAGTTCCGATTTTCGCCACCAGGTGGCGCCCTAGTCAGTTACCTGCAGTGGATTTTTAGCGGTTTTGTTGATCAATTACCGTCGGTCGGTGATGCAGATTTCGCGCGTGTTACCTTGTGTCGGTAATGCAGATTACTTGCTTGCTCGACGGTAAAGTAGATTTCCGAAATCGGTTACCCTTAGTCGGTATTACCATATGTCGGCATTCTCTTGGGAATTCTCCTACGTCATTTTAAATTTTTACCCTTACTTTTGCGCGGGAATTTAAAAGTTACTTCTACTTTTAGGTTTTTCAAGCGGGGGATTTCCCCATAGACGGCGCTGCAATCGAATCGCACCAAGTTTAACTTAAAATCTTAACCTTTCTAATTTGCATAAACTGTGTATTGTTGTTAACTTTTACCTTAGGACTAATTGCATGTGTTTATGACCCCATTCATCTGTAGAATTTGCATAAACAATAAATTGTTGTTAACTTTTATCTTAGAAATAAGTTACATGTCTTTCGTACTACCACCCACTGTCCACCTAGTATATGTTTTCAATGTATGTATCATATGCCTAACACCCCCCCCCCCCACCCACTCACCAACCCACAACCCACTTAGTATATGTTTTGACAAAAACTATTCTATTTCCAACACCACCCACCTGCCAAACCCAAAATGTATTGGGACTTAAATTTTCAAAATACCGAGATTAGCGGGTAGATTAGGGGGTGGGTCACGTTGGGCCTGACTTGACATATGGTGCGCAACGAGATGCGTGTGGCCAATGTGAACGGATACTCAAGCGATGTATGTTCGGTCTAGCTTAAAAAAGAAAGGTCCACGATCCCCCTAAAGGCCTAAGCAGATAAAATAGTATATTTCGTAACATGCGTGACAAGCAGTCGTTTCTGAAACGAGAGCAATGTTTTTGCAACGAGTGAAACGAGTTGCAAAAATTGCGCGAGTTTCAAATTGACTGCTTTGTTCACGCAGTTACGAACGATACTTTTCATAACAAAGTCATAAAAGGCGTGATTCGGTTCTCTGTATAGATAACCAGAAAGTTGCAGAATTAAGAATGATTCACTATGTCACGTCAGAGTGTACACAAATACAATCCAAATTGAATGTCTCACACTTTTTTACTTGTCAACACGCCGCGCTAGTGATACGGTCAGGTTAGATTTTGAAGCTGTACTACTCACCCTAAAGATATCGACTCTGTTCTGTTGGTCAAACAGTGCGTACAAGAAAAGTAGAAAAGTGGGGGACATGCGATTTGGACTGTACTTGTTTGCACTCTGACGTCACATAGTGAATCGTTCTTAAATCTGCGACTTTCTGGTTATCTACAGAGAACCGAATCACGCCATTTTTAAGACTGCGTTATGAAAATACGGTTACGGGACCAGAGCATGAGACAGAAAAGGACAGAAACAGTCTCTGTCCTTTATTATCTCATGCCCTGCTCCCGTAACCGTATTCGTTGTGCTTTGGGCTTAAGCCAAAGAGTTTTGCTATTTTTCTCTTCCTCTATCGCTGTTAATGACGCATGAAATAGAAAGGGACAAGGAGAGGAGGATGAAATTGCCACATCGTTTTAAAATTTACCTTCTCCTTTCAGTACAAATGTACTAAATTTTACAGTTGTAAAATACATAATTTACTCTCCACCAACAGAAAATGCATTGGAACTGTAAAAAATTTAAATGTATTTTGTATTGTGACACTATGAAAATAAATCGCTTTACGTAACACATAGTAAATTTTTACGTATTATGATGAAAATATTCGGTCCGATAAATAAATATTTCACTTATAAATTTTTTATTAAAAAGTAAACGATTGGGTAAAGTAGTAAATACACATTGATAGTAGTAAGGTTTATTTGAATAACACCTAGAATACATTCTACAGCTTCAATATATAAATTTAGAAAAAAATTTCGAAGAGCTACTACATTCTTTACAGCTCATTTATCGAATCACATACAATGGATTGTACATGTAATTAACAATGAGTCTTTTTTAACATTCCTAAGCGCTGAGCAGTCTATATCTTCTAAATTTCATATTAACAATTATATTAAAAAAGAATTATTAAATATGCTGTAAATAATGATAAGTGTAATAATATAATGATATTATCGGTATTATAAAGCGTACAAAGCTGACCTTTTAGACATAACCTAAAAGATGCGGCCATCATATTTGTTTACATACGTCCTGGAGCTATAATGTCAACCGCAAGTACGCATGCTTTCATAATGCTCGCGTTATTTGAAATTTTTAGAAATACATTACTATATTTTAACATATTTATTATGATTAAATAATTTCATTTTAAGAAAAAATAAACTTTATGAAATATATTTTATACAAATAAAGTATAAATACATTTTTTAAATATGTTTAAAATTAATTTATTAAAAGCATTTCTAATCAACGCGCGTATTTTGACCAATCGCACTTATGCCTGTACTTTATGTTGTCAGCAGTCAGGTTCGCCAACCAAAAAACAAAAAATGCTGCGTTGCAGTACCTTTTTTTAATTATTCATATCCGAAAAGAATTTTTTTTAAAAACACTTAGGTTTCTTTTCCTTTTATACCACAATATTTCTTATGACTTTATATTTATTGTTCATAAAAAAATCTATTCTAAAGAAAAAAATACTGTGGTTAAGATAGCACTATTTTATTTTGTTAAGTTGGTGTATAGTAACAGCCAAAAGTTTCTTTATTTTACTAAATGTTTAAATTATATAATATTTATATTTTATAATTATAAATTACTTTGGATAAAAGTAAAAATTGTTTTTTCCAGGTAAACTAATACCTAACCTTTTAAGATAACTCTTCATTGATGTTCACAAAAACACTCGATATGGGATTTACATGATAATTGTATTCAACTTTTCCAAAAGCTAACATATACTTTTCGGATAGTTAACTATAACTTTTCCAAAAGTTAACTTTAACTTTTACAAAAGTCAACTTTAACTTTTACAAAAGTCAACTTTAACTTTTTCAAAAGTTACCGTTATTTTTTTCGAAAGTTAAGTTTAACCTTTTTGAAAGTTAACTTTAACTTTTTCGAAAGTTGACTTAAATTCTTATGGGATTTACATGTTAATTGCATTTAACTTTTTCACAATTTAACTTTTCCAAAAGTTAACTTTAACTTTTCCAAAAGTTGACTTTAACTTTTCCAAAAGTTAACTTTAACTTTTTCGAAAGTTACATTCTTATGGAATTTACATGTTAATTGCATTTAACTTTTTCACAATTTAACTTTTTCAAAAGTTAACTTTAACTTTTCCAAAAGTTAACTTTAACTTTTCCGAAAGCTAACTTTAACTTTTTCTAAAGTTAACTTTAACTTATTCGAAAGAAATCTCTAAACAATTGGATGCTTTGAGATTACTATGTAGGTTGAATATAGGTTGATCTTATAAATTCTCATAAATTCTTCAAATTGCGAATTGTAAAATTCTTTACCTTTATCAGTTTGTAATTTCTTTGGAATGCGCATTTCCCCCGTAATATACGTAGAAAACGTAGAAAGCTAGGTAATTTACATGTCAAATGTATAATGTATATCTACCCAGATAACCAGCGTACAATACGTACCATTGCAATATACTACTACTATACGAGTATAATGATACTGATTTTTCAAGTACTGATTCTAAACTGGTATAGTGCCAGTATGTATGTACCTTTTTATTACATTTAAATGACGTACTTGTATCGTACTAGTATTACACTTGTATGTAATTCATAGAAACTTTAAGATTTTCAGTTAGTACGCGTACTAAATAAATATGGAGTCATACCAAAGTCGTACTAATCTAGCATCTTGAAAAATAATTTGGAAATTTGAGTACATAGTAAGATTATAATCCAAGTATAGGGCCAGTACATCATACTGTTGAAAAAAAAGAGTAGGGGAGACCGAGGAGGAAAGTAACAGAGGTGGAAAGTAACAACGCTTATAACTTCTAAACCAATCAGCGAAGAGACATGGTCCCAAAGTAATTTTTTGTTCAGTTTTACCCCCTCTACCTTCCCCATATCATGCGCGAGCTGGTTTAGGAACCGTATGTCTGATATTGACATGTTGTGCACAAATTACGATAAAAGTAAGTTTTTGCCTAATTTTTCAAAATATCATATTTCTTTGATTTTATAGATATTTCGTGCTTTTCGTAATTTTGAAGCTTAATTATCTACCTTTAGGTTGTACTTGTGTAGAATTAAAAAATATAAAATACTTTTGTGTAATTTAAACTTGTTTTTTGAGATCCATGGAAAAGAGGGGTGAGGTGGAAAGTAACACGTTGTTACTTTTCTCCTCACCCCATACTTTATTTTTATAAACATCCTCCTTTTTTATAACTATGTGATTTTATATGTTGATTTCATATTTTAATGATGAAATATTGAACTTTTGATTGGAATTTTTTTTAAAAACAATGCCTTTTAACGTCATAGCTGTGGAACAAATATTAAATAGATAAAAAAAGCTTGATTACAAAAAAAGTGTAAAAATATGTGCCAATTATGTACAAAATGTAGTTAATATTACTTTGTCTTTTTTATATGTTCATAATAAAAATAATTTTAATTAATAGCAGTTTTATATTTGAAATGTTAGCCTCAATTTTTAAGTGTTACTTTCCTCCTATGCCACATTATGTAGCAATGTAGAAAGGTAAATTACATAGGTAATATACGTTAATGAGGAATCGGACAAACATTAAAAAATGTCAGAAATTTTTTAAATTTTGAGAAATGATATTATTTCGTACAACAAAAGACATGCAAAATTTGAAAATTTTTTGCTAAATAATTTAGAAGTTAAAAAAATTATTTATTTATCATGGTCTCTTATGAAGAAACGGTAACCAAGGTACTTTGAAAGTAAATTTCTAATAGATATCGATGCCAGATTTTCTTGGGCTAATTGTATTTAAAAGATGAATATTTCAGGTTTAATAAATCAAAAATCTTTGGTCATTAAACTGATCATTTAAAAGCAAAAATGTTAAAAATACTAAAAAATTCTCAAGATTTTTCGAATTATTCAGTCTAGATCAGGCTTGGGTCCGTAAATAGTCTACTTCACTATAGAATTTACTTTTATAGTGAATCAGACTATTTACGGACACAAGCCTGGTCTAGATGCGGCAACGCTGTAAAGCTGTCAAATGCAGTAAAGAACGTAGGTTACGTAAGTTAGGTTTGAGTCAGGTAAGAAGTTCCGGCTACAAGCGGGCTAAATTCAAATTCATTCATATTAAAGTTTTTTCAATTCACTTACAGATTGTCAATTATTATTTATTTATAAATATTTAAATATTATTCCACTTATAAATTTCTGTAGGCATGCTCAAACGCTGCTACCAGCCTTCGAAAAATAAAACTTAGATATGCCTTGTTGTTACGCTTTTTAGGTTACTTTGAAATTAAAAATAATAACACTTATATTACACTAAAATAAATCTGATTATTGTATATTACGATACATTTTAGTTTATTAAATATTAAAATACGCTATTTACCATTAAGTTAAAAATAAATATGGAAATAAATTTCCCCAAATTTTGTTTTCTTAGGTTTCCGAATCGTACAGTTACTGTCAAAAGTTTTGTTTTCTTCGGACAAAAAATGCTAATTTCTTATACTAAACATTAGTTTAATTAAAAAATGTTATCTTTAACTTTTCCGAAAGTCACCCTGAACTTTTCAAAAAAATGACTTTAACTTTTCCTAAAGTTACCTTGAACTTTTCTGAAATACATGTAAAATTAAGTTATACATATAAAGTTCAGCTTTTTTAACGCTTTACGTTATTAGCAGTGACATGGTCGATCTTGCACTAACTTTGCCTAAACTTGTTTACCTTCTGTAAAGAAGATTTGAAACTAATTTAGGACATATTGACACGCTTGTACTGTTGACACTGTATATTGCGTCAGCGCATATAAGATCACATGGTATAATATAGACCAATTAGCAACGGAGTTACGAAGGTTTCAAATAGTGGAGGGGTTACATTTAAGAGAAAGGCAAGGGCGGATCCAGCTATAGTGCTTCACGATATGTCGATATAATATCGATAACGTCTCGATATCAAGATAATATTCTAAAAAAATTTCGATACCCCAGTCAGAAATCGTACGTTTCGCGGACTTGACTAAAAGTTTTATTGATGCCTTGACAAAACAATTAGAAATTTGTAACCTTATTAACCTGGCGTTTGGCAGTATGTAAACAAAGATTATCATTTGAAGTGTTTTTATTTGTTGCAAAGAAGACAAGTTCTCGACGCTTTATAGAATGTAATGGACAAGTAAACAACAAAATATTTCGCAAGCAAAATTAAGAATATCTCTGGATGCTCCACCGAAGTCCTGGATTCTCGACTGAGTTAACTTTAACTTTTTTGATATAATAATTAAATTATAAGATAAAAATAACAGTCAGTAATTTTTTTAGAAGTTAAATTATAATATTCAATATAAAATAAAAATAAATACTTTTTTTAAAAAGTTCTTTTTTAATTATATTTATATCGTATTTCAATCTAAAGACTAGGGTAAAATAGTAAAAACACGTTGATTTCTAAAACTATCAAATTCATTTATTCCTAAAAACTGTTTCAAATTAATTACAAAACAGAATTACAATTTTCATAAGAGCACTTCTGAGTGGTGTAAAATATAAATAAAATCAAACTTAATAATCGACTTCTTCTATAGAACTTTTGATTCATTTGCTGTCTTGAGAAACTAATTGCAAAGCGACATTACATTGTTTACAGCACATTCTCTAGTTTGTGATATGTGATGTGCATATAAAAACAATGAGGTGTCAGTTTCAATAGTTTTACTTGCTGGACAGTCTATTTCTTTAACATTTTGTACATTTAACAAATATTTTTTTAACCATTCCCTTTTTTTGCACTACCTTACATGTAGATAGTTTTTGCTGCTCGTAGTGTTTCTTCAAGAATGATAGGTAGCTTATCCAGTACCGAATTAAGGCAAATTGAGACCCAGGGCACAACAATTTTTTAAGGCCTCCTCCCTCCTTTTTTGTAAAATTAAAGTACAATGTTAAAAACACAAACTTATGTATTATTTTATAATAATTTTATTTTAAAAGGTTAAAACATGAACTATCAAATACATAAAAAGTAACTTAAATTTAAATATTACCCATTCTTTTTCGTGACATTTATCCAAAATGGCAGCGGATTAGTTATCAGTTATAGCTCTTGATAAATGGAAAATAATCTATACCCTAATAGCACCAAACGTTTCATTAACGTTGCTGCAACGTTTCCGTGTAACGTTGCAAACGTTGCATTGCAACGTTACCAGCCAAGAAAAATAACGTTGCATATGTCATGGGGATAGAAACGTTGCAGGGAAACGTTGCGGAACGTTAATTTGGAACTTTGAATGACCATTTAAAAATTAATAATGTTGATATTGTGCGCAGTAGTTTTCTATCGCAATTAGAGCTGCGCAGTTGATTTTAGTGACCATTGTTCTACAGAAGCAATCATATTATCAACATCGAATAATATTAATAAAAAAAAATTTAGCCTTTTCCGCAACATTTTTCCGCAACCCGCACTGCGATTTTCCGAATGCCTATTCAAAGTTCCAAATTAACGTTCCGCAACGTTTCCCTGCAACGTTTCTAGCCCCATGACATATGCAACGTTATTTTTCTTGGCTGGTAACGTTGCAATGCAACGTTTGCAACGTTACACGGAAACGTTGCAGCAACGTTAATGAAACGTTTGGTGCTATTAGGGTATTAATAAAATCAGAGTTTTGTCTGTACATTGCACAGAACTTGGAAATTTGTGTTTATTTTTTCGTTTCAAGTAGTAACAATTCCAAAAATGCTGTTTAAAAAAATTATTTATGTTTGTATGTATGTATGTATGTATGTATGTATGTATGTTTGTATGTATGTCCGCGATATTTTGTCAAAAACGGCTCCACGGAATGAAGTTAAATCTTGCAGTCTGTTAGGTATTCGCGTAACTTAAATTTAGAGCCAAACCCCATTAAAAAATATTAAGTTTAACAAAAGTTATAACATTTTTACAAAAAAAATCAAAAAACCAAAAAATTTAATATTTTTCATTTTTTTTTTTATGTAACACTCTTAAACTCTCTGTACATATAGCTTTTTATTTCGACAATAATTGATAAGAGATTAATAATTAAATAATAATTTCTAGCCAAACCCTATTAAAAAATATTTTTTTAAACTGAAATTATGGCACTTTTTCAAAAAAATCGAAAAATTAAGAATTATGTTATTTATCATGTTTAACACTAACACTCTTTGTGCTTAGCTTTTTTATTTTGATAAACATAATTAAATTAATTTATATTTCAACATTAAAAATAAAATGGAAAAATAAATTTCAAATTTCTACAAAATTCAAAAATTGAGTATTGCATGTGATTTCGTCACATTTTAGCAGAATTTTGCAAAACTACTATTCTATAAATGAGATAAATTATAAATTGTTATCGAGATAAAAAAATAGAAAAAATTATAATTGTAACGAATTACTTTGAAGCATAATTGAGTGGTATTGTCGAGGTCTTTGATTAAGATTTTGATGTCGAAAGGATATATTTCAGAATAACAAATTCAAAATGTCAGATACAAATATTTGAGAGTTACTTAATAGTAAAATCAACAAATACAATATTAAAATATTTAATTCAATTATTTAATGGACACAAATCAATACTTAAATAAAAAATTGTAATTAATTGAATTAAAATTTTAAATTGTGAGATACAACATATTTTTTAAAAAGTTGCATTTTCAGATTTGTTTCTTTTATACAATGTTCCTTAATTGACAGAACTTTAAAAATATTTAAAAAGGGAGATTGAACAATTTTTCTAAGAATCAAAAATATTCTAAATTTTATCATTATCTAATGTATGTACATGACTTCTAATATTTGTAACTAATGTGAAATAAAAATTTTATTAAATAAAATTAATTTCATTTAATTTTAAAGTTGGAATTAAAACAGATTTTCATAATATATATTATAAATACTCTTATGATAAAGATAACATAATGTAAACGAAACAATACAAAACTATTAATTTTCGTAAGATTTTTGCTTTTCTGGTCCTTTTTAAGTAAATTATACTTATGAATATAAATTATCCTTTAATATGAGACTATTCTTAAGAGATTTTTAAATTATTTTTAAAGATGATTGATTGCTTACTTTGACGTGACACATCTCAGAAACAATATCGTAGAAAATAAACAAAAACAGAATAAAATAAAACATTTATGAATTTTATAAATTATTGTAAAGAAGATTTTCAGCAATGTAAAGACAAAACTTGAAATGTATCAGTAGGAACTAAAACCCGTCGAAGACGGTTACGACAGCTAGTTTGTTAATAAACATAGGTTCCAAATTTTGTTTTAAAAAGTTATTTTAAAAAACTGATTTCGTCATATTGACTATAATGCACTGTTTGTCTTCCAGCCAGTCGCTATTTTGAATAATACGCTAGCGGCCAAAATTGTGGGACCGCTTACAAAAATGGTATTAAAAACATGTCCACTTTAAAATGTTGATAATTTTCATTAATAGAAACGGAGATTAAAATTGAGAAAGACAGGTGAATTTTTCGTTTTTTTCGTATTTTAATTGTTCAAGTTTGGTGGGCTGCCTTTTCTAGAAAAGTAATGCGAAAAATTTAAAATTACACGGAGAAAAGTGGATAGAAAAGGCGACTTTAATAGTAAGACTTACTAAACAGCCGTTGTGTAGTTGTGATGTAAAAAGTAAAGTAACGGTTACTTCTAAACCATTCAAAAAGGGTATATATTAGTACTTATAAAATTAAAACAGTCCCATTTGTCATTTTTGTCAATAATAAATATAACCTATTCTATGGATTGCAATCCATAGGTATTTACTTTTTTGCAGATAAATCTAAATATATAAAAAAGCTTTAAATTCTAAAGAAATTATTGTCATGAAATATTTGAATAAAAATTAATTTTCAAACTCTATTTGTAACTTTTGACAATAAATTGAGTAATTAAATAACAAATTTAGGTAAAAAACATTGACCTATTGACAATATTATAAATATAAATAAATAAATCATTTAAACGCGCTACTTTAAGAAAACTTTACTATTTAATTAATATTAAAAGTAATAATAAAGAATTAATTTTAAAAATATTTGTAAAAAATATACCTATATATATTTGTAAAATGTATCGAAATTTTTTTTAGAATATCATCTTGCCAAAAGCCAGGTTAATAAGATTACAAATTTCTAATTGTTTTGTCGACGCTTCAATAAAACTTTTAGTCAAGTCCGCGAAACGTACGATTTCTGACTGGGGTATCGAAATTTTTTTAGAATATTATCTTGATATCGAGACGATATCGATATTATATCGACATATCGTGAAGCACTATAGCTGGATCCGCCCTTGCCTTTCTCTTAAATGTAACCCCTCCACTATTTGAAACCTTCGTAACTCCGTTGCTAATTGGTCTATATTATACCATGTGATCTTATATGCGCTGACGCAATATACAGTGTCAACAGTACAAGCGTGTCAATATGTCCTAAATTAGTTTCAAATCTTCTCTACGGAAGGTAAACAAGTTTAGGCAAAGTTAGTGCAAGATCGACCATGTCACTGCTAATAACGTAAAGCGTTAAAAAAGCTGAACTTTATATGTATAACTTAATTTTACATGTATTTCAGAAAAGTTCAAGGTAACTTTAGGAAAAGTTAAAGTCATTTTTTAGAAAAGTTCAGGGTGACTTTCGGAAAAGTTAAAGATAACATTTTTTAATTAAACTAATGTTTAGTATAAGAAATAAGCATTTTTTGTCCGAAGAAAACAAAACTTTTGACAGTAACTGTACGATTCGGAAACCTAAGAAAACAAAATTTGGGGAAATTTATTTCCATATTTATTTTTAACTTAATGGTAAATAGCGTATTTTAATATTTAATAAACTAAAATGTATCGTAATATACAATAATCAGATTTATTTTAGTGTAATATAAGTGTTATTATTTTTAATTTCAAAGTAACCTAAAAAGCCTAACAACAAGGCATATCTAAGTTTTATTTTTCGAAGGCTGGTAGCAGCGTTTGAGCATGCCTACAGAAATTTATAAGTGGAATAATATTTAAATATTTATAAATAAATAATAATTGACAATCTGTAAGTGAATTGAAAAAACTTTAATATGAATGAATTTGAATTTAGCCCGCTTGTAGCCGGAACTTCTTACCTGACTCAAACCTAACTTACGTAACCTACGTTCTTTACTGCATTTGACAGCTTTACAGCGTTGCCGCATCTAGACCAGGCTTGTGTCCGTAAATAGTCTGATTCACTATAAAAGTAAATTCTATAGTGAAGTAGACTATTTACGGACCCAAGCCTGATCTAGACTGAATAATTCGAAAAATCTTGAGAATTTTTTAGTATTTTTAACATTTTTGCTTTTAAATGATCAGTTTAATGACCAAAGATTTTTGATTTATTAAACCTGAAATATTCATCTTTTAAATACAATTAGCCCAAGAAAATCTGGCATCGATATCTATTAGAAATTTACTTTCAAAGTACCTTGGTTACCGTTTCTTCATAAGAGACCATGATAAATAAATAATTTTTTTAACTTCTAAATTATTTAGCAAAAAATTTTCAAATTTTGCATGTCTTTTGTTGTACGAAATAATATCATTTCTCAAAATTTAAAAAATTTCTGACATTTTTTAATGTTTGTCCGATTCCTCATTAACGTATATTACCTATGTAATTTACCTTTCTACATTGCTACATAATGTGGCATAGGTCAGTTCAGGTACATTTAATCACGTTTAGTTACTTGCATTAAACTGGTACAGTGCCAGTATGTGCATAGAGGGAGGAGGAAAATAACAAAAATCAGTTTTTTGATGATAACATCAAAACTATTTGTCGGATAAGTTCTGTAAACATACTAATCGAAAGCTTGGACCTTCACCTATTAAATAAAATTGGAATTAAACATAAATAATAATTAGATAGTCAACAGCAGGACTTTTTAATCAGCTCTTTGTTTGTTACTTTCCTCCTTACCCTTGAGGTGGAAAGTAACAGCACGAAGGAGGAAAGTAACACTTAAAAATTGAGGCTAACATTTCAAATATAAAACTGCTATTAATTAAAATTATTTTTATTATGAACATATAAAAAAGACAAAGTAATATTAACTACATTTTGTACATAATTGGCACATATTTTTACACTTTTTTGTAATCAAGCTTTTTTTATCTATTTAATATTCGTTCCACAGCTATGACGTTAAAAGGCATCGTTTTTAAAAAAAATTCCAATCAAAAGTTCAATATTTCATCATTAAAATATGAAATCAACATATAAAATCACATAGTTATAAAAAAGGAGGATGTTTATAAAAATAAAGTATGGGGTGAGGAGAAAAGTAACAACGTGTTACTTTCCACCTCACCCCTCTTTTCCATGGATCTCAAAAAACAAGTTTAAATTACACAAAAGTATTTTATATTTTTTAATTCTACACAAGTACAACCTAAAGGTAGATAATTAAGCTTCAAAATTACGAAAAGCACGAAATATCTATAAAATCAAAGAAATATGATATTTTGAAAAATTAGGCAAAAACTTACTTTTATCGTAATTTGTGCACAACATGTCAATATCAGACATACGGTTCCTAAACCAGCTCGCGCATGATATGGGGAAGGTAAAGGGGGTAAAACTGAACAAAAAATTACTTTGGGACCATGTCTCTTCGCTGATTGGTTTAGAAGTTATAAGCGTTGTTACTTTCCACATCTGTTACTTTCCTCCTCGGTCTCCCCTACTCTTTTTTTTCAACAGTATAATGTACTGGCCCTATACTTGGATTATAATCTTACTATGTACTCAAATTTCCAAATTATTTTTCAAGATGCTAGATTAGTACGACTTTGGTATGACTCCATATTTATTTAGTACGCGTACTAATGAAAATCTTAAAGTTTCTATGAATTACATACAAGTGTAATACTAGTACGATACAAGTACGTCATTCAAATGTAATAAAAAGTTACATACATACTGGCACTATACCAGTTTAGAATCAGTACTTGAAAAATCAGTATCATTATACTCGTATAGTAGTAGTATATTGCAATGGTACGTATTGTACGCTGGTTATCTGGGTAGATATATATTATACATTTGACATGTAAATTACCTAGCTTTCTACGTTTTCTACGTATATTACGTGGGAAATGCGCATTCCAAAGAAATTACAAACTGATAAAGGTAAAGAATTTTACAATTCGCAATTTGAAGAATTAATGAGAATTTATAAGATCAACCTATATTCAACCTACATAGTAATCTCAAAGCATCCAATTGTTTAGAGATTTCTTTCGAATAAGTTAATGTTAATTTTTGGAAAAGTTAAAGTAAACTTTAGAAAAAGTTAAAGTTAGCTTTCGGAAAAGTTAAAGTTAACTTTTGGAAAAGTTAAAGTTAACATTCGAAACAGTTAAATTGTGAAAAAGTTAAATGCAATTAACATGTAAATTCCATAAGAATGTAACTTTCGAAAAAGTTAAAGTTAACTTTTGGAAAAGTTAAAGTTAACTTTCGAAAAAGTTAAAGTTAACTTTTGGAAAAGTTAAAGTCAACTTTTGGAAAAGTTAAAGTTAACTTTTGGAAAAGTTAAAGTTAACTTTTGGAAAAGTTAAAGCTAACTTTTGGAAAAGTTAAAGTTAACTTTTGGAAAAGTTAAAGGTAACTTTTGAAAAAGTTAAATTGTGAAAAAGTTAAATGCAATTAACACGTAAATCCCATAAGAATGTAAATTAACTTTCGAAAAAGTTAAAGTTAACTTTCGAAAAAGTTAAAGTTAACTTTCGAAAAAGTTAAAGTTAACTTTCGAAAAAGTTAAAGTTAACTTTCGAAAAAGTTAAAGTTAACTTTCGAAAAAGTTAAAGTTAACTTTCGAAAAAGTTAACTTTTGGAAAAGTTAAAGTCAACTTTTGGATGTACTTGCGTTTGACATTATAGCTCCAGGACGTATGTAAACAAATATGATGGCCGCATCTTTTAGGTTATGTCTAAAAGGTCAGCTTTGTACGCTTTATAATACCGATAATATCATTATATTATTACACTTATCATTATTTACAGCATATTTGATAATTCTTTTTTAATATAATTGTTAATATGAAATTTAGAAGATATAGACTGCTCAGCGCTTAGGAATGTTAAAAAAGACTCATTGTTAATTACATGTACAATCCATTGTATGTGATTCGATAAATGAGCTGTAAAGAATGTAGTAGCTCTTCGAAATTTTTTTCTAAATTTATATATTGAAGCTGTAGAATGTATTCTAGGTGTTATTCAAATAAACGTTACTACTATCAATGTGTATTTACTACTTTACCCAATCGTTTACTTTTTAATAAGAAATTTATAAGTGAAATATTTATTTATCGGACCGAATATTTTCATCATAATACGTTAAAATTTACTATGTGTTACGTAAAGCGATTTATTTTCATAGTGTCACAATACAAAATACATTTAAATTTTTTACAGTTCCAATGCATTTTCTGTTGGTGGAGAGTAAATTATGTATTTTACAACTGTAAAATTTAGTACATTTGTACTGAAAGGAGAAGGTAAATTTTAAAACGATGTGGCAATTTCATCCTTCTCTCCTTGTCCCTTTCTATTTCATGCGTCATTAACAGCGATAGAGGAAGAGAAAAATAGCAAAACTCTTTGGCTTAAGCCCAAAGCACAACGAATACGGTTACGGGAGCAGGGCATAAGATAATAAAGGACAGAGACTGTTTCTGTCCTTTTCTGTCTCATGCTCTGGTCCCGTAACCGTATTTTTATCTGCTTAGGCCTTTAGGGGGATCGTACAGATGAATGGGGTCATAAACACATGCAATTAGTCCTAAGGTAAAAGTTAACAACAATACACAGTTTATGCAAATTAGAAAGTTTAAGATTTTAAGTTAAACTTGGTGCGATTCGATTGCAGCGCCGTCTATGGGGAAATCCCCCGCTTGAAAAACCTAAAAGTAGAAGTAACTTTTAAATTCCCGCGCAAAAGTAAGGGTAAAAATTTAAAATGACGTAGGAGAATTCCCAAGAGAATGCCGACATATGGTAATACCGACTAAGGGTAACCGATTTCGGAAATCTACCTTACCGTCGAGCAAGCAAGTAATCTGCATTACCGACACAAGGTAACACGCGCGAAATCTGCATCACCGACCGACGGTAATTTATCAACAAAACCGCTAAAAATCCACTGCAGGTAACTGACTAGGGCGCCACCTGGTGGCGAAAATCGGAACTGTGCGCTGGTGCACCCATAGTTATACTACTAAGGTTTTCTACAGTTTTACTGAAATCTACACGTCAAACTACATATGTGTACCAAACTTCAGCACTCTAAGTACAATAATTTGGCAGATAAAAGTCAGGAATCGAATGGTACAAATTAATCGCATTTTTTCTAAAAAATGACCGTATTCCCCTCTTATCTGCCAAAATATTTGACTTAGAGAGTTCAAATGTGGTACACAAATGTATTGTTATGTGTAGATTACAAAAAAATATAGAGATCGTGATAGTAATAGTGCTGCAAAAAAATGGCAAGGGTTTTCAGCACAAAATATCAAAATTTCTCAAAAATCTTGTTATTTTCTTGACAACGCTATGATCAACCCCTAGAATCATGTTCTCTATAATTTTCCTTTCATCTACACGTGAAAATACATGTGGGCAAAATTTGAACTTTCTAAGTCAAATAGTTTGGTGGTTAGGGGGGGATACGATTTTCGACAAAGTCTTTCCAATAGGGTTCCGTGAGTACACTTGTGGTGTACGGAACCCTAAAAATTAAAAAAATCAATTTTTTACGTTTCGACGCAAAAATGTAAACAAATATCTATTCTTTGCAAATTTTTTTAGTTTGTAAACGCAGATAAAGGTTCTATTTACCTGTCAGTTGTAAAAGAGGAAAAACAATTATGGAGAAATAATATTTTTTGCTGTTTAATTAATTTCGAGTGAAAAGTTAGTATTAGCATAAAAATAGAAAACTGGATAGAAAACTTTATCTATACAAAATGAAAATTCAATTATTTAAAAAAGTTTTTTGAATAATTTGATATCTTTTCACAAACATTTAATCTTACAGATTCAACATAAGTTCATTTTTTTACACAAAAATCCATCTTTACAAATTTTGTAATGGTCCATTGATGTCTCATAAATTTAACGAGCACAATTCTACAACTGCCTTATAAAGTTGTTTTGCGTTTTTTTTATCTCTTATATATTGATAATTTTGTTTCGGTTCAAAATTTCCATGAAATTGTGATAAATCGCTTCTCCTGCCTGTTCAGACCAATAGCCTAAGCCATTGCCGTTTTCTATCTTTTCTAAACTCTCTTGTATTTGTTCTTTAAGAACATAGATTTTCAAGGACTCCGAAACGTCTCAAATGAATTTTAAGTTTTTCATAGCCGTTCGAACTGATTTTAGAAGATTGCTTAGAGATGAGCCGACTTTTCCGGAGGTAAAACAGCAATCCACAAATTTATCCAATGTAATGGAATGAACAGGCAGGAGAAGCGATTCATCACAATTTCATAGAAATTTTGGACCGATACAAAATTAAAATATTGGAGATAAAAGATACGCAAAACAATTTCATAAGGCAATTGTAGAATTGTCCTCGTTAAATTTATGAGACATCGATGGATCATTACAAAATTTGTAAATATGGCTTTATGTGTGAAAAAATGAACTTATGTTGAATCTGTAAGATAAAATGTTTGTGAAAAGATATTCAATTTTTCAAAAAACTTTTTCAAATAATTAAATTTTCATTTTGTATAAATAAAGTTTTCTATCCTGTTTTCTATTTTCATGGTACAGTCAAAGTCCGTTAAGTGTCCGTCCGATAAGTCGTACTTCTCCTCTTTCTTTGATCACATACATTTTCACTTACACGGAATCAATACCCCCTCTCTGAATTTTTGTAATATTGTTGCGGAATCGTGAACCAACTTCAAATTGTTTTTAAATATTAAAACTGTTATTGAACACCGTTGAAAATTTAGTGTATTTGTGTAACAATCGGTTCTTGTTAAATTTTTTGTGTAAAAATTTAACATTCTTCGCATGTTGATTTAATAACTGTCATCCGATTCTTGAATATAACCTCTGATTTCTTAGTAATAACACTGTAATTTACATTTAATTGTTTTTTGTAAAACATAAATTTCATTTTGAAAATTGATTTTAGTAATCAAAAGGTAAAGTTCAATACTCGACACGATTATATTTTACTTCTGTCAAGCAGACGATGGTTTTTGTCTAAAAAATTTGCTCAAAGACACAAAAGAAAAAAATGTTTAGAGTTATTTTAGCATTAAATTTTTGTACTTCAATGAATTTAAAAAAAATTTTCGAGAAGTCTTGTTACCATGTTATAGCAGTTTCTGAAAGCTGGCTAACGCCTAATATTGCTTCCAACTTTGTACAACTTAACAACTACATGCTCTTTCGTAAAGACAGAGACTTACGTAGGGGTGGGGGGGTTTGTATTTACGTAAAGAATTGTCTTAAGTGTTCTGTGGTTGCGACGAGTCTGGAGGGGCCTTATCCTACAGCTGAATTTTTGTTTTTGGATATTAAAGGTAGCCAAGATAATGCACTTGTGGGAGTTGTGTATAAGCCACCAAATGCTTCTTTTGGAGATGATCTTGAAAATGAGATTTTCTCCTTAATACCGAATTTTAATAATATTGCCATTCTGGGTGACTTTAATACTAACCTTAATGTGTCCAATTCTAAGACTACATATTTTTTATCACTTGCTCACTCTTCGGGCTTGTCTATTGTTCCACATAACTCCACACATCATACTGATTCCTCCAGTTCAAGAATCGATATCATACTTGTTGATGATATGGATAAGGTCGAGTCATATTCGCAGCACCCCGTCTCCTTTTTGTCCAATCATGACCTAATTGATGTCACAATTGATTTTACTGGACATTTTCAAGACCCTGTTCCTCTTAACCTAACACGTAATCTTAAAACTATTTCGGAAACCGACTTTCAATTGTTTCTGTCAACTCTTGACTGGGGAAGCATTTATTCGGATCCTGATATCAATGGAAAAATTAATAAACTTACTTCCTTCCGTAACTCAGCCTTCGATATTTTCGCACCCTTACATCCATTACGTCCTCGCAAACGCTTTTCTCCATGGATGACTAGTGAGATTAAGCTTCTTATTAAGCAAAGAAATAAATTGCGTCAATCGGCAAAGAAAACAAAAAATGCGGCTACCCAAGCAGAATTCAGGAGGGTCCGTAACTTGGTACAAACAATGATCAGAGATGCTTTAAATAAATACAATTACAATGTAATTCGAAATGCGAGAAAAAATGACAATGTCTGGCATATTTTAAGAAGACTTAATCTCATCTCATTCAAAAAAAGGAGAACTCTTTGATTCGAATTTCCAGACTCATGATTTACTAACCACCTTTTCCAATAAACCTCTACTAAATTCTATTTCTAATTTATCCTCTCCCTTTACTACCTCTTCCATTGATACAACTACTTCTTCTGTCACATTTGATGACTCCAAATTTTTCTTTTCCGACATCTCTCCTGATACACTTATTAAAACAATGGCAGAAATTAAAACGAATGCGATGGGACATGATGGTATTTCTATAAAAATGATTGAACTACGTTTACCTATTATCTTCCCAATCCTTCTACACGTTTACAATTACTCCCTACAAACTGGAACATTCCCTGAATCTTGGAAAAAAAGTAATATACGCCCTATCCCTAAAATATCAAATCCTTCTAAGACCACAGATTTTAGACCAATCGCCATTCTCTGTGCTTTATCTAAACCTTTAGAAAAGATAATCTGTAAACAAATAACTGAATATTTAAATGTAAACAATTTGTGTGAGCAACTTCAATCGGGCTTTCGTTCAAAGCACAGTACTTCTACTGCAGCCTTAAAATTTACTAATGATATTAAAACAGCTATGGATAAGAAAGATATAACGATTGCAGTTTTTTTTGACTTCACTAAAGCGTTTGATTTGGTAGATCATAGGGTACTGCTAAGTAAATTAAAATTATTTAACCTGTCAAGTTCTGTTTGCTCTTGGTTCAAATCTTATCTTGACAATCGGTTTCAGAGGGTGGTTAATGGGAGGGGTGAATTCTCTGATTGGGCAAGGGTGGAGTGTGGTGTTCCTCAGGGCTCCTCTCTCGCCCCCTTGCTTTTCAATTTATATATAGCAGATCTTGGGAAGCAACTTAAGTTCTGTAAATATCATAAATTTGCAGATGATTTTAAATTATATCTTTCTGGATCAATAGCTAAACTGCTTGAGTTGCTTTCACAAGTTCAAACTGACATTGACACTATCGCGCTATGGGCTAGTGACAATGGACTTGCTCTCAATCCATCAAAAACTCGGGCAATGATTTTTGGCCCTTCTGTTTCTCCTTCAATGGATACACTTTTGACATGCCCAAACCTCGAAATAGGGGACTCTCCTATCGCCTTTCAGGAAACTGTTAAGGATCTGGGTCTAACTCTTGATCGTACTCTGTCGTGGAAAGAGCATGTATTTGGTATATCGCGAAAAATATTTATGACTCTCCAACAACTAAATAGGAACAAAGATTCTCTACCTATATCAACACGATTACTTCTAGTTAAAACATTAATATAACCTATACTCGATTATTGCTGCATAGTCTATGATAATATCTCTAATGAACTAAATAACAAATTGGAACGATCACTCAATGCATGTATTCGATTTATTTACAATCTGCCAAAATCTGAACACATTTCTCCTTTTCGAAATAAATCAGGTTTATTGAATGTGGCAACCAGAAGACAGTTTTTTATGGGGAATTTGCTTTATTCCATTTTCAAAAATAAAATTCCTCAATATCTCTTTGAACTATTTACTTTTAGGAACCAAAACCAGACTAGTCACATTAAGCTCCGAGAAAGAAACTCGTTATTAACAATTCCTGCCCATCGTACTTGCATACTTCAGACATCTTTTGCTATTAGAGGGGCGCGATTGTGGAATAAAATTCCTAATCACATTAGAAATGCTTCTTCGCAGCTTCAATTTAAAATAATGTTTTTTAATTTTCTATTTAGGTTAATTGCCACTAAATTTGAGATAACTTTCTGGTAAATATAGATGATTATACATTAATTTAGTACAAGATATACATTTATTTTTGTGAAAAGATCCACATTTATTCGATTCAATGTATACATATAAGTTAATGCATTATGTAATTAATATATTGATTTACTTGGCAATCTTGTAACTCTAGTTTTCTCTATTTTTAATTTTTTACTTTGATATATTTATTCTACTTGTATTCTTCATTTGCATTTATTCTTATTCTATGAAAAGATTTTGCTAAAGGTTGTTATTTAATTATAATTGCGTTGCATTAATGTATACTATAATATATTATGTCTTTAAAATTTTATTGCTTGTTAGCTGATCTATAAACTTATGTACACCTTGCTTGGTTCCTTGGAGGGCTATAAAGCCCTAGGAACTTGTAAATATATAAATAAATAAATAAATAAATAAAGGACCTAAATTTAATTCTGCATCAAATGAGCTTTTTTAATAGAATTGGTAAAAAATTGTATCACGCTACATATTAAAAAAAATTTAAATGCATGGAAAAAGTACCACGAAGAGGGGTGGAGGTCTTAAATTTACGAAAATATTTATCACATGCTTTATGTATGGCCCCTTATCATTTTACCGAAATTTACTACAATAAATACAAAAAAGTTGTCAGATGATGATAAGTACTATTTGCAACAATTTAAAAAAGCAAAAAAAAGGAAGTGCTATCTATTGCTCAAATGAAACACTGTGATTATGGTCACAAAAATGAAATAACTCAGTCAGCTATTCACTAATTTCATTTTTAAGAAAGCTCATTTGAATCTGACATTTAAATTTTTTAAAATCCGATATCATATTTGTAATCAGCGAGCCCAAAAACGCCCGAGAAAATAGTTTCGAGCAAATATATAGATTTTTGGATTTTAAGTCAGCCATATTGGATCCGCCATTTTGAATTTTTAAAATCCGACATCAGATTCGTAATCAGCGACCCCAAAAACCCCCGAGTAACGAGTTTCAAGCAAATACATAGATTTTTGGATTTTAAGTCCGACATATTGGATCCGCCATTTTGAATTTTTAAAATCTGACATCAGATTCGTAATCAGCGACCCCAAAAACCCCCGAGTAACAAGATTCAGACAAATATTTCTACTTTATAGGGTTTTGGCCAAAAATCGGGTTTCCTGGCCCACTGTGAGCTGGGGCAATTTCACGGTTTGAAAATTTGGAAAATATAAGCGGAAACCTACAAGTTTTCGCTGGCCAAAGTTGGATCCATTTTTGTATAACTTTACGGCGCTTAAGGAGGGGTGTGTACTGTGTGCCGCTTGGGTAATGGATAACATTGGAAGGGTTTAAAAAGCAAAATATGCTTCACAAACAATTTGTTAAATAAAACTTAAAAACAATGTATCAACACAAAAAAGTATAAAATGTATTATTTTTAAACCAATCATTTAAAAAAGTAAGAAAAATATACTTAAAGTAGGATATAAAATAAATCTTAAAAAATTAATAAAAAAAAAATTTGCGCGTAGGTTTTTGTCGATTTAACACATACGCAGCAGTTTTTTACTAACACTACACATGCGCAGTAGCTTTCTACAAACGTTAGGTATGCGCAGTGGTAAAAATCATAACAAATATATATACTATCACTGTGCATCATTGCGCATGTGTAACAGCAATACAAAACAACTGCGCATGTGAAATGTTTGTTTTGTAGTGCGCACGTTTACACAGCTGTGGTGCACTACTGCGCATGTGCAACAATATATGGTGCATGAAATAATGTTCAGTTTAACATGCTTGACCCGAATAGTGCCAGTACGCATTGTTACAAACTGTAATAACATGGTAAAATAAACATTTTTGTAAGTTGCCTATTGGAAAAAGTAGGTGAACTTTGAAGTGTGTACGACGATGAACGAAGTTTTCTCGGTATCGTATTAATATGATAGAAGATTACCATGTACAATTTTATGAATTCTGGGAGAACTTTAAAATTCTTTATTCTCAATAAATAAGTAAATTTTTACAAAACTTTTTTAAACACTAATTAATTGAAAGATTTTCTGACAGATTGTTAAATAATTATAACCCCCCCCCCCTCAGTACCTCTAGAAAATGGTATTTTAAAGTATGAAAAATTGAAAACTTTCAGAACAAAATTTGTTACATTTTATAAATATTTCAAAGAAAATAAGAATAAAATTAATAAAATTGAATACAATTTTAACGTTTTTATTAGTTTTTAAATTCAATAATATAAATATTTTTATTAAATTTCTTAAATTTCAATATTAAGATTGAATTTGAATACTCTTTTCTATTATTGGACATTAATTACAATAATAATGGAAAAAACCAATTTTAACCGATATTTTACATAACAGTACTTTTGCGAAAGCGCACTTACAATGATAAAGTGTTACGCATGCGCAATAATAAAACGGATTTCTACTGCGCACTTATTAAAAAAAGTATACTATATGTACTGAAAATTTAATTATCTGGTACAGCACAGCACTGCGCATGCGTAATTTCTAAATTTAGTCACAGCACATGTGTGACTATCACTGTGCATCATTGCGCATGTGTAACAGCAATACAAAACAACTGCGCATGTGAAATGTTTGTTTTGTAGTGCGCACGTTTACACAGTTGTGGTGCACTACTGCGCATGTGCAACAATATGTTGTGCATGAAAAAATGTTCACTTTAATATGCTTGACAAGAATAGTGCCAGTGCGCAGTGTTACAAACTGTAATAACATGGTGAAATGAACATTTTTGTAAGTTGCCTATTGGAAAAAGTAAGTGAACTTTGAAGTGTGTACGACGATGAACGAAGTTTTCTCGGTATGGTATTAATATAATAGAAGAAGTTTAGAAGTGGTCAAAATTAAAAGGATAGATCTCATTTCATAGATAAATACCTCATAAATTCAGATACAAATTTTTAAAAAAAATCTGACGAAAGTCATTTTACGCGACTAATACCTTAAATTGTTAATAACAATTTTAATTATTTATCAATCTTTAAAAGCGTGTGTTTTTACTTAGATAACTTATCTAAAAAGTTGCAGTTCAAATTTCAAGTGAATCCGATAAAAATTGAGGGAGTAACAGTTAAAACATTAGTTTTGAGAAAAACGCATTTAAAGTTTCGCAAACGGTATTTGGGGTCAGTTGGGGTAATGAAAAACAGAGTTCCCAATTTTCAACAATAACGTAAATTTTTTATTTTAAAAGGAAATACTTTCGGTTTCTTTTATGCAATAACTTGTTACATCATTTCCCTAAAATAATGTTATGGGTTAGCAGAATATATCGACGCCCCCCGTTGATAAAGTGTTTATTAAAAAGCCAGTGTAATAAAATGTTAATTTGAAAAACAGTAGAATAATGTTAAAGCAAGGTTATAAAGAATGTTATACAGAATGTTATTGCATATTTGAATTAATAAACAAATGTATTCATCGTTCGGTCCAATTAACATTTTATGACAAAACTTCAAAAGACATTTGATTAAACAAACAGTTTAATAGAAATCATATCCAAAAAAAAATAATTATAAAAGTGACATTCCACTGTTTTTCAAATTAACATTTTATTAACCTGGCTTTTTAATAAACACTTTATCAACGGGGGGCGTCGATATGATGACCTGGATTGGCTAGAAACTGTTGTTTTTCATTACCCCGAAATTTTAACCAAATTGAAAAATTTCCGGGTACCTAATTAAAAACAGAATTATTTCTAAGGCGAAATGTAAGAAAAACCTTACCTTAAGTATACGCTGCTGTATTAAGGGATGCAAAAATTTGGAAATAAATTCGTAGTAGGTGTATAATACTTGATCCATTTGGATATAATAATGTATAATATAAGTTAAAAATTCAACCATTTCAAAAGTAGAATGTAAAAAGTTAAATAGATTAAGGAAATTTTAACGGATTTATCTAGAATTTGTTGAAGAAAGATTCCTGAGGCCGATGAATATGAGGTCACAAAATACGAATTTGAAATATATATATCTCTCTCTCTTTCACACTCACTTTTACTCTTAAGCGCGGTGTTTACCTGTAGCACGTTTTTTGGTATTATTCATATGTATTTGTAAAATGGACTATCCTCTATGCACTGTGAAATATATGATGTGTCTGAATATTATAACTAATCACAAGGCGGAAATTGTAAGTAACCTTTTTTTAAAAGAAATTTTATATTCCGAGAATAGTGTGGTGGTCAAATAGATGAAAGTTTGTCCAGCTATAGTTCTTAAAATTTATTTAAAATTCTGTATTTGATTACACCAAAATTTCCAATTTTTCGACTAATGGAAAACAGCTTATTATTATTTAAATTTTCAAAAAACAAAAACCCATGTTAATTTTTATTATATACAGCACCCAATGATAAAAAACCATTGGCGCGTTAAAGGATCAATATTGAGATCCAACAGACTATTATTGGACCATTATTGTCAACCATTAATGGCCCATTATTCAGTTAAACCGCATGGGATGTCCACGTTCCTGCCAATAATTGGCAAAATATCATTGGCCCATTGTTGGCTGCAATCAATAAGCCAATAATAAAAAAAAATTATTTTTTTTTAACAATAAATTATTAAATATAAAAATATTTTAAAACTAAAAACTTATTTTATTTATTTTATGTATTTTCATTTTTAATAAAAAATAAAGTAACGAAAAAAATTAACGAAGGGAAATTGCAAATCAATTTCCATTTTGCCGTATATCCTATAATATAGGAGATGCAGGAGGGTCAGAATTCGTGAAATCATCATAAAAAATATAAGATTTTTTTTCTTATAGAAATATTGAAAAAATTATTATGTTTGATCATAAAAATATATTCATCAAACAAAAAAATTTTTAAACATTTTTTATGAAAGTTATTAAAAAATTAACATTTTTACAGAAAATTGTTTTGGATTAAATTAAGCTGCAATGCTTTTTTTATACCAAATTGAATTTAAATAATCTGATAATGGCTTTAAACAATCGCGCTGCAGATTATTTTATTACATAAAAGTTTTTAGTGTTTAACACTTTTTAAATAGAAGCTTATATTTCTTAAATGAGTTTAGCGATGTAAGTGAACCTTTAATATAATCAAAAGGCATAAAATAAATTTCCAATTACAGTTTAAAAATTAAAAAAAAAAAGAAATTTTCATAATTTTTTTATAAATTGTTTGTAAACAATTTTTTTTTACTGTTCTGGAACTTTTAAAAATTAAGAAAAGATATTAAAATACACTTAAAACTCTAAAAAATCAAAATCAATTATGAGAAAATTAACGCGCGATTATTTTTTTGGGGCATTCCATGAGAAATTCGAATAGCTTTTGATTATGCTTCGTCATTTGGTGGTACTTTGGGTGCTAAAAAAGTGATTAAAAATTTTGTGAAACTTTTTGGCATACTGATTTAGCACCTAGAATACTAAAGAAAAACAGAAAATTAAAAAATAATTTCTGTTTTCGATAGAACGAATTTCTTATGGAATGCCCCCAAAAAATAATCGATCGTCAATTTTCTCAATGGAACATTTTTAGGATCTAACATAATAATTTTTTTATCCCACAGGCACAAAAATGGCGCTTTTAGATGCCTGTAGGTAGGGTCAAAACGCATTCATTTGTTTCGCCGTGTGAAAATGGCGTCCATTTTCATACGGTCAAACAAATGAACGCATTTCGAGCCTAACCTACAAGCATTTAAAAGCACCTCTTTTGTGCCTTTGGAATAAAAAGAATGTTTGGAAGGACGAAGCACCAATCAGATCTTTTGTCTAACTTTTCTCCCACTCTATAGTGAAGGATAGACGATGTATTCGATGCATATAACTATACAACCACAACGCAGTTGCTCGCTTTGATTGGCTTAACTTATTCTTACACTAACTTAACAGTAATACGCATACATATAAACGCAGAATGACGAAACGCTTGTAACATAATTGACGCTAAAGTTAGAGAAAAGAAACTTCCTTATATACTAAGCAGGCATTTCTAAATGAGTTTGTGAGAAACGAGATTCTGTTTCATAATATTTATTAAAAATATTATTTTTTAAAAAGAAATAAAATATATTTTGTAGTTTTTTACAGGCCAATTTTTTCATTAAAAATCAATTATAAAATCTCTGTATTCATAATTCTTATAAACAGTTTTATACTTTAAAGTTTTTTTAAATAATTTTTATTTACGTAAAACAGTAAACTGCAGGGTTCCAAATATTTATAATTTTGTACTATTTCTCAAACCAATTTAAAAATTATTAGAATTATAAAAGGATTTTTATTCATTATTTTACTATTGCGGATTAATATTAAATAAATACATAAAATATTTTTTTAGAATAATAATTCTTTTTAAAAATGAAAAATTTTTTATAAACATTTTTTTATCAATAAAAGTTTTTTATATTAAACTTTAAAAAAATTGAAAATATACATTTAGTAATATTAATATAAATATGTCCCTAAATATTTCTTTATTCGGGAGAAGAAAAAAGGAATTATTTTAAATATTATTAGATTAATTATTTATTAAAAATTGTGATAAAGCGAGTTCTTTAAATTTCAAAAATTAAAATCGTTTTTGGAAACGGAATGTTTCCTCCGGAATTAGTGATGCCGTTTGAGACGAGGAAAAATGAGAACTTCTCACTTTTCCTCGTTGATTTCTCATAGCTTCCTCGGTTTTGCCTTTCACTTTCCTCGATATTTCTCAGATCGTTTCGTCTCTTCTCGGGCAGTCTCTTCTCGATCTCTTCTCGGTTATTTGAGAAATTCTAACCAGATGTTACTTCAGTGGTACTTTTTCCGTTTGGACTTTTGTAAGAAAAGAAATCAGCGTTCTCTATCTCTTTCTACAGTAGAAAAACTTTGAGCTTCACACTGGCTTACTAACACTAAGAACCGAGTGCCTGTCCGCTGACGCACACATGTTCTATAGATGAACTTCTGACAGCTTAAAGCAACATCTGGCAAAAATTTCTCAAAAAATCGAGGCGAGAACGAGAAGAGACTGTTCGAGATGAGATGAAATGAGAAGAGACAGTTTGAGACGGGGATTTTTGAGAAATTTGGACCGCCTCATTCTCATATCGTTTCATTCCTCGATTTCCTCGCTCGACGGCATCACTATCCGGAATTAATAAAAATTTGCATTTAGAGGCAAAAAAATAAATTTTTGAAAATAATTTTTATATTAAATTAAGACTTGATAATAAATTATTTATGCGATACAAAAAATCTTTCTATCATTCAAAAAATAATTTTAAATTACAATATTTTATTGAGAATTTAAAATAATAAATATTATTAAATTATTATTATTGTTTTGTAAGCTCTGAAAAGCTGTAAACTCTTTTTAATTTATTTAGCGAATACTTAACTTTTTAAACATTTTATTGAAGATTGGCGATTAATTAGATTTTAAATTGAATAAACAGACTAAATTTTAGAAATTTAAATTTATTAATAAATTATTTCTACTAAAAACAATGTTTTTAAATGTATGAAAGCTCGATAATATTTATAATTTTTTAATTATATTATAATTATATAAATTTCTTTAAATTATATATCCAGACAAATCAGTTAATTTAGTAAAAATCCAATGATTTGTTCTTAATTGAAGGTAGAAAAGCATATAATTACAATTCGTCATAGAAAATATAATTATCTAAGTATTTATTGAAAATCCAAATTTTGAAATTAACGCGCCGCGCTGGCACGCTGCGTCATTGCTGTTCGTCAGAATGCTCGACCACCTTCGGCTAGCTTCGAAAGCTTCCGCCAGAATTGGTATTTTATTTTCATTTTATGTATGAGCCGTTTACGATTTTCGTTCTACTTGATTATAAAGAATATAAATACTCTTTTAACATTTCATTTCAATATTTTCTATACCAATTTATAAAATAATTTAAATAGTAAACCTAATTTGAACTACCAAAAAACAAATATTATATTACGAAACTTGAAAAATTCTTACTACAATTTAACATTTAATGTTTTAAAATAAAATTTCAACTTTTCGAAGCTTTATATTAATTTTTGTTTCGTTAAATGTGAAACAATATTATTTTAATTTCAGACATTCTTAAAAATGATAACGATAATTCATAGCATCCTCAATTTTCCTAAAGTGTAACTAAATATATTAAAATAAACGTCAAAATATTAAATTATGCCACAAGATTTCTTTACGTGTATTAATTATGGAAAACTAAATAACATTGTGTATGAAAATTAACAATTTTTCACATCTTAGTTTTAAGAATTTATTATTTAAATATTAACATTTAAAAGCTAAATATATATTGCTTATTTATTTATTAATGTAGTCTTTGTAAAATAAAAGTTTTATTTTAATTTTTTTTATTTCACTTGTTTGGTTATTATTTTAAATTTTTTTATTAAATAAATTAAAAGTTAAATTAAATAAAAAAATTTAAAGGGTAAATGATTTATAAAATTAGTAAATTATTAACTGAAATTATCCATGTTGAAATCATTTATGTTTATAAAATAATTTCTCTTACTTAAAATTATTGGTATTTTATATATTCGCGGGTAATATTATATATATCGCTGGTGTAGCTCTTGTTCTACGCGCATGCGCTTCTCTTGCTCGCAGAAAAAATCAATAATCAGTTATTCAATAAAATAGATCGAATTTCCGGGCTTCCACGTCGATAAAAATGCCAATCGATGCAAATTTTGTATTTCTATTAATTTTACGGGTTTTAGGTGACAGTGAAGTGGTGAGCAAAAAGTGCCAGGATCAAGTTATTCACTCGAGAAGTAATTTGGGGAAGCGATTTAAAACAATGATTGATTATGTAGGCCATGTATATAGTTTATTTATTATTTACGTCATACGAGTGAAGATCCTTAAATGTTTTGGCTGTTAAATAATCTTTCGTAAACATAACCAACAAAAGAAACTTGTCAGTCTTTACCAAGTCTAGACGGTCTTAGAAGTGATCGGTGCGACGAAACTATTAACTAATTTCTTAAAAATATAACAAAAAAATTATTTTTTTTAAATTAAAAAATTATTTTTTTTATTAGTATCGGCATAAGACTGAATTGAGGATGCTTTCAGTATCGCGCCAGCATTAACTTGCCAGAGTTTGGCTTAAAAATGTCATGAACCCCAGATCTGTACCGCGCCGATAGTAAGCATCGGCATTACACAGGCATTTCCCATAGGGAAACGTTTACTTTGATAAAATTTAATAAAAACTAATGTCCTTAATTAATTCTTGATTGAAGGTTGAATTGAAAGGGCCAAAGATATAATTTTAATAAGTTATTTTAATGACATAATCAAGATTTTATAAATTAATGAACAAATTAATTAATTAATTGCTTATTTATGAGGGCCCGTCCATAAATTACGGGAGACTGTTAAGGTAGGTGGTTGGTAAAGCTATTTCTTACGACCAGCAGAAAAAATGGCGCTAATGCATGTAAAAGTGTCTTACAGACGGGGGTGGGTGGGTTAAAATGTTTAAAAAAGCTTTACATAATTTATTAATGGCCCCTTAATAATATAATGATTATATGCAAGTAATTTGTTGATATTAATTGAATTAATTAAAATAATAATTACTAAGCATAAAGTAAAGTTTAATTTAAAAGAGAAATAAATAGGGGAGTGGGAGCCAAAATGGACATTTCGTATAAAATTTTTGTTCAAGGTGACAGCGCATTATGCTGTCTGTCATTTTTGACAATTTTTTGACAATTCTCGCCATAATTTGTTCGGTGAAATAGTACTTTAAAGATGCTGAACCCTCTAGTGAGTATCACAGAGTCCGATAAGGTAATGTAAGATGAAATTTCAGAAAAATCAATTGAACCATTTAACGTGAAATGCAAAAATTTAAGTTCTGAAAGAACATGACTGTATTGCAAAGAAGGGATGTTTAGTACAGTGCGAAGGTTCAAGTAATTATGAGAAAATCTATCGTATGGTAAATCAAGTTGATAGGCAGCAAATCTTAAAAGTCTGTTCTGAACTCTTTCAATTCTAATTTTATGACTTTCGTTATCTAATATATTGTACTTTCATCCGGTATAAAAAATTTTAATTTATCTTATTCAGTTTGTATACTACAGCATTAAATCAAAGCTACCTAATGGGAAATATCTGTATAGTGCCGACATTGACTATCGGCACAGTACATAATCAATCTACTCAATTGTAGAAAGTTTATCAGCCGTTCATAAAAAAATGTATAATTTAATTATTTTCGATTTTTTAAATTTTTTTAAAAAAATGTATATCTTTCTTTCTTATAAATATTTTTTAAGTCTGTAAGTTTATAAACCTAACTTGGGTCAAGACCTAACACTCTGACAAATTTAGTTTCAAACGATTCAGCTGTTTCTATGTGATGCGCAAACAAAGGTTCTGTGACATACATACATACATACATACATACATACATACAGACAGACATGAAATTTTTTATGGGTATATTTGAATTTCTTCATGCTTAAAATGAAAAATTATGCATGAAATTTAAAGTTCTAAGCAATGTACAGACAAAACTCTAATTTTATTAATATAGATAGATAGATTTATAAAATTAACTTTGAGGTTAAGTTTTAACAGTTCAAAAAATAATAAAACTTTTTCAGGGAAATTAACCTCAAAATATAAAAATTAACATCTCTAAAGTACCGAAGTATTTAGCCGATGTCCAGGTCATCCCTAGACACGTTCCTCAGGGAAGTTTACTTCAAAATAAAAATTTTTACTTATTAGAAGTACGCCACTTCCCCACCCAAGAAGACTATAATAAGGAGGTAGAACTAAGGTGGTGGGGGTACAGTTCGAGTACGTCAGAAATCCTTTGCCTTAATAGGCATACCTAAAGTTAGACACTGTGCGCGGTAGCTTTCTGCGCACAAAAATACAACGTGAGACCAAATTTAAAAAAATAGTCTAAAATATTGAAAATGCGAAGAAACATAATTACTTTTATTAAAATAACTAACAAAATTCGAAAAATTTCGTAATCTGAAAGAAAATATAGTTATATATTGTCATCTACATATTTTTCGGATAATCATAATTTTCCAGTGATTGCCCATTTGAAATTAAAAAACTCTGGAAAAACTTACAATAATCATATGATTATTGAAGAAATAAGGCTTTAAAATAATAATATTTTTGTTTAAAGTTGTATAAATTAATCAAAATGCAACAAAACAAAATGTATACAGAGTTGCATAAACGTCCAAATTTGAGGTTAAGTTCAGGTTATTATATCCACATAATTACTGCTGTTACACATTAAATCAAAAAACTAAGACAAGAATCTGGATTTGCATACAAACTGATGTCATATTACGATTAATATAATTATCCGTATTTCTTTATAATATTTTTATCAGATGTTGGCAATTATGTTTAGCAAAAGTTTTTCAGGGTGGCCACAACAAAAATAATTAAAAACGTGCGCAGAAGTTTACCGCACACAGTGTCTAACTCGAAGGTATGCCTACTGAGGAGAAGTTTCCAACACGTACCCCCACTACCTAAGTTCTACCTCCTTATTAAAGTCTTCTTGTCCCAACCAATGTCCAGGTCACTTCTGGTCAATTTCTTTAGGGAAGTTAACCTCAAAATATGAAAATCGAAAACTCTGAAGTACCTAAGTACCAACCCAAGATCCAGGTCATCTCCAGACAACTCCCTCAGGGAAGTTTATCTCAAAATAAAAAATTTTACTTATTAGAAGTACTCCACTTCCCAACCAATGTCCAGGTCACTTCCGGTCAACTTCTTCAGGGAAGTTAACCTCAAAATATAAAAATCTACTTCTCTTTAGTACCTAAGTATTCAACGGATGTCCAGGTCATTTATAGACAATTTCCTCAGGGAAGTTAACTCCAAAATGAAAAACTTTACTTATTAGAAGTACTCCAGCTCCCAACCAACGTCCTGGTCACCTCCGGTCAACTTCTTTAGGAAAGTTAACATCAAAATGTGAATATCGACATCTCTAAAGTACCCAAGTACCCAACCGATGTCCACGTCAATTCCGATCAACTTCTTTAGGGAAGTTAACCTCAAAATATGAAAATCGACTGCTTTTTAGTACCTAAGTATTATCCCGATGTCCAGGTCATCTCCAGACAACTTCCTCAGGGAAGGTAACTTCAAAATGAAAAATTTTATTTATAAGAAATACCGTAGTTCCCAACCAATGTCCAGGTCACCTCCGATCAACTTCTTTAGAAAAGTTAACCTCGAAATGTGAAAATGGATATCTCTAAAGTACCTAAGTACTCAACCAATGTCCAGGTCATGTTCAGACAACTTCCACAGGGAAGCTAACCTCAAAATGAAAAATTTTACTTATTAGAAGTACTGCAGTTTCTAACCAATGTCCAGTTCACCTCCGGTCAACTTCTTTAGGGAACTTAACTTTAAAATGTGAATATCGATTGCTCTGAAGTACATAAGTACCCAGCCGCTGTACATTAGTACAACATTAGTACCCAACAGTTGTCACTTCATTTCTTTTCGACTTCAACAAGAAAGTTGATCTTAAAATGTGAGAATCCACTTCTCTAAAAAACAGAAGTACTTAACCGATGTCCAAGTCATTTGCGGACAGCTTTCTCAGGGAAGTTAACATCAAAATGAAAAAATTTACTTATGGAAGTACCCCAGTTCCCATCCAATGTTTAGGTCACCTCCAGTTAACTTCTTAAGGGAAGTCTAAAGTACATAAGTACCCAGCCGTTGTCCACGTCATTTCTTTTCAACTTCGACAGGGATGTTCAACTCAAAATGTGAGAATCGACTTCTCTGAAGTAGATAAGTACTTAACCGATGTCCAGGTCATATACGGACAACTTTCTCAGAAAATGTAACCTTAAAATGAAGAAATTCACTTTTTGATTAACTTCTTTAAGAAAGTCAACCACAAAATGTTAAATCGTCATCTCTGAAAGACCCAAGTACTCGATCAAAGCCCAGGTCATTTCCTGACGACTTCCGCAGAGTAGTTAACTTCCCAATGTGAAATCTACTTCTCTTAAGTACTCAAGTACCAGTCTGTTGTCTAGATCTCTTCCAGTTGACATGTACTGGGAAGATTACCTTTAAAATGTATAAATTGGTTTATCAGAATTACCCCAGTATGTAACCGTTGTTCATTTATTTCCGGTTCTCTTTCTTAAGGAAGTTTACTTTATAGTGTAAAAATAAACAATGCTGAATAAACTAACATACTGACACTGCAAAACCCAATTTCTTATTCTGACACCTTTAGTCTCTATATTTAAAGCATTTAAACTTATGTTAGTTTATTCAGAAAGATTCATTTTTACATTTTGATGTTTACTTAACTGAGAAAATTGATCGGAAATGAAGTAGACATCAGCTGGGTATTTAGGAACCTCAGAGATGTCGATTTTTTTATTTTGTGTTTAACTTTCCTGTAGAAGTTGACCGGAAATGACCTAGAGATCGGTTGGGTTCTTGTATACTTCAGAGAAATCGATTTTTACAATTTGAGGTTTACAACTCAAATTTGAGGTTTACAATTTGAGGTTTACAATTTGAGGTTTACATTACAATTTTAAGGTTAATTTCCCTGAAAAAGTTGACCGAAAGTGACCTGGACATTGGTTGTGAACTCAGCTAATTTGGAGAAGTAGATTGTCCCAATTTGAAGTTAACTTCCCTAAAGAAGTTGACCGGAAATGACGTGGACATCAGTTGGGTACTTAGCTACTTTAGAGAAGTCGATTGTCCCAATTTAAAGTTAACCTCCCTAAAGAAGTTTACCGAAAGAGACCTGGACATTGGTTGGGTACTAGGGTACTTCTGGCAAGGAAATTTTTTATTTTGAGGTTAACTTCCCTGAGGATGTTGTCCGAAAACGACCTGGACATCGGGTGGGTACTTAGGTACTTCAGAGAATTCAATTATCACATTTTGAGGTTAACTTCCCGGAAGAAGTTGACCGGAAATGACTTGGACATCTGTTGGGTACATGGGTACTTTAGAGTAGTCGATATTAACTTGCCTGAAGATATTGACCAACAAAATAACATTAAAACCATGAAACCCCGACAACTTACTTAGGGAAGTTAACCTCAAAATAAAAAAAGTTTATTCTCAGAAGTACCCCAATACCCAACCAATCTCCAAGTCTCTTCTGGTCAATTTCTTCAGGAAAGTTAACCTCAAAATGTGAAAATGGGCTTCTCTGAAGTACCCAAATAGCAACCCGATGTCTAGGTTATCTCCAGACAATCAGAAACATCAAAATAAGAAAATTTACTTATTAGAAGTACCCCAGTTCCCAACCAATGTCCAGGTCACCTCCAGTGAACTTCTTCAGGGAAGTTAACCTCAAAATGTGAAAATCGACTTCTCTGAAGTACAGAAGTACTCAACCGATGTCCATATGTGTCGATTTAGGGTGAAAGGGACCTTAGCTGCAAAACATTCGATTTTTAATTTTTATTATGAATCGATAGAATTTGAGTTGCTCTTTCACATACAGTAATCAAAACTTGTTTATGTCTATTAGTTTTTCTGTTATTAGCGATGAAACATAGGCATAACCTAACAACAACATAGGCTGGCACAAGTTCAAACTCCCTTTCTGTAAAATTCAAAACATATTTTTTTTAATTTTTATTATGAATCAATAGAATTTGAGTTGCTTTTTCACACACATAAAGCAAAACTTGTTTATTTTATTAGTTTTTGTGTTATTAGAGGTGAAACACAGGCATAACTTAACAGTGACAGAGAGGCTTAACTTCAAACGCCAGTACGCGTAAAACTCATTTCTGCAGCTAAGGTCCCTTTCACCCTGAATCGACACATATAATAATAAACATCGCTAAATAAACTAACATGCTGACACTGCAAAACCAAGTGTCTTGTTTTGAGACTTTTAGTTCCTATATTTAAAACATTTAAACTTATGTTAGTTCATTTAGAAAGATTTATTCTCACGTTTTGAGGTTTACTTAACTGAGAAAATGATTGGAAATGAAGTAGACATCGGTTGTATAGTTGGGTACTTTAGAGATGTTGATTTTCACATTTTGAGGTTAACTTTTTTGAGGAAGTTGTCCGGAAATGACCTGGACATCGGGTGGGTACTTGGGTACTTTAGAGAAGTCGATTATAACATTTTGAGGTTAAATTCCCTGAAGAAGTTGACATGAAATGTCCTGGAGATCTGTTGGGTACATGGGTACTTTATAGTAGTCCATCTTAACTTCCCTGAAGATAATGACATGAAAAAACCAATTATGCTTTAGATACACTAATCCCAGCCAGCTCCCTACTATATTTTTGAAAATTGTCAAAGTAAAGAAATTTGTTAATTTTTGAAATTGGAGATTTGGTTATTGGAAAATTGACAAATTAAAAAATTGGTAAAGTAGTTATTGGAAAATTTAAAAATTTTAAATTGGTAAATTGAAAAATTAACAAAATAGAAAAATTCGTAAACTGGTAAATAGAAAAACTAAAGATTTTTTTTAGGAAATTGTGAAATTAAAGAAATTGGTAAGTATAAAATTGGACGATTAGAAAATGAAAAAACGAAAAGAGTACAATTTTTACGCGCGTAGCGCACTTTGGAAGTTCTACTTTATGAAGTTTAATTTAATTTTTATTAAACTATTCATTTCATAAATTTTGGATAAACGGTACCATGAGTTAAAAATTTGTCTTTTCTTTTTTTTGGTATAAATGTTTTTCTTGTTCTGTAAAAATTTTTTATTTCTTAATTAAGACTCTATAATGTGTGAGTAAAATTTAAAAACAAAAGAGATGCGATCACGGCTGGTTTCGGCATTATATATATTATTTAGTTAAACAACATCAGTCTGTTTTGAAATAAAAGATTTCGACCTTACCGGCAAAGCGACATCTACACGTTCGATGCCTATAAGCTCTTGGTTCGAGCTATAGATGGTAAATTTTAAATTCGAATGGTTTTTCGAATTAAAATTTTTGTTCTGAAAAAATAAGTCGTGATAGAGCACACCGTGCAACTGAAAGAACTCGAACCCCTACCAATGGCCGCCTTTCCTATTCCTCCCAAAACCCATGTCGTCCACAGCTGACGATGATGGTTAGCCCCCATTTGGAATCCGAATAAACATCATCCGCACAGGATAGCTAGTGCACAGGTTCAAAAAACGGCGGTTACCCGAATTAACGGGGTCCCGTTCATTCCCCCGTGCCCAAACTCGTCAGACATCGGGAGTCGATGAGCCCTGGGAGGAGCCGAACAGCTCGTCCAGTGATAGCGTACGAAGGACAAGCGCCTGGCCGGTCCTAAGCCCCCTCACCACGACAAGGTGACACCACGAGGGGGTTGATGCTTCATTTCGATATCTTATTCTAAGCTTTATGGGGTTAAGGTAGGAAGAATATTTAGTGGATTATTTCTTATTTAGTAGCTAATAGGTTTTAAAGCAGAGCGAAGCTACAAGCGTGATTATAAAAAAATATATATATATTTTTTTATATGCATACGGAATTAGCAAAAAGGAATATATATATATATATATATATATATATATATATATTATCTGTCTTTTCCCTTTTGTGTTGGTTACTTCCTGCGGTATCCTTTTGCCATTTGAAAGATGAAATAAAGTGTAATTCCGCTTCCAAATACTCCCATCAGTGTTAAACCTCTAAACAGGTCCTGGTAAAAACTGGAGTGCGTTTTCCTTTGGTGTGTACTTAGGTTATTTAATTTAGTTTCTATTTCAGTGAGAGGCGTGCCTGACAGAAGGTCGTCTCGTTTAATTGTTCGAAATAGTTCATCGTTCATTAAAAATTCGTTGAACAGCATCAAATTTTCCATATTAGTTGTATTGGAAATTATTGTAGTGATGTTTAAGGGTAGGTCAAGTTGATATAAATACTCAATTCCAGTGTTTTGAACAGATGTTCCGATTAGTGTCACATATTGGCCCCTAGCGACACAATTAATTCCTAAACGTAATAATCCGAATCCTAAAATTTTTGCTTGGCGTTCATATTCGTTTGGGCAGGTAACTGTTATAATCTCTTGATATGGGGTGGAAAACAACCAACCTCCTATGCTTCCGATTTTGTTCCAAAAGGTTCTAGTATTTGGTTTTATTCTAATATCACATAATTCCCAATTTGTATCGTTTGGATCTAATAATAATTGGCTTTCGCAAGTTTTCAAACCATTTGTTTCAAATATGGGGTGGTAGTTGTCGCAAATATTATACGAATCGGTTTTTATACATGCGTTTAATGTTTCTTGGTCCATGTATATATATGAGCGTCTATCTTCAGAAATAACTATGTAGGGTGTCTCTGGGATAATATAGGCTGAATAGTTTTCAAATTTGGAATTTTGTGGGATTGGAAAGGAATGAATTTTATACAGTTTATGTATATTTTTATTTAGTAAAGGAATGTCCACTGCAATCAAAAGTTTTTCTTTATAATAACCAATTTTTGTCTTTGCCAACAGGGAAATTTCTTCGGCTAAAATTTTTGGTCCTTGGGTTGGGAAGTCAGTGATTTTGTTTATTTCTTGTAATTTTGTTTTAATATCTTAAAGTTGCTCTGAAGTTAATAATGCGGGGTGAAATTTTCCTTCTGTGGCTGATAATATTATGTTTATTATTTGTTTTATTGCATGGGAAAAATGATCTAATTTTGATTCAAAACTTTGCGTCCATTGCGCTAAATAAACATAATATTGTTTACGATTTAGAGTTTCCGTAATGGTATTTAGTTCTTTCAAATTGTTTCGCATGTGGTCTAGAATTTCGGAATGACGATCAGTCTCCTTTTGAAGGTTTTGTAGGTTAGAAAGAACTATGTGTGTTTTGTGTTCCACTAGGTGCGACAAATTTTTATTCAAGTCATATAATTCGTCTATCGCTTCGTCATATTGTTCTCCGTCTTCGGTGGTTAAAATCTCTATAATAGGTTTTAAAGCTTGACCAATAAAATCCAATGGCGACCTACGTTTCCTTATGGTTTTTGGTAGGTTTTCGATATCTAATGGGACGTTGTTTAAATTCGTTAATAAGCTTTTTGCATCTTGAAAAATGTTGTTTGTTTGAAAAATCTTTTCTTTTAAGATATGGGGTTTTACTGCCTCAGTGCATGGTTCTGTATATGGTTTAGCACATTTGAGAAAAACGTTATTAACCTCGTTTATTAAACTCTTCATTGGGAAATTATCTTGTAATTTTTTTAAATCAATAAAAATGGTTAGTCGCCAATAAGTTTGAATGAATCGTACCGTATTTAGTTTTTCAAAAAATAGGCCCGGATTTTTCTCAAATGTTGTTATTTGGTAGTTTTCAGGATTTGCATTGGTAATTGTAATCAGAAAAATTACAACCAAATTTCGAAGAAGTAACATCCTTATCTCCCCTGCGAAAAGTTTTAAAGTTACATTATTCAAACATTAACAAAAATTTATTTTTTTCTTTATGGGTTGTTTATTAGTGCAATATTTGATCAAGACTTATGTATGTTTGTTAGTGGTAATGTTTTGAAATTTTGGGATAAGAATACGTCAAAAATAGGACAAGAATATGTAGTGAGAAAACAAAATATAAAATAATTAAACATGTATATGGATGATTCTCCACCCAACCAGAAATTATAGACTTATGCCAAAGATGACTAATGGCGCAGTACCGTGCCAGTGAAACTGCCAAGGCTCGTTTGGCCAATGCTGAATCAGTACTGGCTGAAGCGTCGCATCTGTACTGCTACGGCACTAAGTTCCCAGTAAATAAATAAAGATGATTTTTAATTAATTAGTCGATTCAGTACCTGAGTTCTTCATGATAGTGATATTTGCTTCCATGAGCCCCCTTTAAATAAAAATGCAACTAATTTTATAATAAAAGTGTAGTTATAGATAGGTTTCAGTTTGTTAACAATATAGTATTGAAGTTGAAATAATAGAATTAGAAGAAAATTTCTGATATTAGACTCTAGGGTTGATACTGACTTTTGATTGATTAAACACTAGTCAGTGCCAGAATTTCATTTAATTCTTAGTTACTAATGCTGCATAAGTCAGTCCAAAAACATGAGATTATTCATAAACTAGTTTAAGTTTATCCATGTGCTTTTGGAACTTTTGACCTTCCTCTCCTTCTAGTATTACATTGTGTTTCTCGGTTATGTCGGTAATTTTGTAAGGTCCGTGGTGACGCTTTTCGAATTTATTGGTCCTGGGTTCTTTTACAATATAAGCTAGTCCTCCTATTTTTCCTTGAAACTGTTTGCATTGTTTATCATATTTTGATTTGGAACGCATTTTAGCTTGGATTAGGTTTTGGGCTGCTAATATTTTTATTTCATTGAGCCTGGTTATTAATTCTCGTAGGTAGGTTCCGTAGGTAACTAGTTTTTCATCTTGCGGAAAAGCAGTCGGGGCCCTAGCGACTTTTCCGAATACAACTTCATAAGGGGTGAAATTTGTAGCTTCGTGGACGGAGGTGTTATAAGAAAACATTGCAAAGGGGATGAGGCGATCCCAATTGTCAAACCGTTTTACATAATGTTTGATAAATTCCATTAGTACGGTGTGACTTCGTTCTAACGACCCGTTGGTTTGCGGGCGATAGCCAGAGGTAGTTAATTGTTTTACCCCAAATATTCGGCACAAATGGCTCATGATTTTACTAATAAAACTTCCCCCTCTATCTGTTAGAATCGCTCGTGGAGCACCAAATTGGGCAAAGAGATTTTTGGCTATTGCATGTGCTACAGTGGTGGTCGAAATATCGGGTACAGGCACTGCAATACAATATTTGGACAGATTGTCTTGGATAGTTAAAATATATTTGTTGCCATCTGGTGTAGTGGGGAGCTTTCCTACGGTATCTAGGGACACTTTATCGAAAGTGTCGATAGGGGTATCTGTAATTAATAAAGGTTCGCGTATTCTAGATCTGACAATGTTGTGCTCTTGGCAAGGTTTACAGTGTCTGACAAATTCCGTGACGTCGTTCTTCATTCCTGTTCATACAAAACGCTCTCTAATTCGTCGATACGTTTTTGTAATACCTTTATGTCCTCCCACTAAACTTGTGTGCATCTCGGTAATAATTTTAGTTCGTATTTAAGTAGGTGGGACCAAAGCATTACCGTAGCACAAGGTTATTTTTATCTCGTCTTCATAAAATATCTCAGTTAAAATTTTCGTAAGAAATCTTGGTTTAATTTTTTTTTAAATAATTTCCTAACAAGGAAAAACGCAGTGTCCTAACATTTTCATTTAAAATTAAATTTTGTAAATTTTTCAAGACAATTTTTAGATTGGTTTCATTGAATTTGTCAGAATGTTTAGATTTCAATATAACCGTAAATATTTTATTTTTTACTCGCGGAGTTATCAAGATTTGACCTAATTTTGGGCTTTGTAATTTTATTTCCTGGGGATCTATTATTCCTAGGTCAATCAATAATTTCTCCACCTGAGTAGAAAGCTCGCAATTAGCCGAGGAAAAGTGTACAATGTTATCGCGTTTATATGTAAGATTTTCCCTAGAACCTTGAATAAACATATTACGCACATCTAACCCTTTTGTTAAATTCTCATAGTTTAAACTCGAGCGCGCTTCGTTCGAGTCGTCTTCCTTTGGAATTTTACTTCCTGTGTTGTCTATCCCTAACGATAGTATCGGATTAAACTTCAATCAGTATTTTTCCGAGGCATTCCGAAATTTGTTTCCGAGCCAATCAGTTTTTATCCGAATCCAAAAATGGATGTATCTCGACGAAACGTTATTCCGAATCATTCCGAACTAATCTGTTTCAATCCGAAGCTAAATTTTAATCTGTTTGAATCCTTTTATTTTAATCCGAACCAATCTGTTTCAAACCCGAATAAACCCGATTAGAACTGTAACGGATTGATTCGGAATGAAATAACAAGATTTATACGGATTAAAATTTAGCTTCGGAATGAAATGGATTAATTCGGAATGATTCGGAAAGAATTTTTCATCATGTTATATTCATTTTTAGATTCGGATAAAAACTGATTGGCTCGGAAACAAATTTCGGATTGCCTCGGAAAAATACTGATTAAAACTTATTCAAACAGAATGAAATTCAATCCGATACTTTTGTCAGGGATTTCTTCCTGTTCCTGTTGTTGTTGTTCTTCTTCTTTTTCTTCTTCTTCTTTTTCTTCAAGTATAGGATGAGATAGGATGAATTTCCGTGTAGCCGGTGTTGACCGGGCCCTGGCTTAAGTGGCTACAAGAGGAGTGGATGTAGAAATTGGTTGAACTTGCGTTATGCTGGCATTCTTATCTTCACCCTGTTCTTCTGGATTATAATGTGGGCCTTTATCTGGAGATTCATCGTTGCGTTCCACTTCAAGTTCTTCTGTTTCTATTCCCATTTGTTCTTTTGTTCGTTCGAGTAACATATTAATCCGTCTTTCAAGTTCCATTTCTTCGTCGTCGGTGTCATATGGGTCAATATTTTCTAGTGTTTCGAGTAATTCTTGATCTTCTTCTCCTTCTGACACGGCAGTACAAGGGATGATTAGAGGTTCTGGATTTAATTCTTTTTAATTAAAATCTATATTATGTTGTTTTAGGGATTGATTAAATTTGTTAATTGACTTTTGCAATTCGTCTTTTAATTCCTGGCTCGTCTGATTAAGGGTTTGATTGCCAGGTTCTTGGTTATTCTCTTCATCCTCAGTGTCTGGTTAACTAAAGGGGGGTTCTTCTAACGGAATCCCGACCATTGATGGTTCCGTTATTAAGTCATATTGATCTTCGGTTTCCTCGTCTTCATGAAAAGATGGTTCGGTGATGTGTACAGCGGGTGCGCTTTTAAGAGGAGTGGGAAACTTTGTAGGATCCGCGGTAATATTTAAACTTGGAAGTACGCTTTTTCTTTTTTTTCAAATTGGAATGTCGTCGACAGATTCTGATGGTTCTTCGTCGGAAGAGTCAGTTCTTTCAGATTCGCTGCTGGTATCGTTGTTTGTTTTTGGTAGAATCTTTTCCTTTGCTTTTCGAGGGTAAGATCTTCTTCTAATTGTAGTGGTGTTTAATTGTGCTGGCCTTTCCGTTTTTGGATTTGCGATAAATCTTATCTTCGGCGGTCTTCCGACAGGTTTCTTCTTCGTATCTTGTGGTCCTAGAAGGCTTTGAGTAGAACTGGAAATAGAACATTTTGTCTTAGGATCGACTTTAGATTTGTGGTTCATTTTAATAAGACGTGGTACCATAGGTTTTGTTTTAAGTTATGTAGCTGTTGTTCCTGAAGTTGATGGTTCCTCTAATTTTTTCTTAGTTGCTCGTGTAAGCATAAATATTTTAGTAGGCGTATCATCGTTTACTTTGACTGGATTTCTTGATAGTGCATCTGCGTTATAGTTTAGCTTACCAGGTATGTATTTAAAAGCATACTGATAATCTCGCAGTTTTAAACGCCAAGGGACCAGTCTTTGTCCAGGATCCTTAATACTGTCTATCCATCGCAAAGGTTCGTGGTCACTTACTAACAAAAATTCTCGTCCATATAAATAAGGTCGAAAGTATCTGATGGCGTACTATACTGCAAGACATTCCTTTTCTGTTGTAAAATAGTTTTTCTCAGGTCATGTTAAAAGTCGTGACAAATACGCTACGGGATGATCAAACCCGTCCTTTTCTTGGCTTAATACTGCCCAGATGGCATAATCGGAAGCATCAGTTGTTAATGTAAATTTCTTTTCAAAATCGGGGTATTGTAGAATAGGTTCTTCACAAAGTGCGTTACGCAGGGTTGTAAATGCTTCTTCATGTTCAGAGGTCCAATTAAATTTCTCATACTTTTTTAATAAGTCGGATAGCGGCCTTGCTTTTTTGAAAAATCTTTTATGAACCTGCGGTAATAACCTGCTAGGCCAAGAAATTGTCTAATGTTGCGTGGATTATATGGAGTAGGGAAATTTCGCACTGCTTCAATCTTTTTGGGGTCGGGTTTGAGTCTGTCTTTGCTAATTATGTGACCTAAATACATAACCTGGCGTTTAAGAAATGTGCATTTTTCGGGTTGTAGTTTAAGATTAACTGTTTGTAATTTTGAAAATAGTCTTTCTATTTTTGTTTTGTGTTCTTTTAAATCTTTTGCGAACACTACAATATCGTCCAAATATACGAATAATTCTACACCTTGAAGTCCTCTTAAGACTTGGTCCATAAGTCTTTGAAATGTGGCGGGGGCATTTTTTAATCCAAAGGGCATCCTGATGTACTCATAATGCCCATTGAGAGAAGAAAATAATGTTTTTGGTCTGTCGGCAGGGTCTGTCTCTATTTGGTGAAAACCCCATGCTAAATCAAAAGTGGAAAAATATTTTGCTTGGCCCAAATGGTTTAATATATCGGTTATATTAGGGGGGGGGGGGGGGGTAGGCGTCTCCTATAGTTTTTTCGTTTAAAGCCCGGAAATCTATCACCAGTCGCCATTTCTTGTTTCCTTGGGCGTCGGGTTTTTTGGGAACTATCCATAATGGGGAGTTGTACAGAGAGTTAGAGGGGGCAATAATGTTTTCTGTAAGCATTTTTGTTATTTGTCGTTCGATTTCTTCTCTTTGTACGGGAGGAAATCGATATTGTCTAGTGTTTATGGGTATCTCGTCTGTCGTAGGGATTTTACGTCGAACTAGGGGTGTAGAAGAAAGGCTGTCGCCAGGGAGATAAAAGTCATTTTGAAATTTTTGAATTAATTCCTGGACGTGTTTTGTTTCTTCGGGTGTTAAATGTTCTAAATTTATTCTTTCTGTAATAGCTTTAACTCGATTGTCAGGGGTAGTAATATTTTCAGTGGATTTAAAACATTCGAGATATTCATCTCCCGGAATATTATAATACTCGAATGGTACTAATTCCTGGGGGTCTAATTCAATGGTGACGTCATCGTCACTCGTGTTTATCGCCAAAATGTACGCTACTCCGTTTCTATTTGTTACAGCCGCTTCACCTATAAAAATACCGGGTTTGGTGGTAATAAAGGGGAGATATCCTTCTTTTATTTTTGAATTTAAAATGTCGACAGAAATTTGCTCTCTCATTCTAGCTTGAATTTTAAATAATTTTGGTTTTTGGATTCTGTCCAAATCTGTTTCGAGTGATTCCTGATCAATAAATGGGATTGGTTTAGTTGCATCAGAATGGGTCACAATGGTGTTATGCCAAAACGATATTTCGATTTTTTCTTGGCGAAGGTAATTTCTTCCTAAAATACCGTCGGTCGTAATGGGAAAATTGGACATAACAACATGAAATTTGACCGGTGTTTTTCTAATTGTTAAAGTAGTAGTTCCGAGAGTGTTCGCTTTAAGTTTCGTAATTCCTGAGATTTCTAAAGCTTCGGTAGGATCTATTAGAAGTTCTACTTTTAATTGATTCAATTTTATTATATTGACATCAGCTCCTGTATCGACCAAGAATCGGGCTCTGGAATACCTGAATTCTGGGGCTGAAATCTCAATTACTGGGGATTCGCGGCATTCTCTGATCGCTTGGAATATGTTTCCGCGGTTTCCAAAAATTTTACGCTCGTTGGACGCTCGGGGTTCGTGTCGCTCGGCGTTGTTCCGTCGAGCGTTGTTGTAGTTTAAATTTTCGGGACGTCTCTGGGGTGTCGGGGAAGACGAGCGTGGTGGGGGTAAAAGGTTTAGTGGTTTTGGGTTGTAATAACGGTTTGTTGGATCCTGGGGAGGCGGAAATTGTTGTGGGTAAAACGGGTAAGGGCTAGGATAAGGGTAGAAAGGGTAAGGATAAGGAGGGGGAGAGTAAGGAGAGTTTGTTGGATTTAAATAAGGATTTCTCAGGATACTTGTTGGTTGTTGTTGACTTATTGATTGATTAAAAGATTGTTTAAAATTTTGTTGAGGGCTTGGACTTCTATCAAGGGTGGGAAAGTTGGAACTAGGATGGTCCTGTCTTGATACGCGATAAATGCTGGGGCCACTAAATTGTTCCCTTTGTCGAGTTTCAACATGTAGCGCGGCTTCTAAAGCGTCCTGTAAATTTTTAGGATTTCTTACGTCGACGTTAGTCGACATGTCATCCGGCAAACCTCGGATGAAGGCTTCGAGAGCGCAGTCTCGAAGAGGTGCAGTCATCGTTGTTGCTTCTGCTCCATATTTTTCTTCTAGTGCTGCTTCTGCTCCTGAGCAGAGGAGGGAGAGTCTACCGTAATATTCATTGACTCCCTCCCCTCTTCTCATTCGAATGGAGGCAATTTCTTGTAAGTACCAGGGGTACCATTTCGTACTCAAAAAGCGTTTTTTTAAAAGTTGGATCAAATCTTTTATGGTGTCAATTTGTAATTCGCGAACACTATCTCTAGCAGCGCCTTTGAGGCGTCCTAAGACTGCCTTCACATATTTCTTTTGACATTCTACAGGGACGTAGGCTGCTCCATTCGTGATATCCTGGATAAAATCGCGTACCCGTGGATTTTTACCGTCGAAATATGGTACATGTAATATGCCTTGCTGCAAAGCAATGCATTCTGCCATATTTGTTACCATTTCTGTAGTGATATTATGGTCTATTTCAGTACCTAAGGTTTCTCCTGCGTTATTTGGAGGTGGGGGATTTCCGCTTCCTTCACCTTTGTTTTTATCATCGTGGCGAGTCATGGTTATTTGAGATAGCCGTAAAAATTCTAATTGTTCGGGAGTATTCAAACAGGGTTAATGTAAATCGACCCTAATGAGTAGCTGCCTGTATGTAATTAGGTCAGTGTGTGATACACGCGCGTAGATGAGATAAACTCGGACTCATGAACTTGAAGATCCTTACAGTCAATAAGAAAAATGCATTGGTATAAAAGGTGAAAAATTATTAATTTAAAATAATTTTTAAAACTATTTTTCAATTGTAAATATCAAAAACAATTGTCATTTTCTAATAAATTTGATTCAAATGTTTTATGTTACTATAGGGTTTTCTCAAAAAAATGAAAATAAATTTATTTGTTTTGTTTTTGTAAAATCATTGATTTGTTACGCAATCGCAATTTGTAACAAGAGGGAAGGGTGTGACCGCGTAAGAAACAGAATTCGCAGCAATTACTCCATTTATAAAGTATTAATTTTGATTGGATCGGGTTGTCACTAGGGGAAATTATAACAAAAGTTTTAACGGTGATTTCCGATTTTTCCTCACTAAAGTGGTAAACCTTATATAAGGATTCTAATATTTTCCTCGCAGCTGAGTGTTCTGAATAAAGAATTCTTTTTTTCGCCATCTCCTATTTCTTCAAAATAATTTTTTTCATAAAAATCTTCGACTACACACTTCACGAAAAATGTTCTTCCATGTGCAGGTCCAGTTTTGTGGTGTATTGAATAGATAGGTTTTGATAAATTATACTCAGCAGTTAATTCTTCAAGGTTCGATTTTGGATATCTTAAAGTCTTAATGTCTCCCTTAGGAAAATCGAAATTAGTAACAATTTCTATTTTTGGAAGGTATGAATTTATAACCGTTCTATTTTGGGACATAGGGTAAATGAATATTTATTTATTATCTGAAAACTTATTTTGCTTCAAAATCTCGTTATATTCTTGTTTTAAATTATCCAGTAAACGGGTTAAGATTTTATTTCTTTGTGCTAATTTTCTTGGGTGAGTTTCGGGAGGAATTTCAGTACAACCTGGAAATATGTTCTTTAATGTTCTCTTGAAGAGAAAATTTACGTGTCTTTTGCTTTGCTTGAGGGATAGTTTGCGCCCTCCTCCTCGCCGTTTCATTAATAAATATTTCAAATTATTGTCGGGCCGTCATTGTTTGATTTTAGGTGTTCAATTAGTTTTATTCTAAAATTGTTGAATTTAGAAAGATAATTTCTACAACAAGGAATCTGAGTTAAAAATTTAAAGAGTGGATTCAAAGAAATTTTATTTATTCTGCGAATTTAACGTTTGGGTATACTCTTGCAGTTCTTGTTCTAATCCGGCAATTAAGGAAATTAACTATTGTTCCTTAATGGCTATTTTGACAGGATCAGTTTTAGAAGGAAACTTGGGATAGGCTGGAAATAATTCTTCTACTATTTGTTCAAATTTATAGTCGATCTTTCTTTTATTTTGATTTTTGTTAGGGTTTCGCTTCCTTCGTTGTAGTTTCATAGTCAAATATATTTGACAATAAGAATCATTTTATTAATTGGTTTGAATATAGAGAACTCACAAGAATAAAGGAATTTTTAATACTCGAATTGTTATATTATAAAACGGATTATAATTACAATTTGATTTAACAATGAATCTATTTGACCTTAGACAGTCGCGTCTAAGAAGGTTGTCAAATTGATTACGTCCAAGTATTAATAATGATAAAATGAAAAGAATATTTAATACTCAAATTGTTATATTATAAAACAGATTATAATTACAATTTGAATTGACAATGAATCTATTTGACCTTAGACAGTCGCGTCTAAGAAGGTTGTCAAATTGATTTCGTCAAAGTATTAATAATGATAAAATGATAAGGATTTTTAATACTCAAATTGTTATATTATAAAACGGATTATATTTACAATTTGAATTGACAATAAATCTATTTGACCTTAGGCAGTCGCGTCTAAGAAGATTGTCAAATTGATTTGGTCAAAGTATTAATAATGGTAAAACGAAAAGGATTTTTAATACTCAAATTGTTATATTATAAAACGGATTATAATTACAACTTGAATTGACAATAAATCTATTTGACCTTAGGCAGTCGCGTCTAAGAAGCTTGTCAAATTGATTTCGTCAAGGTATTAATAATGATGAATAAAATATATTTTTAGGATATTTTAATTTAGTGATTGAACCAAGAAATAAAGTGATATAGTATGTTATTACCCGTAAATGGTTCAAAAATTAAGTGATTTCAAGATATTTTAAAGACACATAATAATGAATTGATTAAATTGTTCGAGAATTATTGATTTTAAATGAGCATGGGGAGTTTCAAAGGGAAGTGTTTTCTAAAAGAATGAATGAATATGAATATGATAATGAAAACTTACAACAGGCACTTCAAATAATTGTTTTTCTAACAGTTACACTCAAGAAAGTGAAATTTTGAAAAATAGAAAGTTTAAGCTGAACAATTAAGAGTGGTTAGTTTCTGTTAGAACTGGAAGCCTGAAAGAGATTTTCTAATCGAGAACAATGCAAAAATTTTGGCAGTATCCCACCAGAGAAGCTAACTGTCACGTTTTAGTGACAGTGTGTTGTCGAATTTAACATTTATTCGGAGTTATTGAGCTTTTCCACAAGCTGGTAAGACGTGTGTTTTATTTTATTTAAGTGGGATAATTACTGCCTTCAGCTCTATGGGAGCTGTTATTGCGCTGTTCTCAATTAATTTCTAAAAAAATAAAGATAAACAAGGATAAGAATTGGAAAATAAATAAGTAGGAAAATAGAAATAATGAAGTTTATTACATATAATAATAAAAGTAATAAAAGTACAAATTGAAAGTAAAGAGATACAAAATTATACGCTTACCCTATACGCAGAAAGGACGTAAATTAACCTTCGCGTAGCAAAACTTTATTTTTGTTTGTCAATGTCGCGACAATTGTTTATCAACACTTATCGTAGACCGAACTTCGTTGACTTAATTGTCGTACCTTAACTCCGACGAGAATTTTACATCAACCGCCAAAGTTAAATGTTTCTTTTGCAATGGTTGTGATGATCTATTGGTTTTGTTTAAGGTATGACCTTAAATAACGTCAATCAAGTAGCCAAATTTCGAAACACTGTATACTTGGGCGTTCCCGCTGATGGGTGTGGTATTAAAAAGTGTGTCTGAACTCATTCGGGTCATTTTTAGATAAAGAGTAGAAGTTCCGTCTCCGTCGACGTACAAGGTAATCGCAAAACGGCAGAGTATATGCCCATTCAGAATTATTGCTGAGTTTCTTAACATTTCGTACTGCAGAGTATAAACATTAGCCTTGGTGATAAGGCTTCAGCGCTTATGATGTCTCGCTTCCAATCCTAGCCATTAAGTAAATATCCCAAATACGTGACTCAAGGAAAAGGCTGCACTAATTTCCGAACGCGATAATATTTTTATATTCTAGTTCAACCCTGCCAGGAAATTATCTGCATGTGTGATAAATCTTAAGTAAAGGTTTTCATATTTAAATTATTATATTTAATTAAAATTAAATTGTTTTACCTTCAGGTAATTAGTCTATATTGACTTAATATAGAGAAATGAAAAATGTTTAATTTAACCCGAACGTAACAAAAGTTGATTTCAAAAATTCCTTATTGTTGCCAAAACGTGGCTAAATGTTTAATTCTATAGCTTTTTTACATTAAAAAATAAGAATTTTAATAGAATTCCTTTTTCTTGAATTAAATTTAATTAAACAAACTCACTTTAACCATCAAGTTTGAAGTTTTAGGATTTTAGTGTCCTACAAAACTTATTTCTTTGTTTTGACAATCCTGTCTGGCTATTACTTATTATAATCTATGAGATGCCATGCTTTAGTTGGGGCAAAAAAAGGTGAAGCTTTATTCTTTTAAGGGAATAATGTGATTGGTCCTTCTTATGTGTCTTCTAATTCTAATCTCTTCTTTGGTAATATCCACCAATAAGAACAAAAGTTGATTTCAAAAATTCCTTATTGTTGCCAAAACGTGGCTAAGTGTTTAATTCTGTGGCTTTTTTACATTAAAAAAAAAAAGAATTTTAATATAATACCTTATTATGAAATTAAATATAATTAAACAAACTCACTTTAGTTATAAGGAAGGTTTCTTGCGGGATTTGAATGGGTGGTTTATGGCTTTCTGTAATCATTGTTAAACTATGCTTAATCTGTCATAAAATATTTAATATAGTATGAAGTTCCTAATGAGCTGGATTTTTCCCTGTTCTGGGGCCGTGCCATACCTTCTTTTCTTTCTACAGGATGGAGCTCGGATCGTTGGTGGGAGTTCTCCCACCCTTTTTGGTCTGTCAGCGAGGGCCTGATGTGATGAAGCAGTTAGTTCCGTTACGACTTTCATACAGTCCACATCGAGCCGGCTGGTTCCAGCGGGTAAGCTTGTTGTTCCTGTAACCCTTCGGGTCCCTATAGTCACTCCTACTGGCTCTCTAAGTTCACACGTGTGCTTCTCACTTTCCTTAGGTGCACGGCTGTTGTCGCGAGTGCCTCTTGCGTTTTGCGTATGGTGGTGGTGAGACATTTGCTGCGATGGCTGTGCAGATACGTTTCTCCTTGCCTTTTGGGTGCTTGCATGTAGACATCTCTTATATTTTGGGTACACGTGTGCAAATCTCTTTTACGGGAATACTTCTTACTTTCTGGTATATTTGCACATCTCTTACATTTTGGTCGAACGGGTGCATGTCTCTGACTTTTACGGGCACCCGTGCATATCGCTCACGTTCTGGGTTCACATGTACATATTTCTTACCTCTTGGGGACATGCCCGTCTCTTATTGTGTAGGTTCAGTACTATCTGACTGCAGAAGTGCAGGTTCCTTATTGTTTGACTGCAGAAGTGCAGGTTCCTTATTGTTTGACTGCAGAAGTGCAGGTTCCTTATTGTTTGATTGCAGAAGTGCAGGTTTCTTATTATTTGACTGCAGAAGTGCAGGTTCCTTATTGTTTGACTGCAGACGTGCAGGTTTCTTATTGTTTGACTGCAGATTTGCAGGTTTCTTATTGTTTGACTGCAGATTTTCAGGTTCCTTACTGTTTGGTTTCACAACTATCTGACTTCAAACGTGCAGGTTTCTTATTGTTCCGGTGCAGTACTATCTGAGTACAGACGTGCAGGTTTTGCTTGAGTCTGTTTACAGGTGAAATGTTGTACAGCGCTCTGCTTGTGCCGCTCCATCCTGCAGCAGGTCCATGCTGCCTAAGAGCTGAATTTTCCTGCAGCGGTGCCACGCTGCCTTTGAGTTGTTCCAACCTGAAACCTCATCCGTTAACACTGAGCTGTACCATCCATCATCGATGCCATTCTGCCTGAGAGTTCCTTCATCTTGCAGCTCTGCCATACTACCATTGATCTGGTTTTCCTGGACGTTTTTTTTATACTGCTACTGAACTAAGTGGGTCTGCAACGACGCCACGCTATCTGAGAGCTGCTTTGTCCTGTAGCGCAGTAGTGTCCTGTAGATACACTACGCTGTACCTGAGTCACCCTGCAGCGCTCTTAGCTGCCTGTGGACTACTTCATCTTGCAGAGCTACCCAGCTCTGTAGAAACTTAATCATCCTGGAGCATTGAGAAACTGCCCGTGAGCTAAGTCACCGCTTAGCGCTTCGAGTTGACTGTGGGTTTCGCCATCTTGCAGAGTTACTCAGCTTCGTCGAAGATGAACCATCCTGTAGCGCTGACACGCTGCCCGAGAACTGAATCATCCTCCAGCGCTGCTGAGTTGTTTAAAGGCTGCTCCATCTTACAGATACACAGAGTTTTGTAGGGGTTGAACCGTCCTGCAGCATTGCCCAGCTGCCCGTGTGCTGAGTCATCGTGCAACGCTGGCAACTTGCCTTTGAGCTGATCCGTCAGGCAGGTTTGTCATGCTACCTCTGAGATGTTTCTACCTGTTTTGCTGTCACGCTGCTTTTGAGCCGCGTTCAACTGCTGCAGTTCCACGCAGCACTTGAAATCACCTCTGTCCTGCAGCTGCGCCATGCTTCATGAGACCTGCTTTGTCGTGCAGTACTTTCATGCTGCATTTTGAGCCACTTCATCCTACAGCACTGTTATGCTACCTTGAACTGGTCCATTTCTGTGGTGGTTTCACTCTGCTCTTAAGCTGATTCGTCCTACTGCGCTGTCAAACTACCTCTCAGCTGCTTCCTCTTGCATCGATCCCAAACAATATACAAGTTGCGCCTTCTTGTGGTGCTGGCATACCGCCATCGAGCTGAATCGTTCTTCAAACCTGCCCAGATGATTTCGAGGGGAGTCGCCCTTTAGCGCTTTCTGCACGACATCTTGCAGCGATGCCCAGCTCTGTAACAATGGATCATTGAATGGTCCCTCCGCAGTAGCTTGAACTCCGCACGGCCTTCAGAGCTTCCTAGGTGCCCAAACGGTTCGTTAGCATGCTGTACCGCATGATAGCTGTAACGGCCTGCGGTTGAGTCATCCTGCCGCGCTTATGACCTTCTAGAAGCCTTTGCTGACCCAGCTGTCGCGCAATAATACCAGGCTTCCAAGGCCATTAAGCATCAAAGCAAACTAATTGTGGACTGAGTGCACTTACGGCCTTTGCAAGTTGTTTCTCAGCCTTGGCGGTCTTACAACTTTACCACACTGACTTTGAGCCAAGCTGTCTTTCTTGGGTTGATAATCTGACTTCCGAAAAAGCTAAGTAAATTTGTGTCTAATTTAGTTTACTATCATGTACTCATAACATATTTAAGTTTTAATGCTGGTTTTATAAAGCTCCTTTTTTGGTTGTTTAAGTGTTTAATGACATGTTCACCTTCTACGAAACAGGGATGGTCGCGGTAAAGTACTTATCATAAACCTTCCTTCTTTTGTGATATTTTTCGTTAAATGGTTTTAACGAAACGGGGGGAGAATGTTTAAAATGTTTAAAGTTATAAGGAAGTTTTCTTGCGGGATTTGAATGGGTGGTTTATGGCTTTCTGTAATCATTGTTAAACTATGCTTAATCTGTCATAAAATATTTAATATAGTATGAAGTTCCTAATGAGCTGGATTTTTCCCTGTTCTAGGGCCATGCCATCCCTTCTTTTCTTTCTACAGGATGGAGCTCGGATCGTTGGTGAAAATTCTCCCACCCTTTTTGGTCTGTCAGCGAGGGCTTGATGTGATGAAGCATTATTAATTGTAATAATAATAAACTTTATTACGTGAAACTAAAAGTGCTGTGACATTTTGTGAAATCCCACCAAACAATTTTTAACATTAATGTCAACTTGTTATTAACAAATTAAATGTTACATATTGTTTAACAAAATTATTATTGTTTAATTGCAACTTGTTAGTCTTTTCTTAATTTTATAACGTTTGATGTTTAATGTTAATAATCATTATATTGAAAACAAAATTTTTTAAATACAAATACTACGAATTGTTGAAACAAATTATGATAATTCTAATTTCTTTTAACTAGGTTCACCTGTCTTTATGACATTGGATATCCGTTTCTATTAATTCAAACAGCTTTAAATTAGAACTATCTAACGACAAAGTTTTTGAGCTTTGCAATGGTTTATAAAAATCTTTAATCCCGTAATACTTGATAGATGAGATATTAAAATTTGATTACGGTCATAGTTTTAAATCCATTTCTGTAAGTGGTCTTACACTTTTAGCTGGTAGTGTATAACTATTCCATTTATTTTTGTTTTAAAATAAATAGTTATTTATTACTTAATATTTTATTGAAATTATTTTAACTTTCGAATTAATTATTTTAAATTATTTCAGATTTATGAAATAATAATTAGTTAAAATTAACAGTTTAATAATTTGTTAAAACAATTCATATTCCTGTAATTAAAGAAAAGGCTGTATAAATTTCAAAAATTGTAGAATATTTTAATAATACTAAAAGTTAAATTGGTACAACTCTCTAGCTGAATTTAAGTAAAAATGGAATTCAAATAGTTTTTTTAAAACAAAGGTTGAATTGTTTTTTTAATTTGTGGTTAGTAATTTATTTAGCGTTGAACAATTGTAGGAGGAATCCTAGAAGAAAAGAAGACATTTGTCCTTGCAATTTATTTTTCATTCTCTTTGTTTACATTGTTGTGCTTGTTGTAGATTACTCCCGTTTATGTTCTTCTCCCTACCCATGTGCCTTTCGTTCGTAGCATTTATTCCCTTCATAATAATTTGACTCACTGCGTGCTGTTTTATACACCTCTGAAGTGTGCAAGTTTAGTAAAGATACTTTAAGGTGGGGAGAGACATCTGTCTCTATTTCATTGGTAGGACTTATTCCCCTCCATTCTCAGTTGACTCAGTGCAAACTGTTCTATGCACCTCTGAAGAGTGCATGTTTAGTAAAGATACTGTAAGGTGGGGAGAGAGATCCGTCTCTATTCCATTGGTAGGACTTATTCCCCTCCATACTCAGTTGACTCAGTGCGAACTATTCTATACACCTCTAAAGGGTGAATGTTTAGTCAAAATACTCAGTCAGTTGATTCAGTGCAAACTGTTCTATGCACCTCTGAAGGGTACATTGTCACTTGATTTTGAGCGAAGTGTAGCATGCACCGCTGAAGGGTGTATGTTTAATAAACATATTATTCTTATGAGAGGAGACATTTGTCATGGTAAGTTTTCTTTTATACTCGCTGTAACTATTGCAGACTTAGATTGCGTGCAATACTAACAGTACTATTTATAAATAGTTTCTTTTTTGAATTTTGTTTATTATCGTATCTTTTTCTTTGAAGTTCTTTTGTTCTTTACTTTCTGTTTATGATTTGAGGTGGTTTTGATTCTTTCTTTAAGTTAATTTTTATTTTGTATGTCTATGATTTTGGCTTGTTTTTGTTCTTTTTTCAATTAGTTCTTTTCATAGTTTTTTTTAAATGAAATGAAATGACATGAAATGACATGAAATGTACTTTATTTACTCTCGAAAATGTAAGGATCCTCTTTCTCTTCCCATCCTTACATCCCCTCATTTCCTTCTTTCTGCCCACGCTTTCTCTTACAAGAACCACCTTATCCTTCTCTCTCTCCATGTTCTATCTTCATCTATTCTCTTTCCACTCCCTCTCAATTTTTCCCTTAATTGAATGACTTCATATTTGTCCTCCTCATCTTCCAACTCTACTATCCACAATTTTGTTATCTCCTGTTTTATTGTTATCTCCTGTCCCCTTTTTAATTTTAACCTTTGCCCCAGTTCCTGTTAGCAATCTTTCTACTTCCACTTTTCCATCCCTATCCCCTACTTTCAAACCTCTAATCACGATGTTCTTCCTTCTTCTTTCTCTCTCAAGCAATTCAACCTGACTAGCTAACTCTCTCATTTTTCTTTCCAAATTATCATCCCTTACTTCTCCATTTTTCTCTCTACTTTCTTTCTTTTCCTCTATATCTATAACCTCCAATTCACCCTTCTCATTCTTCCTATCTTCCTCACTCCAATCCGATATTTCTTTCTCTAACTTGTTCATTCTCTTCCACATATTTTCTTTTTCCTTTTTCCAATTTTCCTCCCACTTTTCTAACTTTCTTTTAATGTCACCTATCTCATATTTTATTACCTCCATCTGCTTATCTCTTTTCTCTTCTATGTCCCTAACAATCTCCAATTTGTCCCAAACCTCTGCCCATTCTTTATCAAATCTTTTAACCAACATCTTGACTAACTCGAGTAAATCGATGCAGTCCTAACACTTTATAATTTTCCCGTCCTTTCCCGTTCTTGTTCCGCCTAATAGTTCGTATCTCCGACATTTTCCCGCCTATACTACTTAAGTCAACTTTCGCCATTCTAGACCCCTACCTTACCAATACTTCATTCGCTCTCCTCGTCATTCACTCTATCTATCTCTCTCACTCACTCCACACTCTTTCTACCTTACCTCACAATTCACACTTTCCTTTTACCTTTCTCATTTACACTCAATCTATTTTCTACTTACATTTATCCATCTAAAACAATTACCTTTCTTTGCTCATCACTTTTCACACACACCACTACCCACCCTTAATCAATAATAACTAATTTTCCAAAAAATAATTTTTCCCTTCACAAACGCGTGCACTACTCTACGGTTCCGGAAACGAAAGCCGAAATGAAATGAAATGATATATATTTTAAAAAAAAAAAAAATTAATTTATAGAATGCAATAATCTAATGAGAAAGAGTTTTATAATTCTCAATAATATATATGTAATAGTATCACAGTTTAATAATTTATTTGGAAAAAGTTGTAATAATAATTTAAAGTCTTCTTATTTTTTTCGTTTTGTTGTAATTTTTTTTTTTTTTATAAATGAAATAATAACTTTTATTTCAAAAACTTCTTTAAGATGGAAATGAAGTTAGTTGCCGTAAAATTAAATGAAATAATAGAAAATAATGAGAAGATTTTATTAAGAAAAGTAATTGAAAGTAATGTAAAGCAACCAATTCAAAAAGAAACCATAAATGAAATGGCAGAAGCCAGAAAGAATTCGAAGAAAGGAAGAATGAGACGATATCGTGCAGGAATAAAAGAACAGATAGAAGCAAAAGAATTTGGTTTAAAATTGAATACAATAACAGAAGATAAAGATAAAGAGTTTTCTAAGCCTTCAACATCCCTTAAAAAAGGAAAGACATTTGAAGGAATAAATGATTCTAAAGGATTAGTAAATGATGATATTATTGAAAACACATTAAATAAATGTGGAACAGTATGTGACAAAAGTTTCTTAAAGAAAGGTAGTAAAAGGACAATGATTGATTTACCGCAAAATGTTATTGAGGTTATCTAATCAGTTCAAGATGAAACCATAAATGATATATCAGAAGCCAGAAAGAATTCGAAGAAAGAAAGAGTGAGGCGATATCGTCTGAAAGTAAAGGAAAAGAAATCAGCAAAACAGTTTAATTTAAATTTGAATGAAGTACCAGAGGATAAAGAAGAATTTTTAAAGCCCTCAACATCATTTCACAGAGAAAGTCCAGTTGAAGAAAGTAATAATTCCAAGGAAGTAATAAGTTTCAATTGTATGAATAATACCTTCAATAATTCTGGAAAGGAATTAGAGAATAGTTTATTAAAAAAAGCCGGTAAAAGGAAAATTCTAGATTTACAAAACAAGACAGCTAAAGTAAAAAAGTCAATTGAAAAAGAAGTTATAAATACATTGTCAGAAGGTAGAAAAAATTTAAAAAAAGAAAGTATGAGGCGATATAGTAGGAAAATAAAGGAAAAAAAGGAGCAAAAGAATGTAATTTGAAACTGAAAGAAGTAACAGAGGATGAAGAAGAATTTTCCAAGCCTTCAACATCATTTCACAGAGAAAGTACAGTTAAAGAAAGTAATGATTCTAAGAGATTAATAAGTGATAAGAGACGATATAATACGAGAATGCAGAAACAAAAAGTAGTAAAAGAGTTAGAATGTAATGAATTGAGAATAGGAGATGAAAGTATTTCTGCAGCAACAATAGATTGTAATAAATTAAGAAGCGAAAAAGAAAGTAGCATAAATGAAGTAGCTGATTTAAATGACGACAAAGTTTTTCGTGCGAAAGAGAAGGGGAAAAAGGATGCAGAAGATTATCTTGGTGAAATGTTATTTGTCTGTAAGAATTGTGAAGCTAAACATTTTCAAGATGAAAGAGTTATTGATAGGCCTTGTTCTTATAACGATTGTTGTAGTCATGGAGGTGTCGAGTTAAAAAAATCAGATTATCCATCTGAATTAAATGTGTTATTGGATGGTTCACATAAGAAATCGAGGCATTTTAAGGATAATATAAGATGTTATAATAATTCATTTAGTTTTGCGTCTTTTAATGCAAAGGTAGTAAGTTTTAATGATAGAAGTAGAGGACCATTTTGTTTTAAAATTCGAGGTCAAATATATTCTCAAATGAATAATGCTCTGTTTCCTGAAGATGGAAATGATCCGTGTTATGGACAGTTGTTTATTTATGATCCTGATGATGCTGTTGAATACAGATTAAATAGAAATGATAGGATGGATAAAGATCTTGTAAGAGAAGTTGAGAATGTTATGAGAACACATAATGCATTTAGTGAATCATTTAGGATGATGAAGGAAGTTATAGAAATAGAAACAGTTCTGGCCAGAAACAGAAATGAAGAAATTCCAGAATTGAAATTATTATTTACTTTAAAAGAAGGAATGGATCCACGAAGATTCAATTTTCAAAGAATTAATGAAGTAGCTGCAATTTTCAATACAAATTCTGAAGGTGAAATACCCGAATCGTATGTAACTGTTTACAACAAAGCAAATAAAGAATTGCAATTAGTTAGTAGTTTGGATCCATGCGTAGAACCTTTTATTTATCCGATATTTTATCCTTATGGAGATAAAGGTTATTGTATTGATATGATTCGAAATGATAAAGAAAATCGATTAAAAAAACATAAAATTTCAAGAGCAGCTTATGTGAAATATAAAATGTCAATTAGAGATAAAATGTTTAATCAGTTTTTACATAGTGGTAGATTATTTCAACAGTGGTTAGTTGATAATTATGTAAAGGTTGAAAAAGATAGACTGCAATTTTGTTCAAATAATCAGATACAATTACGAAGTGAAACATACAAAGGGTTAATAGATCACATTAATAATGTATCGGAGAACAATGAAACACCGGTTGGAAAATTAGTTGTACTGCCTTCAACATTTATTATTAATTCACCTCGTAATATGATGGAACAATACCAAGATTCTATGGCAATTGTGAGTAAACATGGTAAACTAGATTTATTTATAACAATGACATGTAATACACAATGGAAAGAAATTGTAGAAAACCTATTACTGAATCAAACTGCTTCAGATAGACCTGATATTGTTGCTAGAGTATTTTCTTTAAAAGTAAATCGTTTGATAAAATGTATAGTTAACAAAAAATATTTTGGAGAAGTTAAGTCGTATGTTTATGTTATTGAATTTCAAAAAAGGGGATTACCCCATATTCATCTGTTGGTGATATTGGCATTTAATTCTAAAATATTAACACCAGAAGTTGTTGATCGTTACATTTCAGCTGAGATACCTGACAGGACTGTAAATCAGACATTGTATGATATTATAATGGCAAATAATATTCATGGCCCTTGCGCAGAATGGTGTTTAGTTAATGGAAAATGTTCTAAAAATTTTCCTATAATATTGCAAGAGGAAACTACCGTAGAAGATAATTGTTATGTTGCATATCGTCGAAGAGAAACAGGTAAAACTTATATGAGACAAATGGATATGTTGTTGACAATCGTTTTGTTATACCTTATTCTCCTAAGTTGTCAACAAAATTTAATTGTCATATAAATGTTGAAGTAGTATCGAGTATTAAGTCTGTAAAATATTTATATAAATATATTTATAAGGGTCATAATGCAGCATCAATTATCATTACCAATAGTAATGGAGAATTTACTATTAACCATAATGAAATAAATCATTATGAAAAAAATAGATATGTAGGTCCAGTTAAAGCTGCATGGAGAATTTTAAGTAAACATTTATCGAAAAAAAATTAAAGCATATGTTGTTTACCTTTACATTTACCGAATGAACAAAATGTTTTTATTCAACAAAAGCAAGGAAGTCAAAACATATTATTTGATTTAAACAAAAATACAAAGTTATCTGATTATTTTAATTTAAATAAACGTAATGCTAATGCTCCGAAATTTTTTTATACTGAAATTCCTGAATATTACAAATTTATTTATTTATTTATTTAACAATAACCAAGTTCCTAGGGCCGACTAGCCCTTCAAGGAACAATTACAAAGTTTTTTAATCAATAAGAAACATATGTTTAAACTAAAACTAAAAGAAAATTATATATATAAAAAAAAAAAAAAGTTATAAATTATAATATAATATAATATAATTTATTTATAAATGATAAAAGCCACTAATACTATTGCCACTTCTCATACTAATAATATAATATAAACATAAAAATCCATATCAAAGGTCAGACAATCAACAATTTACCAATAGGTTATCTCAAACAATTTACCATTCTCATTTAGTAGAAAATTGAAAAACAATCTCTTAAATATTTCCAGTTTTGAAAAAATGGGATAAAAAGGAATGTAAGTGGGTAGAGAGAATTCGTGGATAGAAAGTGATAGGAAGAATGTACTCTGTTAATCCATGTGATATAGAATTATTTCATCTGAGATTATTACTTCTCACAGTAAAAGGGGCAATTTCATTTGAATCTTTAAAAACTGTTGATGGAATAATTCATCAGAGTTTTACTTCTGCTTGTTTAGCATTAGGACTTATTGAAAATGATCAGGAATGGAAAGAAACATTGGATGAAGCTTCTATGTGGATGATGCCTTATTCACTTCGTCAACTATTTGTTAGAATTTTAGTTCACTGTCGTCCAATAAATGCAGGTGAACTTTGGGAACAGTGTAAAGCTCATTTGTCAGAAGATTATCTTAGAAATTTTGATAATGTAATTGCTGAAAAGACGGCATACATTAATATAAGAGAATTATTGTCTAAAGAAGGATATCACCTTCATGATTTTCCTGGATTAACCGATGTTTAAGAAGAATGTGAGGATTTAGAAATTGCTTTTTCTGTGAATTATGACGAAGAAAGTGTCTTGGGTAAAGAAAGATATGATAAATTGAATTCTCAACAAAAGGTTGTTGTTGATTTTGTATTAAAAGCAGTAAATGATTGTGACAAAAATGCTTGTCGTAACTTATATGTGAATGGTCCTGGAGGATCTGGCAAGACATTTATGTACATAACTTTGTGGCATTTATTAAGAAGTGAAGGTAAAAAAGTTTGTAATATGGCTTTTACAGGAATAGCTGCAACTTTACTTCCTATGGGTAGAACTGCTCACAAAGTATTATGTTTACCTGTGCCGTTATATAGTGATTCATCATCCAGTATTAAATTACAGTCTAAAGAAGGTTTGTTTTTGAAAGATGTTGATGTTTTTATTTGGGATAAAGCTCCAATGGCACCTAGGTGTGCTTTAGAAATTATGGATAGAACATTGAGAGACATCATGCAAATTGATATTCCTTTTGGTGATAAAGTAATCATTTTAGGAGGTGATTTCAGACAAGTTTTACCAATAAAAGAAAGAGGTACAAAATCTGAAATTATAAACTTGTTTATTAAGAAGAGTAAATTGTGGAAGAAATTTTCAATATTTACATTGTCTGAAAACATGCGAGCTTTACCAAAAGAAACAGAGTTTATAGATTTTCTATTAAAAATAGGAAATGGTACAAATAATGATGTTAAAGATTGTGTTCATATACCATAAAAAATTATTGAAAAAAGAAATGTTGATATTGCAAGAAATACGTATAAACACTTGATTAAAGAGAAAAAATTTCAAGAATTGGCATTTTATGCTATTTTGGCACCTAGAAATATTGATGTTGATGACATTAAGGGGGTCTTCTACTCTCCAGGCCCGAAATTCAGTGGTTTTTTTGGGAATTAATTGTGAAGAAACTACTGAATATTTTTTGACTAATTTTTTTTTATTTTTAAGATATATCCTTTAACTTTGAAATTTTCTTATTCATGATGAAAAATAAAAATGGTGGTGATCTTGAAACGCCCTTGCGTAAACGCGTTTCAGAAATGCAGAGGTCCCGCTTAAGTCACGGTTTTGGCACTGGGAAAATTCAAAATAAAAAAAAAAACGAAAAAAAACGAAAAATAATTTCAAAAATCGTACACGGAGAAAAATAGCTGCATCATTTCTGAGTAATTTAAAAAAAAGAAAATTAAAATTGGACCATTTTTACTATAAAAAGCGTGACTCAGCAGCTTTAAAAACACTACTTTCGGGGAAACGAGTTTAAAGTTAACACATGATGTATAACTTGAGTGTAGTAACTTATGAGTTAATCTGCTAATATCAGGTCCGAACAAGGTTTTTTGTTTTTATAGGGGTCTTTGGACATAAGCAAAGATAAAAAAATTATAAATTGGTAATTTGTTGATAATGGAATCATTATAAATAAACAAATGTTACAAATGAACAAAAATTCGTGGGTTTTTTCGGTTCACAGCAACATGCAAAAGAACGTGATTCTCACGAAATTCTTTCTGTGGCGTATTCTCAGATACATATAGATTGAAATAAAAAAGAAAAATAAAATTTTTTTTTTGAAACCCCGAGAGTAGAAGACCCCCTTAACAGACAAGTTGTACTACTATTAGATAACGATAAAGAGAAAGTATATAAAAGTATTGACTGTATAGATAATTCTGATAATGTTAATAATCATGATATTATTTTACCAGAATATTTGAACACTTTATCGCCAGCTGTTTTACCACCACATGTATTACATTTAAGAATACATTCAGTTGTAATGTTAATTAGAAACCTTAGCATTAATGAAGGTTTATGTAACGGAACAAGATTATTGGTTTTAGATTTATCAAATCATGTAATAAAAGCTGAAATATTGACCGGAGATAAGTGTGGGAATATTGTATTTATACATCGTATATTATTATATTGTGAGAATGTTTATCCTTTTACATTCAAAAGAAGACCATTTTCCAATCAAACTAGCCTTCGCTATGACTATTAATAAATCTCAAAGACAGACATTTCATAAAATTGCAATTGATTTGAGAAAAGATGTATTTAATCATGGTCAGTTGTATGTTGCATTGTCAAGGGTTCGCTCATTTGATTCAGTTAAACTATATCTAGGAAATCAAAGAAGTGAAAAATATATTAAGAATTATGTTTATAAAGAAATTTTTGAATAGGTTTTTTGAATAGGTTTTTTATTATCCGAACTTGCAGAGGCTTGCGAATAGGCGCTTCGGTATGTCAGACTAAAAATATCAATTGTAGTAATTGTTCAAAAAATTTAAAATTGTTTCATTTCAAGTTTCAGAGAGTTGTTATATTAAAAATAAAGTTGTTGTTTAATCTCAACTTTTTACGCTTATGTATGTGAGAGTAGACTAAAAACAAGAAATCCATTCATTGCTGAAACTAATTATAATTGTTAAATTTTAAATTGTTAATTAAAAATGAGATTAGAAAAAGAGCTACATAATTTTATAATTGAGAAGAATAATTTGGAAATATTGAACAATAAATTTCAAGATGTAAAAGTGAAACATAACCTTGTACAATAGGTTGGTACACATGCAGGGGTTTGCCCATAGGCGCCTCCATACGTGAGACATGACTAAGAAGAAATTAAAAATATCACTTGACAGAGTTGCTATACTAAAAAGAAAATTGTTGCTTATTTTCAACTTTTTACGCTTTCGTATGCGAGAGATGATTAAAAATAACAAGAAATTATTATACTTTCAACTTTTCAGAATTTGTATTTATCAGGACTTGCATTTGTCCGAACTTTTAACTTCCCGAATCTGCATTTGTTCTAATTTTAAAGTTACTAAACTCTCATTTTCTAAATATTCCAATCGACGAAATTGCATTTCTTACAATTTTCAACTTCTCAGAATCGGATTTTATTTATTTATTGAAGTTCCTAGGGCTCAAGTATTTGTTGGTACTTTTAAAATCTGAACTCGTAGTTGCCTGAACTTCAACATCACTGAATTTCTATTTGTCAAAACATTCAATGACTAGAAATTACATTTGTCCCAACTCGTATTTAGCAAAATAATTAACTATTAAACTGCAATTATTTAAAACTGCAAGAACTTCTAAATCCCTTAACTACCGTTTGTCCGAACTTTAAAGTAACCAAATTTACATTCATAAAAATTTTGAAACACAAATTTGCCTTTTTCCGAAATTTAAAATCACAGAAATAACGCTTAGCTACATTTTGAAATCTCCGAATTTGCATTTGGCCTAAAATTTATATTACCAAACTTGCATTTATTCCAACATTCAAATCAACAACAAACTTGCATTTGTCATATATTACATCGATCTATCTTCAATAACATTTTTTTTATTTTTACTTTTTTTAAAATGCCATTTTCTTTCTTCACATATTTTCTTACAATTTATTTTTTACAATCGTCGAAAAAAAGGCAACTGTGAAAAATTAATATTTAGTCAATATTTAAGAATGCTCAAAATAAACAGACTTTTCTTTTGATCGTTCAGGTAATTCTGACGATTTTCATGACAAAATATAAAATAAAATTCAAAACAATAGTGATATAATTTGATTACAACCCTATTCTCGTTACATTATACTCTATATGCTGCCCTTCATTTATTCATATGTTACCACCATGACATGGCGCGCGTAGCGCGCAGTTCCTGTTCTAGTAACTTATTATAATCTATGAGATGCCACGCTTTAGTTGGGGCAAAAAAGGTGGAGCCTTATTCTTTTAAGGAAATAATGTGATTGGCATTATTGCATTTTATAAGATTAACACATACCTTATAATTTTACTCCAAAATAAACTTCGGACATGACAATTACTTATGCATATGTGCATATATGTATATGCGTTGGTGCATGTAATTACTCTAAACGATATTCACATTACACATGCAGATGTTTGCACATAGGCGCCTGATAATAACAATCTGAATTTCGTCTCTCTCAACTTCAGGGATCAAGGAAATAGAACAAACCAATCAACCACCTTTAAGCAACATAATGCATTTGTCTCTTTTCCTGTTTAAATTTCTTACAAATTTTAGAAAATTTGTAAGAATTTCAAATAATTTATTTATTTGTTTGTCATAAACGCATAAGTCAGATTTTTACCTGGACCCCATGAGAAAAATACATTTTCCTTTATTTATCTGATGAAATCCAGCTAAACATTACAATATTATAATTTGCTTGGAGAATTTTAAAATTTAGAAAATCTGGGGGCGTGTCACTTCTTCAAGTGGTGGGGGTCATCAGGTTACATTTGATTGGTCAATAGGGGTTTGCGAAAGTAAATTTCAGTAAGGGAGTTGGGGATATTATTTTTATAAATTCAGCTATCTATTTTAGATTAACAAAAAAAACTATTATTATTATTATTGTTATTATTACTAAAAAAACTATTATAACATACAGATTAAAATAACTAATACTCTTCTGTAATGAATCACATTTCAGTTAACAAAAATTGGAAAAAACCCGATAATAAAATATTTAAATTTCTTACAAATTTTAGAAAATTTGTAATAATTTCAAATAATTTATTTATTTGTTTGTCATAAACGCATGGGTCAGGTTTTTGCCTGGTCCCCATTAGAAAAATACATTTTCCTTTATTTATCTGAAGGAATCCAGCCAAACATTACAATATTATAATTTGCCAGGAGAATTTCAAAATTTAGAAAATTTGGGGGCGTGTCAGTTCTTCAAGTGGTGGGGGTCATCAGGTTATATTTGATTGGTCAACAGGTGTTTGTAAAAGTACATTTCAGTAAGGAAGTTGGGGATATTATTTTTATAAATTCAGCTATTTATATTAGATTAACAAAAAAAACTATTATTATTATTATTACTATTATTATTATTAAAAAACTATTATAACATACGGATTAAAATAACTAATACTCTTCTGTAATGAACCACATTTCAGTTAAAAAAAAATTGGAAAAAACCATATAATGAATCATTTAAATTTCTTACAAATTTTAGAAAATTTGTAAGAATTTCAAATAATTTATTTATTTGTTTGTCATAAACGCATAAGTCAGGTTTTTACCTGGACCCTATGAGAAAAATACATTTTCCTTTATCTATCTGAAGGAATCCAGCCAAACATTACAATATTATAATTTGCCAGGAGAATTTCAAAATTTAGAAAATCTGGGGGCGTGTCACTTCTTCAAGTGGTGGGGGTCATCAGGTTACATTTGATTGGTCAACAGGGGTTTGTGAAAGTACATTTCAGTAAGGGAGTTGGGGATATTATTTTTATAAATTCAGCTATCTATTTTAGATTAACAAAAAAAACTATTATTATTATTATTATTATTATTATTTTTATTAAAAAACTATTATAACATACAGATTTAAATAACTAATACTCTTCTGTAATGAATCACTTTTTAGTTAACAAAAATTGGAAAAAACCCGATAATAAATTATTTAAATTTCTTAATTTCAAATAATTTATTTATTTGTTTGTCATAAACGCATGGGTCAGGTTTTTACCTGGACCCCATTAGAAAAATACATTTTCCTTTATTTATCTGAAGGAATCCAGCCAAACATTACAATATTATAATTTGCCATGAGAATTTTAAAATTTACAAAAATCTGGGGGCGTGTCACTTCTTCAAGTGGTGGGGGTCATCAGGTTACCTTTGATTGGTCAACAGAAGTTTGTGAAAGTACATTTCAGTAAGGGAGTTGGGGATAATATTTTTATTTTCAGCTATTTATTTTAGATTAACAAAAAAAACTATTATTGTTATTATTATTATTATTAAAAAACTATTATAACATACAGATGAAAATAACTAATACCCTTCTGTAATGAATCACATTTCAGTTAACAAAAATTGGAAAAACCCCGATAAAAAATTATTTGTTTTCATAATCGCATGGGTCAGGTTTTTACCTGGACCTAATTAGAAAAATACATTTTCCTTTATTTATCAGAAGGAATCCAGCGAAACATTATTACAATATTATAATTTGCCAGGAGAATTTCAAAATTTAGAAAATTTGGGGGCGTGTCAGTTCTTCAAGTGGTGGGGGTCATCAGGTTATATTTGATTGGTCAACAGGGGTTTGTGAAAGTACATTTCAGTAAGGAAGTTGGGGATATTATTTTTATAAATTCAGCTATTTATATTAGATTAACAAAAAAAACTATTATTATTATTATTACTATTATTATTATTAAAAAACTATTATAACATACGGATTAAAATAACTAATACTCTTCTGTAATGAACCACATTTCAGTTAAAAAAAAATTAGAAAAAACCAGATAATGAATTATTTAAATTTCTTACAAATTTTAGAAAATTTGTAAGAATTTCAAATAATTTATTTATTTGTTTGTCATAAACGCATAAGTCAGGTTTTTACCTGGACCCCATGAGAAAAATACATTTTCCTTTATTTATCTGATGGAATCCAGCTAAACATTACAATATTATAATTTGCCAGGAGAATTTCAAAATTTAGAAATTCTGGGGGCGTGTCACTTCTTCAAGTGGTGTGGGTCATCAGGTTACATTTAATTGGTCAACAGAAGTTTGTAAAAGTACATTTCAGTAAGGGAGTTGGGGATATTATTTTTATAAATTCAGCTATCTATTTTAGATTAACAAAAAAAACTATTATTATTATTATTATTAAAAAACTATTATAACATACAGATTTAAATAACTAATACTCTTCTGTAATGAACCACATTTCAGTCAAAAAAAATTGGAAAAAACCAGATAATGAATTATTTAAATTTCTTACAAATTTTAGAAAATTTGTAAGAATTTCAAATAATTTATTTATTTGTTTGTCATAAACGCATAAGTCAGGTTTTTACCTGGACCCCATGAGAAAAATACATTTTCCTTTATTTATCTGAAGAAATCCAGCCAAACATTACAATATTATAATTTGCCAGGAGAATTTCAAAATTTAGAAAATTTGGGGGCGTGTCAGTCCTTCAAGTGGTGGGGGTCATCAGGTTACATTTGATTGGTCAAAAGGGGTTTGTAAAAGTACATTTTAGTAAGGAAGTTGGGGATATTATTTTTATAAATTCAGCTATCTATTTTAGATTAACAAAAAAAACTATTATTATTATTATTGTTATTATTACTAATAAAACTATTATAACATACAGATTAAAATAACTAATACTCTTCTGTAATGAATCACATTTCAGTTAACAAAAATTGGAAAAAACCCGATAATAAAATATTTAAATTTCTTACAAATTTTAGAAAATTTGTAATAATTTCAAATAATTTATTTATTTGTTTGTCATAAACGCATGGGTCAGGTTTTTACCTGGACCCCATTAGAAAAATACATTTTTCTTTATTTATCTGAAGGAACCCAGCCAAACATTACAATATTATAATTTGCCATGAGAATTTCAAAATTTAGAAAATCTGGGGGCGTGTCACTTCTTTAAGAGGTGGGGGTCATCAGGTTACATTTAATTGGTCAACAGGGGTTTGTGAAAGTACATTTCAGTAAGGGAGTTGGGGAAATTATTTTTATAAATTCAGCTATCTATTTTAGATTAACAAAAAAAAACTATTATTATAATTATTATTATTATTATGATTATTAAAAAACTATTATAAGATACAGATTAAAATAAGTAATACTCTTCTGTAATGAATCACATTTCAGTTAACAAAAGTTGGAAAAAAACCGATAATAAAATATTTAAATTTCTTACAAATTTTAGAAAATTTGTAATAATTTCAAATGATTTATTTATTTGTTTGTCATAAACACATGGGTTAGGTTTTTACCTGGTCCCCATTAGAAAAATACATTTTCCTTTATTTATCTGAAGGAATCTAGCGAAACATTACAATATTATAATTTGCCAGGAGAATTTCAAAATTTAGAAAATTTGGGGGCGTGTCAGTTCTTCAAGTGGTGGGGGTCGTCAGGTTACATTTGATGGGTCAAAAGGGGTTTGTAAAAGTACATTTCAGTAAGGGAGTTGTGGATATTATTTTTATAAATTCAGCTATTTATTTTAGATTAACAAAAAAAAACTATTATTATTATTATTATTACTATTATTAAAAAACTATTATAACATACAGATTAAAATAACTAATACCCTTCTGTAATGAATCACATTTCAGTTAACAAAAATTGGAAAAACCCCGATAATAAATTATTTAAATTTCTTAATTTCAAATAATTTATTTATTTGTTTGTCATAAACGCATGGGTCAGGTTTTTACCTGGACCCAATTAGAAAAATACATTTTCCTTTAGTTATCTGAAGGAATCCAGCCAAACATTTTTACAATATTATAATTTACCAGGAGAATTTCAAAATTTAGAAAATCTGGGGGCGTGTCACTTCTTCAAGTAGTGGGGGTCATCAGGTTACATTTGATTGGTCAACAGGGGTTTGCGAAAGTACATTTAAGTAAGGAAGTTGAGATATTATTTTTATAAATTCAGCTATCTATTTTAGATTAACAAAAAAAACTATTATTATTATTATTATTATTATTATTTTTATTAAAAAACTATTATAACATACAGATTAAAATAACTAATACTCTTCTGTAATGAATCACATTTCAGTTAACAAAAATTGGAAAAAACCCGATAATAAAATATTTAAAATTCTTAATTTCAAATAATTTATTTATTTGTTTGTCGTAAACGCATGGGTCAGGTTTTTACCTGGACCCCATTAGAAAAATACATTTTCCTTTATTTATCTGAAGGAATCCAGCCAAACATTACAATATTATAATTTGCCAGGAGAATTTCAAAATTTAGAAAATCTGGGGGCGTGTCAATTCTCCAAGTGGTGGGGGTCATCAGGTTACATTTAGTTGGTCAACAGAAGTTTGTGAAAGTACATTTCAGTAAGGGAGTTGGGGATATTATTTTTATAAATTCAGCTATCTATTTTAAATTAACAAAAAAAACTATTATTATTATTATTATTATTATTATTATTATTAAAAAACTATTATAACATACAGATTAAAATAACTAATACTCTTGTGTAATGAATTACTTTTCAGTTAACAAAAATTGGAAAAAACCCGATAATAAATTATTTAAATTTCTTAAATTCAAATAATTTATTTATTTGTTTGTCATAAACGCATAAGTCAGGTTTTTACCTGGACCCCATGAGAAAAATACATTTTCCTTTATTTATCTGATGAAATCCAGCTAAACATTACAATATTATAATTTGCTTGGAGAATTTCAAAATTTAGAAAATCTGGGGGCGTGTCACTTCTTCAAGTGGTGGGGGTCATCAGGTTACATTTGATTGGTCAATAGGGGTTTGCGAAAGTAAATTTCAGTAAGGGAGTTGGGGATATTATTTTTATAAATTCAGCTATCTATTTTAGATTAACAAAAAAAACTATTATTATTATTATTGTTATTATTACTAAAAAAACTATTATAACATACAGATTAAAATAACTAATACTCTTCTGTAATGAATCACATTTCAGTTAACAAAAATTGGAAAAAACCCGATAATAAAATATTTAAATTTCTTACAAATTTTAGAAAATTTGTAATAATTTTAAATAATTTATTTATTTGTTTGTCATAAACGCATGGGTCAGGTTTTTACCTGGTCCCCATTAGAAAAATACATTTTCCTTTATTTATCTGAAGGAATCCAGCCAAACATTACAATATTATAATTTGCCAGGAGAATTTCAAAATTTAGAAAATCTGGGGGCGTGTCACTTCTTCAAGTGGTGGGGGTCATTAGGTTACATTTGATTGGTCAACAGGGGTTTGTGAAAGTACATTTCAGTAAGGGAGTTAGGGATATTATTTTTATAAATTCAGCTATCTATTTTAGATTAACAAAAAAAACTATTATTATTATTATTATTATTATTATTTTTATTAAAAAACTATTATAACATACAGATTTAAATAACTAATACTCTTCTGTAATGAATCGCTTTTCAGTTAACAAAAATTGGAAAAAACCCGATAATAAATTATTTTAATTTCTTAATTTCAAATAATTTATTTATTTGTTTGTCATAAACGCATGGGTCAGGTTTTTACCTGGACCCCATTAGAAAAATACATTTTCCTTTATTTATCTGAAGGAATCCAGCCAAACATTACAATATTATAATTTGCCAGGAGAATTTTAAAATTTAGAAAATTTGGGGGCGTATCAGTTCTTCAAGTGGTGGGGGTCATCAGGTTATATTTGAATGATCAACAGGTGTTTGTAAAAGTACATTTCAGTTAGGAAGTTGGGGATATTATTTTTATAAATTCAGCTATTTATATTAGATTAACAAAAAAAACTATTATTATTATTATTACTATTATTATTATTAAAAAACTATTATAACATACGGATTAAAATAACTAATACTCTTCTGTAATGAACCACATTTCAGTTAAAAAAAAATTGGAAAAAACCAGATAATGAATTATTTAAATTTCTTACAAATTTTAGAAAATTTGTAAGAATTTCAAATAATTTATTTATTTGTTTGTCATAAACGCATAAGTCAGGTTTTTACCTGGACCCCATGAGAAAAATACATTTTCCTTTATTTATCTGATGGAATCCAGCTAAACATTACAATATTATAATTTGCCAGGAGAATTTCAAAATTTAGAAAATCTGGGGGCGTGTCACTTCTTCAAGTGGTGGGGGTCATCAGGTTACATTTGATTGGTCAACAGGGGTTTGTGAAAGTACATTTCAGTAAGGGAGTTGGAAATATTATTTTTATAAATTCAGCTATCTATTTTAAATTAACAAAAAAAACTATTATTATTATTATTATTATTATTATTATTAAAAAACTATTATAACATACAGATTAAAATAACTAATACTCTTCTGTAATAAATCACATTTCAGTTAACAAAAATTGGAAAAAACACGATAATAAATTATTTAAATTTCTTAATTTCAAATAATTTATTTATTTGTTTGCCATAAACGCATGGGTCAGGTTTTTACCTGGACCCCATTAGAAAAATACATTTTCCTTTATTTATCTGATGGAACCCAGCCAAACATTACAATATTATAATTTGCCATGAGAATTTTAAAATTTACAAAAATCTGGGGGCGTGTCACTTCTTCAAGTGGTGGGGGTCATCAGGTTACATTTAATTGGTCAACAGGGGTTTGTGAAAGTACATTTCAGTAAGGGAGTTGGGGATATTATTTTTATAAATTCAGCTATCTATTTTAGATTAACAAAAAATACTATTATTATTAATATTATTATTAAAAAACTATTATAACATACAGATTAAAATAACTAATACTCTTCTGTAATGAATCACATTTCAGTTAACAAAAATTGGAAAAAACCCGATAATAAATTATTTAAATTTCTTACAAATTTTAGAAAATTTGTAAGAATTTCAAAAAATTTATTTACTTGTTTGTCATAAACGCATGGGTCAGGTTTTTACCTGGACCCCATTAGAAAAATACATTTTCCTTTATTTATCTGAAGGAATCCAGCCAAACATTACAATATTATGATTTTTCAGGAGAATTTTAAAATTTACAAAAATCTGTGGGCGTGTCACTTCTTCAAGTGGTGGGGGTCATCAGGTTACAGAAAGGGAGTTGGGGATATTATTTTTATAAATTTAGCTATTTATTTTAGATTAACAAAAAAAACTATTATTATTATTATTATTATTATTATTTTTATTAAAAAACTATTATAACATACAGATTAAAATAACTAATACTCTTCTGTAATGAATCACTTTTCAGTTAACAAAAATTGGAAAAAACCCGATAATAAATTATTTAAATTTCTTAATTTCAAATATTTTGTTTATTTGTTTGTCATAAACGCATGGGTCAGGTTTTTTTCTGGTCCCCATTAGAAAAATACGTTTTCCTTTATTTATCTAAAGGAATCCAGCCAAACATTACAATATTATAATTTGCCAGGAGAATTTCAAAATTTAGAAAATTTGGGGGCGTGTCAGTTCTTCAAATTGTGGGGGTCATCAGGTTATATTTGATTGGTCAACAGGTGTTTGTAAAAGTACATTTCAGTAAGGAAGTTGGGGATATTATTTTTATAAATTCAGCTATTTATATTAGATTAACAAAAAAAACAATTATTATTATTATTACTATTATTATTATTAAAAAACTATTATAACATACGGATTAAAATAACTAATACTCTTCTGTAATGAACCACATTTCAGTTAAAAAAAAATTGGAAAAAACCAGATAATGAATTATTTAAATTTCTTACAAATTTTAGAAAATTTGTAAGAATTTCAAATAATTTATTTATTTGTTTGTCATAAACGCGAAAGTCAGGTTTTTACCTGGACCCCATGAGGAAAATACATTTTCCTTTATTTATCTGATGGAATCCAGCTAAACATTACAATATTATAATTTGCCAGGAGAATTTCAAAATTTAGAAAATCTGGGGGCGTGTCACTTCTTCAAGTGGTGGGGGTCATCAGGTTACATTTAATTGGTCAACAGAAGTTTGTGAAAGTACATTTCAGTAAGGGAGTTGGGGATATTATTTTTATAAATTCAGCTATCTATTTTAAATAAACAAAAAAAAACTATTATTATTATTATTATTATTATTATTATTAAAAAACTATTATAACATACAGATTAAAATAACTAATACTCTTCTGTAATTAATCACATTTCAGTTAACAAAAATTGGAAAAAACCCGATAATAAATTATTTATTTGTCAGAAACGCATGGGTCAGATTTTTACCTGGACCCCATTAGAAAAATACATTTTCATTTATTTATCTGAAGGAATCCAGCTAAACATTCTTACAATATTATAATTTGCATGGAGAATTTCAACATTTAGAAAATCTGGGGGCGTGTCACTTCTTCAAGTGGTGGGGTCATCAGGTTACATTTGATTGGTCAACAGGGGTTTGTGAAAGTACATTTCAGTAAGGGAGTTGGGGATATTATTTTTATAAATTCAGCTATCTAATTTAGATTAACAAAAAAAACTATTATTATTATTATTATTATTATTATTAGAAAACTATAATAACATACAGATTAAAATAACTAATACCCTTCTGTAATGAATCACACTTCAGTTAACAAAAATTAGAAAAAACCCGATAATAAATTATTTAAATTTCTTACAAATTTTAGAAAATTTGTAAGAATTTCAAATAATGTATTCATTTGTTTGTCATAAACGCATGGGTCAGGTTTTTACCTGGACCCCATTAGAAAAATACATTTTCATTTATTTATCTGAAGGAATCTAGCCAAACATTACAATATTATAATTTGCCAGGAGAATTTCAAAATTTAGAAAATCTGGGGGCGTGTCACTTCTTCAAGTGGTGGGGGTCATCAGGTTACATTTGATTGGTCAACAGAAGTTTGTGAAAATACCTTTCAGTAAGGGAGTTAGGGATATTATTTTTATAAATTCAGCTATCTATTTTAGATTAACAAAAAACACTATTATTATTATTATTATTATTATTATTATTATTATTATTATTATTAAAAAACTATTTTAACATACAGATTAAAATAACTAATACTCTTCTGTAATGAATCGCATTTCAGTTAACAAAAATTGGAAAAAACCCGATAATAAATTATTTGTTTGTCATAAACGCATGGGTCAGGTTTTTACCTGGACCCCATTAGAAAAATACATTTTCCTTTATTTATCTGAAGGAATCCAGCCAAATATTACAATATTATAATTTGCCAGGAGAATTTCAAAATTTAGAAAATCTGGGGGCGTGTCACTTCTTCAAGTGGTGGGGGTCATCAGGTTACATTTGATTGGTCAACAGAAGTTTGTGAAAATACATTTTAGTAAGGGAGTTAGGGATATGATTTTTATAAATTCAGCTATCTATTTTAGGTTAACAAAAAAAACTATTATTATTATTATTATTATTATTATTAAAAAACTATTATAACATACAGATTAAAATAACTAATACTCTTCTGTAATGAATCGCATTTCAGTTAACAAAAATTGGAAAAAACCCGATAATAAATTATTTGTTTGTCATAAACGCATGGGTCAGGTTTTTACCTGGACCCCATTAAAAAAATACATTTTCCATTATTTATCTGAAGGAACCAAGCCAAACATTACAATATTATAATTTGCCAGGCGAATTTCAAAATTTAGAAAATCTGGGGGCGTGTCACTTCTTCTAGTGGTAGGGGACATCAGGTGACATTTGATTGGTCAACAGGGGTTTGTGAAAGTACATTTCAGTAAGGGAGTTGGGGATATTATTTTTATAAATTCAGCTATCTATTTTAGATTAACAAAAAAAACTATTATTATTATTATTTTTATACAAAAACTATTAAAACATACAGATTAAAATAACTGATACTCTTCTGTAATGAATCACAGTTCAGTTAACAAAAATTGGAAAAAACCCGATAATAAATTATTTAAATTTCTTACAAATTTTATAATTTATATATTTGTTTGTCATAAACGCATGGGTCAGGTTGTTACCTGCACCTGATTAGAAAAATACATTTTCCTTTATTTATCTGAAGGAATCCAGCCAAATATTACAATATTATAATTCGCCAGGAGAATTTCAAAATTTAGAAAATCTGGGGGCGTGTCACTTCTTCAAGTGGTGGGGGTCATCAGGTTACATTTAATTGGTCAACAGAAGTTTGTGAAAGTACATTTCAGTAAGGGAGTTGGGGATATTATTTCTATAAATTCAGCTATCTATTTTAGATTAACAAAAAAAACTATTATTATTATTATTATTATTAAAAAACTATTATAACAAACAGATTGAAATAACTAATACTCTTCTGTAATGAATCACATTTCAGTTAACAAAAATTGGAAAAAACCCGATAATAAATTATTTAAATTTCTTACAAATTTTATAATTTATATATTTGTTTGTCATAAACGCATGGGTCAGGTTGTTACGTGCACCCGATTAGAAAAATACATTTTCCTTTTTTTATCTGAAGGAATCCAGGCAAATATTACAATATTATAATTCGCCAGGAGAATTTCAAAATTTAGAAAATCTGGGGGCGTGTCACTTCTTCTAGTGGTGGGGCTCATCAGGTTACATTTGATTGGTCAACAGAAGTTTGTGAAAGTACATTTCAGTAAGGGAGTTGGGGATATTATTTCTATAAATTCAGCTATCTATTTTAGATTAACAAAAAAAACTATTATTATTATTATTATTATTAAAAAACTTTTATAACAAACAGATTGAAATAACTTATACTCTTCTGTAATGAATCACATTTCAGTTAACAAAAATTGGAAAACACCCGATAATAAATTATTTAAATTTCTTACAAATTTTATAATTTATATATTGGTTTGTCATAAACGCATGGGTCAGGTTGTTACGTGCACCCGATTAGAAAAATACATTTTCCTTTATTTATCTGAAGGAATCCAGCCAAATATTACAATATTATAATTCGCCAGGAGAATTTCAAAATTTAGAAAATCTGGGGGCGTGTCACTTCTTTAAGTGGTGGAAGTCATCAGGTTACATTTAATTGGTCAACAGAAGTTTGTGAAAGTACATTTCAGTAAGGTAGTTGAGGATGTTATTTTTATAAATTCAGCTATCTATTTTAGATTAACAAAAAACACTATTATTATTATTATTAAAAAACTATTATAACATACAGATTAAAATAACTAATACTCTTCTGTAATGAATCACAGTTCAGTTAACAAAAATTGGAAAAAACCCGATAACAAATTATTTGTTTGTCATAAACGCATGTGTCAGGTTTTTACATGGACCCCATTATTAAAATACATTTTCCTTTATTTATCTGAAGGAACCAAGCCAAACATTACAATATTATAATTTGCCAGGAGAATTTCAAAATTTAGAAAATCTGGGGGCGTGTCACTTCTTCTAGTGGTGGGGGTCATCAGGTTACATTTAATTGGTCAACAGAAGTTTGTGAAAGTACATTTCAGTAAGGTAGTTGAGGATGTTATTTTTATAAATTCAGCTATCTATTTTAGATTAACAAAAAACACTATTATTATTATTATTAAAAAACTATTATAACATACAGATTAAAATAACTAATACTCTTCTGTAATGAATCACAGTTCAGTTAACAAAAATTGGAAAAAACCCGATAACAAATTATTTGTTTGTCATAAACGCATGTGTCAGGTTTTTACATGGACCCCATTATTAAAATACATTTTCCTTTATTTATCTGAAGGAATCCAGCCAAACATTACAATATTATAATTTGCCAGGAGAATTTCAAAAATTAGAAAATCTGGGGGCGTGTCACTTTTTCAAGTGGTGGGGGTCATCAGGTGACATTTGATTGGTCAACAGGGGTTTGTGAAAGTACATTTCAGTAAGGGAGTTGGGGATATTATTTTTATAAATTCAGCTATCTATTTTAGATTAACAAAAAACACTCTTATTATTAATATTATTATTATTATTTTTATAAAAAACTATTAAAACATACAGATTAAAATAACTGATACTCTTTTGTAATAAATCACAGTTCAGTTAACAAAAATTGGAAAAAACCCGATAATAAATTATTTAAATTTCTTACAAATTTTATAATTTATATATTTGTTTGTCATAAACGCATGGGTCAGGTTGTTACCTGCACCCGATTAGAAAAATACATTTTCCTTTATTTCTCTGAAGGAATCCAGCCAAATATTACAATATTATAATTCGCCAGGAGAATTTCAAAATTTAGAAAATCTGGGGGCGTGTCACCTCTTCAAGTGGTGGGGGTCATCAGGTTACATTTGATTGGTCAACAGAAGTTTGTGAAAGTACAATTCAGTAAGGGAGTTGGGGATATTATTTCTATAAATTCAGCTATCTATTTTAGATTAACAAAAAAAACTATTATTATTATTATTTTTATTAAAAAACTATTATAACATACAGATTAAAATAACTGATACTCTTTTGTAATGAATTACAGTTCAGTTAACAAAAATTGGAAAAAACCCGATAATAAATTATTTAAATTTCTTACAAATTTTATAATTTATATATTTGTTTGTAATAAACGCATGGGTCAGGTTTTTCCTTTACCCCATTAGAAAAATACATTTTCCTTTATTTATCTGAAGGAATCCAGCCAAACATTACAATATTACAATTTGCCAGGAGAATTTCAAGAATTAGAAAATCTGGGGGCGTGTCACTTCTTCAAGTGGTTCGGGTCATCAGGTAACATTTGATTGGTCAACAGAAGTTTGTGAAAGTACATTTCAGTAAGGTAGTTGAGGATATTATTTTTATAAATTCTGCTATCTATTTTAGATTAACAAAAAACACTATTATTATTATTATTATTATTATTAAAAAACTAGTATAACATACAGAATAAAATAACTAATACTCTTCTGTAATGAATCACAGTTCAGTTAACAAAAATTGGAAAAAACCCGATAATAAATTATTTAAATTTCTTACAAATTTTATAATTTATATATTTGTTTGTCATAAACGCATGAGTCAGGATTTTACCTGCACCCGATTTGAAAAATACATTTTCCTTTATTTATCTGAACGAATCCAGCCAAACATTACAATATTATAATTCGCCATGAGAATTTCAAAATTTAGAAAATCTGGGAGCGTGTCACTTCTTGAAGTGGTAGGGGTCATCAGGTTACATTTGATTGATCAACAGAAGTTTGTGAAAGTACATTTCAGTAAGGGAGTTGGGGATATTATTTTTATAAATTCTGCTATCTATTTTAGATTAACAAAAAAAAACTATTATTATTATTATTATTATTATTAAAAAACTATTTTAACATACAGAATAAAATAACTAATACTCTTCTGTAATGAATCACAGTTCAGTTAACAAAAATTGGAAAAAACCCGATAATAAATTATTTAAATTTTTTTACAAATTTTATAATTTATATATTTGTTTGTCATAAACGCATGGGTCAGGTTTTTACCTGCACCCCATTAGAAAAATACATTTTCCTTTATTTATTTGAAGGAATCCAGCCAAACATTATTACAATATTATAATTTGCCAGGATAATTTCAAAATTTAGAAAATCTGGGGGCGTGTCACTTCTTCAAGTGGTAAGGGTCATCAGGTTACATTTGATTGGTTAACAGGGGTTTGTGAAAGTACATTTTAGTAAGGGAGTTGGGGATATTATTTTTATAAATTCAGCTATCTTTTTTAGATTAACAAAAAACACTATTATTATTATTATTATTATTATTAAAAAACTATTATAACATACAGATTAAAATAACTGATACTCTTTTGTAATCAATCACAGTTCAGTTAACAAAAATTGGAAAAAACCCGATAATAAATTATTTAAATTTCTTACAAATTTTATAATTTATATATTTGTTTGTCATAAACGCATAAGTCAGGTTTTTATCTGCACCCCATTAGAAAAATACATTTTCCTTTATTTATCTGAAGAAATCCAGCCAAACATTACAATATTATAATTTGCCTGGAGAATTTCAACATTTAGATAATCTGGGGGCGTGTCACTTCTTCAAGTGGTGGGGGTCATCAGGTTACATTTGATTGGTCAACAGGGGTTTGTGAAAGTACATTTCAGTAAGGGAGTTGGGGATATTATTTTTATAAATTCAGCTATCTATTTTAGATTAACAAAAAACACTATTATTATTATTATTATTATTATTATTAAAAAACTATTATAACATACAGATTAAAATAACTGATACTCTTTTGTAATCAATCACAGTTCAGTTAACAAAAATTGGAAAAAACCCGATAATAAATTATTTAAATTTCTTACAAATTTTATAATTTATATATTTGTTTGTCATAAACGCATAAGTCAGGTTTTTATCTGCACCCCATTAGAAAAATACATTTTCCTTTATTTATCTGAAGGAATCCAGCCAAACATTACAATATTATAATTTGCCAGGAGAATTTCAAAAATTAGAAAATCTGGGGGCGTGTCACTTCTTTAAGTGGTTCGGGTCATCAGGTTACATTTGATTGGTCAACAGAAGTTTGTGAAAGTACATTTCAGTAAGGTAGTTGAGGATATTATTTTTATAAATTCTGCTATCTATTTTAGATTAACAAAAAACACTATTATTATTATTATTATTATTATTATTAAAAGCTATTATAACAAACAGATTAAAATAACTACTACTCTTCTGTAATGAATCACATTTCAGTTAACAAAAATTGGAAAAAACCCGATAATAAATTATTTAAATTTCTTACAAATTTTCTAAGAATTTAAATAATTTATATCTTTGTTTGTCATAAACGCATGGGTCAGGTTTTTACCTGGACCCCATTAGAAAAATACATTTTCCTTTATTTATCTGAAGAAATCCAGCCAAACATTACAATATTATAATTTGCCAGGAGAATTTTAATATTTAGAAAATCTGGTTGCGTGTCACTTCTTCAAGTGGTGGGGGTCATCAGGTTACATTTGATTGGTCAACAGAAGTTTGTGAAAGTACATTTCAGTAAGGTAGTTGAGGATATTATTTTTATAAATTCAGCTATCTATTTTAGATTAACAAAAAACACTATTATTATTATTATTATTATTATTATTATTAAAAAACTTTTATAACATACAGATTAAAATAACTGATACTCTTTTGTAATGAATCACACTTCAGTTAACAAAAATTGGAAAAAACCCGATAATAAATTATTTAAATTTTTTTACAAATTTTATAATTTATATATTTGTTTGTCATAAACGCATGGGTCAGGTTTTTACCTGCACC